>JAJIBD010021486.1:0-599172 GCA_021461705.1 Cryptotis parvus
TCTCCCACCACCAACGTCCCCGGTTCCCTCCCCCTCCCCCAGCCCTCCTCCATGGCAGGTTCTTTATTTCTTTCCATTTCTCTATCTTTCTCTTTTCCTTCCTCTCCAGACTATGGATTACAGAACATACATTAAAGGGTTGTCATGTGTATCCTTTTGCCTCTATTTAATGCTCAGTTTTAGGTTGGCATTAGTACCCTCACAATTGTTAGCACACTGTTCCATTTTCTGTCTTACCTAGCCTCTGAAACCCACAGTTTGTGATAATTTCCACCTTTGACAGGACCTCCTGATCTATGTTTCACTTGACCTTGGATATTGGTATCATAATATGTATCTATATATTTATGTTATGCAGATAAATGCAGTCATTCTGTAACTGTCTCTCTCTCCTTCTGGCTAATTTCGCTCAACATAATCTTCTCCATGTCCATCCATTTGAAGGCAAATTTTATAACTTCATTTTTCCTAACAGCTGCATAGTATTCCATTGTGTAGATGTACCAAAGCTTTTTTATCCAGTCATCTATTTTCGGGCACTCGGGTTGCTTCCAGATTCTGGCTATTGTGAATAATGCTGCTATGAACATAAAAGTAGGGATGGTGTTTCCGCTGCGTATTTTTGGTTTCCCAGAGTAGATTCCCAGGAGTGGTATGGCTGGGTCAAATGGGAGTTCAATTTCTAGTCTTTGGAGGAATGTCCATATTGTTTTCCAGAAAGGCTGTACCAGCCGGCATTCCCACCAACAATGGATGAGTGTCCCCTTTTCCCCCACACCCACGCCAGCACTTGTTGTTCTTGTTCTTTTGAATATGTGCCAGTCTCTGTGGTGTAAAGTGGTATCTCATTGTTGTTTTGATTTGCATCTCTCTGATGATTAGTGATGATGAGCATTTTTTTCATATGTTTTTTGGCCATTCGAATTTCTTCCTTGCTGAAGTTTCTGTTCATTTCTTCTCCCCATTTTTTGATGGGGTTGTTTGTTTTCTTCTTGTAAAGTTCTACCAGTGCCTGATATATCCTGGATATTAACCCCTTATCAGATGGGTATTGGGTGAATATTCTTTCCCATTCTGTGGACTGCTTTTGTATCTTAGTCACTGTTTCTTTTGAGGTGCAGAAGCTTTTTAGTTTCATGTAGTCCCATATATTTATCTTTTCTTCTAGTTGCTTTGTTAGAGATGTTTCATCTTTGAAGATGCCTTTAGCTTCAATGTCATGGAGGGTTTTTCCTATATTTTCTTCAATGTACTTTATGGATTCAAGCCTGATATTGAGATCTTTAATCCACTTTGATCTGATTTTTTGTGCATGGTGTTAGACACAGGTCCAAATTCATTTTTTTACATGTCGCTGTCCAGTTTTCCCAACACCACTTATTGAAGAGGCTTTCCTTACTCCATTTTAGACTCGTTGCACCTTTATCAAAGATTAAATGATCATGTGTTTGAGGTTGGGTGTCAGGATACTCAATTCTATTCCATAGGTCCACGGGTCTGTTTTTATTCCAATACCATGCTGTTTTAATTACTACTGCCTTGTAGTACAGTTTGAAGTTGGGTAAGGTGATGCCTCCCATCTTCTTTTTCCTGAGGATTGCTTTAGCTATCCTTGGGGGTTTATCGCTCCATACAAATTTCAGGATTGTTTGGTCAATTTCTTTGAAGAATGTCATGGGTATCCTCATAGGGACTGCATTGAATCTGTATAGAGCTCTAGGGAGTATTACCATTTTGACAATGTTGATTCTCCCCATCCATGAGCAGGGAATGTGTTTCCATTTCCTTGTGTCCTCTTTTATCTCTTGGAGCAGTGTCTTGTAGTTTTCATTGTACAGGTCCTTTACACACTTGGGTAAGTTGATTCCTAGGTATTTGATTTTCTGTGGCACAATTGTGAATGGAATTGTTTCCTTAATATCCCTTTCTTCTCTTTCGTTATTTGTATATAGGAAAGCCACCGACTTTTTGCGTGTTGATTTTGTATCCTGCCACTCTACTATATGCATCTATTGTTTCTAGGAGTTTTTGGTAGAGAGTTTAGGGTTCTCTAGGTATAATATCATGTCATCTGCAAATAATGATAGCTTGACTTCTTCCTTGCCTATCTGGATGCCCTTGATGTCCTTTTCTTCTCTGATTGCTATCGCAAGTACTTCCAGTACTATATTGAATAAAAGAGGTGAGAGTGGGCAACCTTGTCTTGTCCCTGATCTCAGGGGGAAGGCTTTCAACTTTTCCCCATTGAGAATGATGCTCGCTGTGGGCTTTTGGTAGATGGCTGTAACTATCTTGAGGAAAGTCCCTTCAATTCCCCATTTTCTGGAGCGTTTTAATCATGAACGGGTGCTGGATCTTGTCAAATGCTTTCTCTGCGCTCTATTGATAGGATCATATGGTTTTTATTTTTTCTCTTATTGATATGATGTATTATGTTGATTGACTTGCGAATGTTGAACCATCCTTGCATACCCAGGATGAATCCTACTTGGTCATGATGTATAATCTTCTTGATGAGTCTTTGGATTCTGTTTGCTAGTATTTTGTTGAAGATCTTAGCATCCGTGTTCATCAGGGATATTGGTCTGTAGTTTTCTTTCTTTGTGTTGTCTCTCCCTGCTTTGGGTATCAGGGTGATATGTGCCTCGTAGAAGCTGTTTGGGAGTGTTTCTGTTTCTTCTATTTCCTGGAAGAGCTTGAACAGGACTGGCAGTAGGTCCTCCTTAAAGTTTTGGTAGAGTTCACTAGGGAATCCGTCTGGACCTGGGCTTTTGTGTTTGGGAAGTCTTTTAATTACTGTTTCTATTTCCTCAATGGTGATAGGCTTATTCAGGTATTGGAGGTCTTCTTGTTTCAGCCGTGGGAGGTTATAGGACTTCAGGAATTGATCCATTTCTTCTAGATTCTCATGTTTCACGGCATACAGGCTCTCAAAGTAAGCTCTGATGATCTTTTGGATTTCTGTGGTTTCTGTTGTGATGTCACCCTTTTTATTTCTGATTCTGTTTATTTGGGTTCTCTCTTTCCCTGTCCTTACAAGTCTTGCCAATGGTTTGTCAATCTTGTATATTTTTTTTCAAAAAAAACAGCTCTTGGTTTCATTAATCTTTTGGATTGTTTTTTTTGGTTTCCAACTCATTGATTTCCTCTCTAAGTTTTATTATTTCCTTTTTCTGCCTGGGTTGGGCTCCTTTTGTTGGTCTTTCTCTAATGTCTTCAGCTGTGTAGTCAGGTTATGTATGTGGGCCCTTTCTTGTTTCCTGATGAATGCTTGCAGAGCTATAAATTTCCCTCTTAACACGGCTTTTGCCGTGTCCCACAAGTTCTTATAGTTGGTGTCTTCATTTTCATTTGTTTCCAGAAATCTTTAGATTTCCTGTTTGATTTCTTCTATGACCCATTTGTTGTTCAGGAGTGAGCTGTTCAGTTTCCAGGTGTTTGGTTTGACTCCCTACACATTTTTCTCTAGTGCACATGGAAACATTCTCCAAGCCCATCTGATTTTGAATGCCTTGGCAAATGAGACAGCGTCCCTGACTCTGGAACAACGACAGAGGTCGGAGCTCCGGATTCCTTCCTTTTACTTGAGTAGGCTTGATTCCAAGCATAGCTCTTTCGATTACTCTTTGGGAGACCCGAATAGCGTTCTCATCCTGCTTTCTTAGGGCCCAGGTCTCTGAGGCATATGTTAATGCAGGGAGAACGGTGGAGTTGAAGAGATGTGCCGGAGTCAGAGGCTCTTTGTCTTTTTGCTATTTCTTCGATACTTTTTGAAGATATTCCATGCTGCTCTCTTCCACCTCGCGCAGTTCAGGTTTTTGGTCGTTCATCATGTTGACTTTCTCAACCTAGGTACATATAACTGCTGCATTTGGAGAGGTTTGTTCCATTGAGAGTGAATGGGGCCTCTGGAACTAGTTCATTTTTCATGAACATAGTTTTGCTGAGATTCAGCTGTAGATCTATCTTTCCACATTCTCGGTGTTTATATAAAGTTTAAAAAATTAAAAAATAAGTAAGACTCTGGAGCTAGCCTGCCCAAGTTAGAATCTGGCTGCATTATTAACTTGCTATATTTCCAAGTCATGTAAACTCTGTCTTTCAGTTTTCTCATTTGCCATGCAAATAGCAATAGTATTTATCTCATGAGATTATTTCTTTAAATGAATTAATTTGTAAAGCACTGATGTTCCTTCATGTCATGTTGAGTAGAGGTGCATGCTTTGAAACTATTATTATTATCTGGCATTACCCATATAACTCTACTGATATTCCTTTCATTTAAATTAATGACAAAGTCCTTCCCCAAATTTATAAACTGAAAAAACTGTCTTGTTCTATTGCATTTGACATTTCTTAAAAATATACTTGACTGAATTCCATAAATATATTCTCTGGATGCTTCATCTTGTTTGTCTATTTTTTTGTTTTTCTGAGAACATTTTGGTGGACTCCCTTTCGAATGTGCTGATATCTGGGTATCTGACCATGAGCCTCTCTTTAAACTCAGACTTTACCTGACTGAAGAAATTTACTCTCATGACCTTCCTCACCACTCAACTGCTTCCTCTCTGATGTTCAGAGTCAAAGAATCATAATGCTGTGGTACCCTCACGTCTGGATTATTTGAAATAATCCTGATATTATGTCATGGGTCAAAATTTTGGCACTTACTAGTATTACTTCTTGCCTAAATTATTGCATCACTTATTGTTGTTCTTGCATTCCTTTTTGTTTCCCCAAATAATTCCCCATTCAATACGTCAGTCTATGCTATTCATGAAAGAGTGTCTGCCAAATCAAGTCAGACTCCAAGAAGGCATTATGAGAAAATAAAGCATGCTGAATTAAAAAAAGGAAAATTTTGTTTCTCTCTCATTTTTATTGATTCATAAAACCCCATTCCTACTTTTGACAAGATGTAAGTACAGCGAAATATTTTTATGATAAGAAAAATATTCTGTAAACCTGATGATAAATAACTGCACTCACATAGACATATGATTAGCAAAAATATTGGCAACAAGGGAGTTGGACAACAACAAGTAAGGACTGTTGGAAACCCCATATCTAGTCTAAATAGAACAGTCACCACTCAGTTAAAGCTAACAGATGTTATGTGAAATGTTAGCTCAGGGATGCTGGAATTTTAAAAAGTCAATAGACTAACCAAACATAAATGCAAGCTAGATTTTATCAGAGGGTCACCAATTTGCAATCCGATGTAAAACATAAATCTGACTCTGTAAATTTCCTATTATAAGAAAGCATTAGTACGGTCGGTCTGTTCCCTAAGGAATTCTGTCCAAGATCCTTAGCACAGCAGGTAATAACTTTTGAGGTCTTATCTCTTTATTCTCTAGGAAATCATGTAATGACAACTGAAATATTAGTCTCATTTCCTGTGTATGTTAAGCCCATAATGTCCATAAATTTATACCACTATTTCCTCTAAGAGTAGCATGTGCAGTTTATAGCTTTAGTTGAATTCTATACAATAGACAACGTCCTGTATACCCCCTCCCACAGGAAGTATCCTCTCACTCTTCTCTGTGCATTTTCCTTCTAATTGAATGTCAATATTTTGTGGAAAGATATTCCCTTGTAGTAGACCTCAATCTTCCTGAAATGAGGGGTTCATGATTAAACTTTTGTATCATTCATACCCATACCTTTACATGGAACTTATTCCAGTGTCTTTTATATTCATATAACTAACTTCCTATCATTCATATTCATACATTTCTATATAACCTATCCCAGTGGACACACAGTAGGCAGTCAATAAAACATTTATTGTAAACAGTGTGAATGTGAGCCAACTTGAGGCTACTTAAATTTTATACAGCCTATTGTAGTTTCTCAAATAATCATCACTTCTCTTAGAACTCAAAAATGTTTTACACTTTACAGAGTAATTCTTACATGTTATTGTTTCTTCTTTACATCAGTCTTAAAAGAAAAGTTTACTCCTATTTTATAGGGAGAAAATGAAAATTCAGAGAGTTTAGGTAACTTATTCAAGCTGTTTGATTATCAAGAGTTATTATATTTCACTTTCACTTTTCATGACCAGTTTTCCTTTTATAATATCAGAACTGCTCTTAATTCAGTTCAAAGTTTCGGTGAGTAGAATTCAAAGGGTCTGTGACCTTAATTGGGGGAATTTACGTTTTTTACTTTCACTACTTTAGCTGAAATTTAGTGTCCCCTTCCATTATATAAGAAGGCAACAGACCACATAAGAACCAGCAGCACCTGTGATTTAGGCATAAATGGAAATCACAAATATTTTTGCATCACTGTACTGTTATTAAAGATTCTTAAGGTACTGTTTATGATCTTTATTTGAAAACCATCTATATTTTTAGCCTTACTGGTGGAATTAATTACTATACAAATAAAGGATCATACATATTGCTTTGACAAATTTACAGCTAAAATATTTTAAAAGTGGATTTTAATATATTTGACTTAGTTATTTCAGGTTCTCTGATTTATGTGTTAAAAATCACAATAGTCTGTGGTTTCACTTTAAAGGGATCAATAGAATAGAAGAATTGAAATCTGTGGCTTAAATTTGGTGAATTTCAGGGATGCAAAGGTCAAACATGTCCTGATCTCTCTCACAGAAATGATAACACTCCACACACCCTGCAGTACACTTTCTGGGCTTATATACTATGTTTGCTATTTAGTAATACTGTGGTTTTGATAATCATTTCAACTTGATACTTTAATTTCCTCATTTGTTGTGACTTTATAAGATTACTACATGAGTCACCAAGTTAATATATTTAAGCATGTTAAGTTCTATATCTGGCAAGTTCTGCTGTATTTATGCTGATTTTTCTGCTATTTATAACATAATGCTCCAACACAGAAGAATTCTTCATAAGGCAGGATGGTAGCAGTCATTATTAATAAGCCAAAGAGGAGACTCAAGTGGTGGAAACTATTTTTTATTCCCATGATTATTTAGTTTATTGGCCCGAGCATGTTTTCCTATGTTTTTAATTTAAAACATCTTATCCATATTTTAAAAATAGTGAGTCTCCGGAAACTTTTATTGTTAAATTCTTACTAATATTCATACTCTACCTATTGTCCACATCTTTCAGTTAATGATCAGAAAAGAAACAAGAGTGTAAGAACAATGTTTACATGTGTTATGGATAAAAAAAGCACATCTTCTGGAATAAATAAAATCAGCGAGCAGAATAAATGGAACCAGAAAAAATTGAAGCAATATGAATGCATCTGATAATCATATTCAGAAAATAAAGGGAAAAATTGTAATAGGCAGACTAGGTCACCATACAAGGTGATTATTATATAATCTATGGTTTAATCTTGATTTTGGCGTTCATTTTTTAGGATTAGCTTTGACTAAGTGTTTTTAGCTAAATTCAATCTATGTTTTGATAGGATAGAGTAACAGAGTAAACGTATTAGTAGCAAGTAATATCACTAAAATGAAGATGTTATTCTGATGTGTGTTGGAGCTGATAAACAAAGACCACCATTGAAAATAGTACATTTAAGGATACTCAACGAGAGTTAGTTAATTTTCTTTTCTTCACTTTTAACTATGAGATAGAATTCCAATATCATATAAACACTTCTAACATTTTCTAAAATAAATGGTGACAGCAGATGACCCAATCCCACCAAAGAAAATCTGATTCATCATGATTTACTATTGGATAAACCCAGAAATTCAATTAGCAGATAACTGATACCTCAAGGAAAGAAGATGATCAAAGGAAAAAGTCACCAGAAGGATACAATCCTTTTCCGTCTGAATCCCATGATGATGACTGTAAAATAGCAATTGTATATGTATTATCTCTTTCTGACAATGGACAGCTAGTTTTCCTTCCCGTGTCTCAACTGCGAATGAACTTGTGTCTATGAACCATTCATCACATTGAAGAAGACCTTTTGTTATCTCAAAAGAAAAAGTTAACTTTCTTGTCTTTAATCCACTAATGGAGTTTTTCTTTCATTCTATTAGAGTGTTTGATATGCTTCAGAAATGCAAAGTTACAAATGGGGATAAAACTATCACACATAAATTGCTAAGGAGATGTTATAGTAAAACAGCTCATTTTGTAGGAAAGGGAATAAAATTCTCAAAATATAAAGTTTATAAACGATGAAATGTCTTAAAATGTAAATATAGACATTTTGAATCTTGTCTAATATTAGAACTTGGTAAACATTGATAGTTCAGATTTAAAAATAACTTTCATTCTCATTTACATTACTGGACGGTTATTGTTAAGTTAGATAAATACATTATTCAGTAATACAACTATGAGATTGGTGCCATTATTATTATATTATATTTAAAACAAAATGTAATGATTAGACAGGGTAGAGTAATACTTAAAGATTTGTAAATGTTGAGATCTGAAACAAGCTCCATCTTGATAAAGAGTAAGTAGTATTTTATGACATAGTTGATTAAACTCTTGTATATATTTTAATGAGCCATGTTTCATATTTTTCAGTGAAGATTTACCCTACTTGAGTGATGGTATATTTAGTGTAAAGTTAAATAAAAACTATTTGTCCCAGCCTCCTTTATTTTAGGAGGGACCTGTGACTTCCCCTGGTAAATGGCATTTGAGTAGAATGCTATTTTTCACATGAAGGTGAGAGAAGAAAGGAAATATGAGAGATATTTCTATAAAATAAACTCAAGGTGATCACTGAAAAGCAGATATAAAAGGGCAAGTAAGTCAGCAGCCTTTAAATATTTGAGGGCATTTGTTTGACCCAATTATAAGGAAGGAGTAGATTAGAGCTGCTGTCCACTTACCGGCAGAAGTTATGCTTTCTGAGCAGGGTTTCATACGCTGTGAAATGGTGATCAACATTTTCTGTTGCTTTTTCTTTTTTCTATGCTCTGAAAGGGTCTTAAAAAATTGATCTGCCTCTATCGATCTGCCTCTATAGCTCTCGACACCCATATAATTGCTATGTGGGTTACTTGTGAGACAGATCACCAATACTTTGAAATTTATGGTGCAGGATTATTAGAAATAATCTCATCTAGGTCCAATGGAGAAAAATATTCATGATGTAGAGAACTTGGGCTAGGAGTATCAGGGTTTTATTGGGGGGGGGAGGTGGGCAAACATAAGTATTGTGAAAGGAAACAACATGTAATCTAGTATTATACCACAGAACAGGAATGTAACTGATGGAGGCTACCTTGCTAGGAACTCTATTTACCAGTTCCCTGGAAATCAGATGGGGCTACTCATGAGCAGAATGTAAATATAAATCTTCGGAATCCTTTATAGGTCAAGGTAACTAAAAAGTAGATGGGCCTTCTCCACTATCTAGTACTTAATAAGGATGCCCAGAGTTTGAATATAGGAAGGCCAATGCTTCCTAGATTATTCCACATAAGAAAGACTTGCCATTCAGGTACATGAGATCAATTTTTATGAGTGAGAAGTAAATTTCTGTCCTGATAAGTCAGTATCAAGGAACTGTAGCTATAGAGGAGTGCAACATCAAGTTACTTCCACTCAACTCTTCACAAAGTAAGAATTGGTGGAAGGAAAGTCTTAGGAAAGATTGTAGAATATTTTTCTGGTTTCAGTAAGAATGAGCACGTAGTGATGGCTAAGCTGGATCATTTTGTATTTACAATCTTAAGAATTGCTGTTACTGAATGGTTTTTATGCCACCAGCCGTTGTCAAGGAATATTGGCAAATCATCCTATGAATTTTGTGAATTTAAAGCCTGGAGTTATTCCTTCCTTCTACAAACACTCCACTCTTCCTTTCCTCCTCCAGGCTCTTTCTTCTTTCATTCACTAAGGATATATCAGTAGCCACTGAAAACACTCTATTGGGGTATTGGGTTATGCTGAAGAGAGAACTATTTGACAGTCTTCTCTTTATTCAAATCTCAAAATAATTCACTCCAGACTGTGCCATGAATAGCTATTCTCTCCTAAGCAATTTGGTGGAATATTCTGGAAACTTTTGAAATCTTTAAACAAATCTTATTTCTCTCTCTGTGCTGGCGGTTAAAATGCTGACAGCTCATTTGTGGTCCCTTGCTGAAAAGCCCTCTATTGTTCACTTGTCTTCCTTATGGCTTCCTCTTATCTCTGTTCTTATTTTACCTCTATTCTGACTTCATTCACATCTTAATTACACTTTATTTTTTGCCTTGTTGTGCTAAAGGTATCTATATATGTCTCCTGTAATATTTAGGTGAATATTTACCAAACAATTAAAAACAGAATCTGCTTGAAGTACCATTTAAAGATTCCTAATAAAGTGGACAGAATCCAGACAACAGAAGTGAGGTTGACTATGAATGAGAGCCAAGGTGTCATGAAGATGAGCATCTGTCTCCCTGAGCAACGACAATTATTAATACCAAGTGACTCACTGTTCATTTATGAAGCTCTATGCTGATTTTAATCTCCACTTTTTACAGAGACATCTGCTAGCTCCATATTTGTGCTAAATTGAAATCACAGTCCAAATTTTGGAGTGGACCCTAAGCCATCTTTTAATCTATGCTGTTTTGTACAGTATACACCTGCTTGCCTCACATTTTGGGACTATGCTATTACATCATCAATTAATGAGAACTTGCTCAAATTTAAGTATTAGGCAGGAACTCAAGGAAGTAATTTGGCCCCAACTTGTCTTTCCAAATGAAGTTGCCCTCCCCACCCCCAATACTCTTTGAGGTGCCAGTTAAACTGATAGGTCATTTCTATTCCTCTTGTCCTTGTTTATCCTTTGAATTTTTACATGAGTTAGGAATTTTGTCAACAGGCATCTATAAATTGCTTATTAACTTTCCAATCCTCTCAGTTATAAAGATAGGAAAGGCTTTTAAAAATATGACAGAAGAGAACAATGCAGGCAGAAAAATCTTAAACTCTTATTATTAGACAAGTGAGTATTATCTTACTATTATGTCTATATTACACTTTTTTCCATACTGGTTAAATTTGAGTAAGCCACCTAAATGTTTTATGGAACATTTACTACAAAAAGTGGAAAGAAAAGAGAATATTTCATCTCTATGGGATGTTTACTAGTGGCAATTGACAGAAACAATTTTATCAAATAGTTTTGGTCTAGAATTGGGTTAATCTTAGTATTCTTTATGTGGAATTTAAAAAATAATAACAAATGTCCAAGCTTCATCCTGGTTCAATCAAATTAAAATACATTGGGAAGTGACCAAGAAATGAAAGGCCTTTCAAGAGAAATGTCTCACATGGAGATATTTGTTGTAGTTGTCAGTCATCTTACCTTGAATTACCTCCTCTTTCCATGAAAGATATCGTTATCTCAGACTTCCCAATTTTTCTCCAAATGTGGAATCAACTCTGCTTTCCATTATTATCATTGTATTGACCAACATGTTGTCTGAAGAACATTGGAATACTATGAAAACTTTCTGAATTTGCACAATGCAGAATTTCCCAACTGTGTGGCCTTTATGACGCCAGGATCTCCTCTGAGAGGCACTTCTCACATACACTTTGGAGTTTTGCCAGTAAAAGTGTGATATGACTTCTTGGGAAGAGTCAAACTTTGTAAGATAACTAAAATATAGTTCACTGAACTCCAGGTGCTCTTTATTAAGGTGGGAATGTTGCTTACAGAAAGACTGTGCTTTGAGCACATTGAATATGGCAATAAAAAAAAAAAATCAAAATGGAGAGATCTAACAATTTGTCTCCAGAACAAAGACACTTGAATACCTGAAATTTGGAAGCATAGATCCAGTGAGATGGGAACTATTTGTGTCTCTGTAGCCCTGGGAATGAATTAATGAATGAAGTTACCTTGGTTGAATTTCCTAGAATGAAAAGCAAAGGAAGCTCAGGTTTGAAAGAAGGTTTGAAATAAGGAGGAAAAACCAAAACCTCCAGGGAGGAGTAGGTCAGTCTATACCTAATGAGCCCCATCTTCAAAGAAATGCACCCTCCTTGTTCTTTCCTGAAAGCTATCAAAGTATATAAGATCTTTAAGACTTAAGTTACTTGCACAGACCACCAGGAACTTAGAAAATGAGTTCGCCCTATTAATTCAACTAGGAATTGAGTAGAAGATAATAGCTTGATATCATTTTTCTTTGGAATATTAGGTCTATTCAACTTGTCTTTTCTTTATATCTCCCTGGTAATAGCATGTATACTATAATACAGTTTCCTGACACATGTCATGTTTCACGGCTGGAAGTAATTAAAGAGACACACATTACAATTAAAATTCAGTTTCCAGTCTCAAAATATAGATGCATTTATTAGCAAAAACATAGATTTAATATTGCTTTTTCCAAATCATCATTATTCTGTTATGACTTATCTCAATTAAGGTCTCATTATATATTAGGTGATAAATTGCTGTTTCTCTAGCAGATATAAATTATTATTTCATTTATACTATTCAATTTATTTTTGTTCTTTTGAGGGGGCCACACTAGGCAGTGCTTGAGGTTTGCTTCTGACTCTGTGGTCAGGAATCACTCTAGATAGTGATTGGGGACCATATGCTATCTTAGGAACTTCAGTTGGCAACATTCAAGGCAAACGCACTATCTCCCTACCTTCTTTTATCAACACTTTGATGGCATACTCTTTCTGTTTCCTTTCTACAGGTTAAGAAATTATAGTTTCAGGGGCCAGAGCAATAGCCCAGCGGGTAGGGGCGTTTGCCTTCCATGCAGCTGGCCCATGCTGGCCTGGGTTCAATCCCTGATATCCCATATGGTCCTCCGAGCACCACCAGGAGTAATTCCTGAGTGCAGAGCCAGGAGAAACCCCTGAGCATTGCTGCGTGTGACCCCCTCCAAAAAAAAAAAAAAGAAAAAAGAAACTACAGTTTTATAAGATTAACATGCTAAGAAATTCGTCGACTAAGGAGTTGCAAATTGGAGTTGAAATTTAGGTCTGTGTATGTTCCAAGATGCAGTGAGTCTATACTGCTTTAGAAATATCCTATTGTTGGGAAACAAATGCATTCTTTTGCATACAATCAAACCTACAATATGACACGGTTACTACTATCAGATTGAGATTAAACCTGCTCCTAGTCTGGTTACAGTATGAACATAAACAAACCCCTTCTCATTTTAAGCCTCAATTTCTTTAAAAAGAAAAATGGAAGTTAAAAATAACAGTAGCCAACTCATTTGTTGCTGTAAAAATTAAAAGTGAAAATATTGTTCATATTCTTGGAAAGGCTACTTGACTATGTATGCCTCAACAGAGTTTCACCCTTGAAGAAATTCTTGTAGCTTTTCTATTAGAAATCTTAAGTTTAATAAAAAAAAATTAATGCACTGCACACATGGCTTTATTGCATCATTTTTAAAATTCATGCATTTAAAGAGTTTGAAGGGAGTAGGACTTGGTCATTTGAAAGGAAACCTTTTATTCATTAAAAACTTGCATACTCTTCTGAATTTTACACATTATCCCAGATTTTAGGGGTAGGTCTGGTTTCTTTGATATTGTTGATCTGGAGACTTTCTTATGGGTAGGTGGGGCATACCAGAAGACATGACACGTCTGATTAATAAAGAAATAGAGTCTAAGAAGATACATGTTGATCAAAAAAGAAAATGAAGTAATGTGAGCCTGGATTTTTCTATAGTTGTTAAATATATTCTATGTTAAGAAGTCACATAGATTGAGGCCCCTTCTGTTTAGAGAACTTACAGATCAAAATATACCTAAAATTTCAGCTTCGTAGAATCTGATTTTTTAGATTTTCAAGGCATAACTTTCAAGGCTTAACTTCAAATCCTTGAAGTTAAGATCATTTGAATTTGTTTGATTTTATTTGAATTTGTTTGTTTGATTTTATTTGAATTTGTTTGATTTGGGAGTTGTGAGAATTCTTATGGCAGTGCAACTAATCCGAAGTATGTGAGACATTCAGATGTCAGCAATGATATGGACAAACAGCATGTGTGGAAGGTGGTTATATCAAAAAAGGCAGTTTAATTTGCTTTGTTTTGACATAGAATAAAGTGTTAGTACAATGATCTGAAATTTGAAATTATTAGATACTACATATGGAGATTTTTGTCATAATAGAGGCTCTCAAAATTGTGTCCACTCACAAATACCAAGTTGGCTTAGCATGTAATTTTGCCCAGCAGACTTCTTGTATTTCTGCATGGGTGTCTTATCTTAAGTATTAGATTAGTATATCTCAGTTTAAAAAAAGAAACTGTATTAGGAACTACGAAGACATAGCTTGATTACAATGCTATTGTTTGACCTCATCTCTTTCCTCAGACTCCTCTAGCATACAACCTTACTGTTCCTTGGCTTTCATTTAGTATGGCTTTCTCTCAAGTTCTTGATCAAAAACAGAGGTTTTTACTCCTGCTGTTCTTTTTTACCTTGGATTCTTTTCACCTGGCTGGCTTGAATTGTACCTTACATTTCAGTTCTCTTGTCACCTCTTCACAGAAGTCTCAGCTTCTAGTCTTCTTTAGCTTCTTTGTTAAGAGCCTATCAAAGTATTCAGTTATTTTGCTTCTGAACATGCAATGACAACTTTTATATATTTTTTCTCATTTGACTAGACCCATATCTATCTCCCCCAACGAACTCTTTGGAAGCAGGGAGTTATATTTGTTTCTAATTCTACAATCAAACTTTGCTTAACTTATAGCATGATGTTAATGTCTTGAAAATAATTGTTGAGGGCATTCTGACCAAATGGAGACATTATTAGCACCCGCTGGAGCAAATAAATGAAAAATGGAAAGACAAGTCACAAGTGACAAGTGACAAGAGAGATAATACAGTGGGTAATGTCTTTTCCTTGTATGCAGGCAGCTCGGAGTTCAACCCCCCAGCACCAGATATGGTTCTAAGTGCAGAGCCAGGAGTAAGCACTGAGAACCAAGACGTGTAGGCCACCCCCTCCCCCAACTTCAAATGATAATTGTTGGATGATGAGTATATCTCTATAGCATGTAAGATGATAGACCTGAAAAATATTATACTGTATTATGGAAAGTTATGCTAAATGTTTCACGGGTGACTCCACAGATGCAGAGGAAAGCTTTTACTAACTCTGAGAGTGGTGGATGGAAGGAGAATCTCTGGAAATAGACAACCAGTTTGGAAGTAAATACAGAGTAAAATGGAGTAGGGAAAGGAAGCTAAGGGCACATTTTAATAAGAGGAGCTAAGTTAAATATTAGAGGTCAGATTATAAAATTGGGGAATCACAATAATGGAATAGAGGCAAATAGATGGAATTGAGATTCATGGGCTGTGAATGATGATGGTGCAAGCACTGTTGGATGCTGAGAGCTTACTGCCATCATTTTTAGTCTTTTGTACCTGGAGATATTAGTCCATTAGGGCAGATATAAAAAGAACAATTTATGGTAAGAATTTCAATACATAAATAGCTATAGTAATAATAGAAAAATGATGCAGGTGTATAACTTCTTAGGCAGAAATGATTTTTTCATGAACCAACTGGAAATTTCTGTCATACAGACATTCAGAGATAGATGGGCTACCTGTTGGAAATGATGAGTCAGTACATGGGGTCACTGAGTTGGCAACATGTGCTTGATTGCGTGCTGCACATGCAAAAGCCATAAGTTTGATCCCTGACACTGCATGTCCCTCAAGAACCTCAAGACAACATTCCCAGTACTAAGCTGGCAATAGTCCCCAAGCACACTGGATCTTTTTTAGAAAAAGAAAAATCAATGTTCTAGAGTTCTAGTTCCCAAAAAAGATCATTATTCTCCATGAATTAAGCAGATCACTTGATCACTTGATCACTTGAATCCCGTTACTCATCGATTTGCTCGAGCGGGCGCCAGTAACATTTCCATTGGACCCTATCACGTGCCAATGTAGCCCAATGGCATCTGGTTGATTCAGGAATATGAAGAGCCTCAAACCGTTCCTTCAGGGTCTTAACAAGGAAGTCTGACCATCTTGTAGGTGGGCGGCCACGTGATCTTTTGACATCCCGTGGGATCCAGTCGGTAACGGCTCTAGTCCAGCGGTTGTCTCCAAATCGCATTACATGTCCAGCCCATCTGATTTTCGATGCCTTGGCAAACGAGACAGCGTCCCTGATTCTGGAATAGCGACGGAGGTCAGAACTCCGGATTCCTTCTCTCACTTGAGTGAGACGTGATATTCCAAGCATAGCTCTTTCGATGCCTCTCTGGGAGACCCGAATAGCATTCTCATCCTGCTTTCGTAGGGCCCAGGTCTCTGAGGCGTATGTTAATGCAGGGAGAACAGCAGATACACTGAAAATTTCCTACCCATGCTTATGATGTTTTTGTTACACTTTTTATAGCTTCATGTTTAGGGTCCCATATTTATAACTATCATGACTTGGGAGAAATGACAAGTTCCCAGATGTATCAGTTTCCTTAGGGTCAAATGTTAATGGTGCCCGCTCAAGAAACTGATGAATAATGTGATGTCAAGTAATCAAGTGATCAGTTTTTCTCTGTAAAATGGGGACTACAATAATACCACCTTGTAGGTTGCTGTCATAAGAATCATCAAAAATCATTCATTCATCTCCCCCACAGGTGTGTGTGTGACCCCCTGCGTCTCTGCGGACCCAAGTTGCCCCAGGGAAAAGCGGAAACTCCATCAACAGGAACCAAGGCAAACTGCCTTGGTTTCAACGCTGACCCCTTGGGCCCTGCACTTCCTAGAACATCCCAAAACTCAAAACCGTGCGGACTGCCTATCTTGCATGAGGTACCAGTGAACCTTGGTTCCTACATCCTTGCTACCAACCCAAACTCTGCAAACAGACCAGACACCTACTAACTATACTATCTAGTCACCCAAGACCCCACATTTGTAACCTACAATAGTCATAATGGTAAAGCAACGCAAAATTCCATCAAGCTCCGTGAGTGAAGTCACTAGTCCAGATGAGCCAAGCAATACCAATGAGTTGTATAACCTCTCTGATAAGGAATTTCGGAAAGAAATGTTAAGGATTCATAGGGAATTCAAAGAAGCAATGGAATGCAAAATCAATAAAATACAAGAGGACATGATAGAAGAAGTGAGGAAAATGCAAATGGAAATGACAGATATTAAAAATGAGGTAAATGAAATGAAAAACACAATGGAAAGCCAGCATAGCAGAATAATAGCTACTGAAGAAAGAATTAGTGATCTCGAAGACGAGTTCCAAAGATTCTCTACACAACACCAGAAGATAGAAAAAAGACTCACAATTACCGAACAGACAACAAGAGATAATCGGGATGAAGCCAGAAGAAACAACATATGGATCATTGGGGTCCCAGAAGGGCAAGAAGAAAACCCTGATGAAGAAGAAACTGTCAAAGCCATCATTGCTGAGAAGTTCCCGGAACTAAAGAATGCTTGCCTCAAGATCCAGGAGGCCCGTAGGGTACCAGCTAAAAGAAACCCCAACAAGAATACTCCAAGACACATCTTAATTAAAATGACAAAAAATATAGATAGAGATAGAATACTGAAAGCAGCAAGATCAAAGAAGGAAATCACATACAAAGGAACATCTCTAAGATTTACAGCCCGACTTCTTTGATGAAACACTCCGAGCCTGACAACAATGGTGGGATATTGTGAAATGACTCAATGAACTGCAGGTCTCACCAAGAATTCTTTACCCGGCCAGACTCACATTCAGATATGAAGGAAAGATACACAACTTCATGGATAAGCAACAACTCAGGAACTTCATGGACTCAAAACCAACCTTAAAAGAAGGTCTGAAGGGTCTACTGTAATACGACCAAACCCATAAGCACAACAAGCACAAACAGAAAGATGACATAAAATCCGATGACAATAATCTCTCTCAATGTCAATGGTCTAAATGCACCAATTAAGAGACACAAAGTAACAAAATGGATTAAAAAATTGAACCCAACATTCTGCTGTCTACAAGAAACACATCTGAATAATCAGAACAAACACAGACTCAAAGTCAAAGGTTGGAAGACCATTCTCCATGCAAACAACCCCTCCAAAAAGGCTGGTGTGGCCATATTAGTATCAGATAGTATAGACTTCAGGCTGAAAAAGGTTAGAAGGGACAACGAAGGCCATTTCTTATTACTTCAGGGGTATGTACACCAGGAAGAAATTACACTACTAAACATATATGCACCCAACGAGGGGCCAGCAAAATACATAAAACAACTGCTAAGAGACCTCAAAGAAGACATTAACAGTAGCACAATAATAGTTGGAGACTTCAACACTGCTCTATCAACGATGGATAGATCAACAAGACTGAAACTCACCAAGGAAATATTGGCCCTGAAGGAAGAAATGGAAGAAAGAGAGCTAGTGGATATATACAGGGCTCTTCATGCCATAAAAGCTGAATACACATTTTTCTCTAGTGCACATGGAACATTCTCCAAGATAGACCATATGCTGAGCCACAAAGCATACCTCAATAAAATAAAAAGATAGAAATTGTGTCAGCTATCTTTTCAGACCATGATGCACTGAAAATGGAAGTTAACTGTACACAGAAACAGGGAGTCAAACCAAACACCTGGAAACTGAACAGCTCACTCCTGAACAACAAATGGGTCATAGAAGAAATCAAATAGGAAATCCAAAGATTTCTGGAAACTAATGAAAATGAAGACACCAACTATAAGAACTTGTGGGACACGGCAAAAGCCGTGTTAAGAGGGAAGTTTATAGCTCTGCAAGCATTCATCAGGAAACAAGAAAGGGCCCACATAAATAACCTGACTACACAGCTGAAGACATTAGAAAAAAGACCAACAAAAGGAGCCCAACCCAGGCAGAAAAAAGGGAAAAAATTATTCATTCATTCATTCATTCATTCATTCATTTATGTAGCTATTTATTTGTTTGTTTGTCTTTCTCCTAACTTCTTTCTTTCTTTCTTTATTTTAAATATTTTATTATACCATCATGAGATATACAATTACAAAGATGGTCATAATATGTTCATATTTGGGTTTCAGTCATACAATGTTCCAGCACCCATCCCTACACCAGTGCCCATTTCCCATCACCAATGTCCCGGATTCCCACCCGCTCCCACAGCCTGCCTCTGTGGCAGGTTCTTAAATTCTTTCTCTTTTCCTTCCATTCCACATTGTGGGTTACAACACATACATTAAGATGTTAGTCATATGTATATTTTTACCTGTATTTAATGCTCAGTTCTAGGTTGGTATCAGCACTTTTGACAATTATTAGCACACTATTCCATTCTCTGTCTTATCTAGTCTCTGACAGCCACATGTTTGTGATAATTTCCACCTTTGACAAAACCTCCTGTTCCATGCTTTGCCTGGCCTTGGATTTTGGTATCATAATATGTACATATATATATATATACATATATATATTTATGTTGAGAGACAGATATGGGGCAGAGCTGCTACTGGCTCTCACTGTGCCCACCTGCTTAATGAGGTGCCCAGGAGGGATGACAGGTTCTAGACCTGGCCCGCCACCCCAGCAGAGCCTCACAACAAGCCAGACGACCCCCCACTCCATGAGGACCTCCATTTTCACATCCGGACTTCCCCCTCTTCAGAACTCCACCCAGCACACCAGCCTATCACAGCCGGCTCGCGCACCACTTGCGGTTGCGCAGTTCATCATTAAATGCTGGATTTTGAGATTACTACAAGAGTATGCTACCTGCACGGCAGAGCCTGGCAAGCTACCCGTGTCGTATTTGATATGCCAGATACCAGTAACAATTATAGACCTCATTCCCATGACCTGATGGAATGGTTTGAGGCTCTTATGTTCCTGCAGCAAGCAGGTGCCCTTGGGCTCTACTAGCATGAGACAGGACATATGGAGATGTTGCTGGTGCCCGCTCAAGCAAATCGATGATGAACGGGAAGACAGTGACAGACAGTGATATTTATGTTATGCAAATAAATGCAGTCATTCTATATCTGTCTTTCTCTTTCTGGCTAATTTCAGTCAACATGTTCCTCTCCATATCCATCCATTTATAGGCAAATTTCATAACTTCATTTTCCTGACAGCTGCATAGTATTCCATTGTTTAGATGTACCAAAGTTTCTTTATCTGGTGATCAATTTTCGAACGCTCTAGTTGTTTCCAGATTCTGGCCATTGTGAAGAGTGCTGCTATAAAAATAAAATTGCAGATGGTGTATCTACTGTGTGTTTTTTGCCTCCCAGGGTATATTACCAGGAGTGGTATGGCTGGGTCAAATGGGAACTCAATTTCTAGTCTTTGGAGGAATGCCTATACTGTTTTCAAAAAAGACTGTACCAGTCGACATTCCCACCAACAATGAATGAGGGTTCCCTTTTCCCGAATCCACGTCAGCACTTGTTGTTCTTGCTCTTTTGGATATGTGCCAGTCTCTGTGGTGTGAGATGATATCTCATTGTTGTTTTGATTTGCACCTCTCTGATGATTAGTGATGATGAACATTTATTCATATGTCTTTTGGGCATTCGAATGCCTTCCTTGTTGAAATTTCTGTTCATTTCTTCTCCACACTTTTTGATGGAGTTGGCTGTTTTCTTCTTGTAAAGTTCTATCAGTGCCTGATATATCCTGCATATTGACCCATTAATAGATGGGTATTGGGTGAATATTCTTTCCCATTCTGTGGACTGTCTTTGTATCTTGATCACTGTTTCTGTTGAGGTGAAAGAGCTCTAAAATAATTCTTATAATACACAGGGTCAAAAATGGAGTAAGGACTCACTAATTATAAATCAACACAATTTGCATTATGTTCCTAAGCAATGCTCAGGGTGATGTGTGCCAGAAGGTAGAACAGCTACAAAATATGGTTCAATAAACAGTTTTATGTTCATAGCAGCACTATTCACATTAGCCAGAATATAGAAACCACCAGAGTGCCCAAGAACAAATGATTGGGTAAAGAAACAGGTACATCAACACAATGGAATACTATGCAGCTATTAGGAAAAGAAGTTATGAAATTTGTCTATCAATGGATGGACATGAAGAGGATAATGCTGAGTGAAATTACCAGGAGGGAAAAGCACAGATATAGAATGAATGCAATTATTTGCTGGATGTAAAAACAATAGTATGATACCAATATTCAAGGCCAGGCAGAACAAGGATCAGGAGGTCTTGTCAGTGGGTGGAATTTACTGAAAGTGTGTGGGAGTCAGAGGTTAGGTTAGACAGAGAAAGCAACAGTGTACTAATAATCGTTGGAAATGATAATACCAGCCTAGAACTCAGCATTGAATGTAGATAAAGGAATATACATGATAACCTCTAAATGAATGTATTGCAAGCTAAAATGTATAAGAAAAGAAAAAGAGAGCTAAAGAGAGATAGAGACAGAGAGATACAGAGAAAGATAGAGGAAAAGCAAAAGTACCTGCTACAGAGGCAGGCTGCGCGGGAGGGGCGAAAGAATCAGGGGACATTGGTGGTGGGAAATGGGCACTGGTGTTACAATCATGCTGAAACACTGTATGACTGAAACCCAAACATGAACATCTTTGTAATTGTACATTTCACAGTGGCATAATAAAAAATTTAAAACTGAATTAATTATAAAAAAATAAAAATATGGTTCAAACTCAGGTCAGCAAAGCTGCTAAGACCTAGAGGTATGCCACCAGGGTTATACCTTGTGGTGTTGGTGGTAGAATATTCAGCGCTAGGTATTGAACTCAGGTAATTGTATATACAAAGTATAAGCATTAGCCCTCTATACTTATTCCTTTCTCCCTACATATCTTTTTTCTTTCTCTATTTTTCCCTCCTTCCTCCCTCCCTCCCTCCCTCCTTCCATCTTTCCTTCTTTCCTTTTAACCTGCCTTCTAGCCTGCCTTCCTGCCTACCTGCCTGCCTGCATGTTTTCCTGGGAAAACAAGGTGAGCTGACATGAACAGTTGTACCCTCTCTAGTTTGCAGAGCAAAGAATGAGGCAAATGTATAGAGAGAAGTCGGGATGAAAGGAGACATTATTTGCAAGACAGAACTCTTATGAATATCAATGGCTTGCCTTTTAACAGCAACTCATTTTAACCCACCTTGTGACTTACTATACAGCAAATTCTGCTTTTGGATTTCATTACCCAATGTAATCTCAGAGAAATTTCCTTTTCCACCTGAGTCACTTAAAAGCACCTTTATTTCTTGCACTGTAAAGAGCATTGATGAGAACAGATACTTAGCACAAATAAAAATAGCATAGACACTAATGAAGAACATGATTGATAATATGTAATATGGTCATTCTAAGTTTGAAGGAACTGCCTTTGATTGAATGACTGATAACTACCCAATCATTCTATTAGCCTAAAGAATATTTATTGACATTGAATTTTAGTTCAGAAAATTTTATTCTTAAATTTAAAAAATGATGCAATAATTAAAATATTAAATAGAATTAAGCATTATAAATAAAAGTTAGACAATGTCCTACCAATATCTGAGCTCAGGGCAAATCTTGACACCATCTGCTCTCATATTGTTGTACCATGAAATTTCCTTTTTTTGGCAGGGGTTGGGGTGTTTTTTGTTTTTGGGTCGCACCTAGAGGCGTTCATGGCTTACTTCCGGCTCTACACTCAGCCATCACTCCTAAAATTTGGTGACACCATATATGGTACAAGGGCTCAAATTTGGGTCAGTTGTGTGCAAGCAAATAGCATACCCGCTGTACTACATTCTAGTCCGTGAAACTTCCCTTCCTGGCCACCATAGCCTTGAAGAAACCCATTTTTTTCTCCTTACAGGGTTCATAACTATCCTGAAGTTTCCTCTGAAAAGTGAAATGCCAGGTAGGCCTTAGGAAATTGATAGTTATTACTCGAATTAATCTATGCAACCTGTTTTTCACAGCAAATCTTCATTGTAGGCATACAGAAAGGATTTGAAGAAAGAGAATGTACAGCACTCATGTACAGTGCTCAGTTCTCATGAACAGCGCTAGTTCCCATGTGCAGCTCTCAGCTCTCATGTACAGTGCTCTCCCGGCCATCTCTTAAGGTGGCTCTATAGGTGGTGATACAGCTCTTGCTCAGTACTAGTAGATCGTCTTGTCTCTAGTAGCTACATTTCTTCTACCCAAATAGTGGTTCCTCCCCTCATGCTCTTTTAGATCACAGAAAGCTTATTACATAAGACTGGAAGCATGGACTATTAGTTCTGGGATTTTTTAAAAATATGAATAGATTTCAAATATAAGTACTAAATATTTTTTAAAGGTTTTAACAATCATTGAAAGATATATTTGACTTTTCTAAGAGATAGACATTTCTTTTTTTTTAAGTATTTTATTATACCACCGTGAGATATACAAATAAAAGATATACAATTAAAAAGTTCATGTTTGGGTTTTGGTCATACAGTGTTTCCAGCACCCGTCCCTCCACCAGTGCCCATCTCCATACAAATAAAAAGATATACAATTAAAAAGTTCATGTTTGGGTTTTGGTCATACAGTGTTTCAGCACCCGTCCCTCCACCAGTGCCCATCTCCCACCAACAACATCTCCGGTTCCCTCCCCCTTCCCCAGCCCTGCTCCATGGCAGGTTCTTTATTTCTTTCCCTTTCTCTCTCTTTCTCTTTTCCTTCCCTTCCAGACTATGGATTACAGAACATACATTAAAAAGGTTGTCATGTGAATCCTTTTGCCTCTATTTAATGCTCAGTTCTAGGTTGGCATTAGTACCCTCGACTATTATTAGCACCCTGTTCCACTTTCTGTCTTACCTAAACTCTGACTCCCACACGTTTGTGATAATTTCCACCTTTGACAAGACCTCCTGATATATGTTTCACTTGACCTTGGATATTGGTATCATAATATGTACATATATATTTATGCCATGCAAATAAATGCAGTCATTCTGTATCTGTCTCTCTCCTTCTGGCTAATTTCACTCAACATAATCTTCTCCATGTCCATCCATTTATAGGCAAATTTTATAACTTCATTTTTCCTAACAGCTGCATAGTATTCCATTGTGTAGATGTACCAAAGCTTCTTTATCCAGTCATCGATTTTCGGGCACTCTGGTTGCTTCCAGATTCTGGCTATTGTGAATAATGCTGCTATGAACATAAAAGTAGGGATGGTGTTTCCGCTGCGTATTTTTGGTTTCCCAGAGTAGATTCCCAGGAGTGGTATGGCTGGGTCAAATGGGAGTTCAAGTTCTAGTCTTTGGAGGAAAGTCCATATTATTTTCCAGAAAGGATACCGATGACATTCTTCAAAGAAATTGACCAAATGCTCCTGAAATTTGTATGGAACAATAAACCCCCAAGGATAGCTAAAGCAATCCTCAGGAAAAAGAAGATGGGAGGCATCACCTTTCCCAACTTCAAACTGTACTACAAGGCAGTAATAATTAAAACAGAATGGTATTGGAATAAAAACAGACCTGTGGACCTATGGAATAGAATTGAGTATCCTGACACCCAACCTCAAACACATGATCATTTAATCTTTGATAAAGGTGCAATGAGTCTAAAATGGAGTAAGGAAAGCCTCTTCAACAAGTGGTGTTGGGAAAACTGGGCAGCAACATGTAAAAAAATGAATTTGGACCTGTGTCTAACACCATGCACAAAAATCAGATCAAAATGGATTAAAGATCTCAATATCAGACTTGAATCCATAAAGTACATTGAAGAAAATATAGGAAAAACCATCCACGACATTGAAGCTAAAGGCATCTTCAAAGGTGAAACATCACTAACAAAGCAACTAGAAGAAAAGATAAATATATGGAACTACATGAAACTAAAAAGCTTCTGCACCTCAAAAGAAACAGTGACTAAGATACAAAAACAGTCCACAGAATGGGAAAGAATATTCACCCAATACCCATCTGATAAGGGGTTAATATCCAGGATATATCAGGCACTAGTAGAACTTTACAAGAAGAAAACAAACAACCCCATCAAAAAATGGGGAGAAGAAATGAACAGAAACTTCAGCAAGGAAGAAATTCGAATGGCCAAAAAACATATGAAAAAATGCTCATCATCACTAATCATCAGAGAGATGCAAATCAAAACAACAATGAGATACCACTTTACACCATAGAGACTGGCACATATTCAAAAGAGCAAGAACAACAAGTGCTGGCGTGGATGTGGGGAAAAGGGGACACTCATCCATTGTTGGTGGGAATGCCGGCTAGTACTAAATATTTTGGTCTCTGTTTTCTGGTTAGTAGATGGTTTATGCCTTTTGCTTGGGTATGGATAGACCTTCAAAGATTCAAGTGTCTGAGAGGGTGAAGAAATATTTCATGTTTTAAATATTATTCATTTACATATATTTCTACAAAGACCTCAGAAGAGGGCATGCTCACCATTTCTTTAGAAGAAGTTATCATAATCTTTCACGTAGAAATATACCAGTATCCTCAGCAGTTTTCAATGCTGTTATGGAAGGACAGTGTTATAGATTTTCCTAGAAGTGTGGAATAATTCACAAGCTTTGCTCGTTATTCATAGGGACAGCACATTAATAAGACAGGACCCTGAAATCTCATCTTTTCTAGGCTAGAGCCCAACTAGTGGGATGAGAGCTGACTCCTTAGATTTAAAACAATATTTTCCCCCTTTTGTTAAAATAAATCAAAAAAGAAAAGAAAAAACAGAGTTGATTAAAAATAGTCTCTTATAAAACAAGGAAATACCTGAGCTCTTCAGTGATAAAAGGAAGGTAATGACATTACAGCTACCTTAGGGAACAAATTTTGCTGATGAATTTGGAATTATGCACCATAATTCCATTTAATGAAGAACATTGCAGCTAGATAAGTGACATGACATTTCAGTATCTAATTCCATAACACACACAATCTCTATATTTTATACACACACACACACACACACACACACACCACATTGGCTAAATAGCAGGACAAGCATTTGTGCAAAAACTATTTTGTACCTCCAAAGTACTACAAGAATGGTATTTATATCACACCTTCATATTACTCGTTTTATGTCCAAGTGCATGCAATAATATATTTTCATACAAATTTTCCTTTCTGAAATGACAGCAAAGTCCTTAGATTCTATAGATTTTAGTAAGATTTATGAATACGATCTTGCTGAGGAAATGTAGAGAATTATATGTTTAAGAACTTTACACCTAATTATATGTAAATATACACTGTAAGCAAGTATAGTGCATGTGATTTGTATTATGCTCCTCAAATATTAAGTCTCATTACAAAATTTCCTATTTATCTTCTTCCATTTTGGTGAACCAAAAAAAAAAAAGTGGGTAAATAATTGAGTTTGTAAGCTGTTTTTCACTGAGTATGATTTATATGCAATTTTCTCTCATTCCTACTTAATACTGCGCATTTTCACATCCTTCATATCTGTCTCTATTTGATTAATGAAGCATAGAATTTTAGTATTTAATTTACATTTCTTCAACTGAATGATATTGAACTTTTTCTCATGTTTACCAGTCATTCATTAGCTGAAAGATCAAAAATATTTAAAATATTTATTAAAATATAATTTTAGGTCACTATGTACATTATACCATTATGATTTATGATTTTAAGTGTAAATGCGTTAGATTTAGATTATATTTTGTACTTTAGATGTATACTTGTAGCAAGTAACAAATGTTTTTTTTCAGGATGCACAGAAATATAGTCATAGTTCTTCCCACCAATTGAGTTGTGAAACAATTAATGGATAACTGTAGACAAGGAGGATTACTCTTTATTTTATCCTTTCTGGGCCCAGAGAAATAGTACAGCATGTAGGACATTTGTATTCTACACAGCTGATTTGATTTAATCTCTGGCATCACACATGATTCCCTGAACCTGCCAGGAGTGATCCCTGAGCACTGAGTCAGGAGTAAACCCTGAGCACTCCCAGGTTTGGCTCCAACTGCCCCCAGCCCCGTGCTTAATCCTTTGTTTGTTGTTCTTATGTTTCCATAGAATATTTATTTAAAATTCTATAAATCACTGTTATACAAAAATAGCAAATTTTAAAACCTTCCAATTAATTTTCTTATTAACAATAATGATGTCAGTAAGTGAGCCTATGAACTAGGAGCAGACCATCTCTTGTCTTAAATAACTAAACAAATAACATTCATATGCTGGAGTATGGTGTAAAATTAGGTAGAAGTGAGTCTGTGGAAAGCTGCAGTGACCTGTTCAAAGACACACAATCTCAAGCTTTCTATCCCTCTGTCTATCTAAAAGTAGCTTCTGCCAGTGAGGTTATCAGTGCACAATTGCTGTTGTAAACTTAAAAAAATGGCAAGATTTACTGTTAGAGGTTTGTGACTATCTGAAGACTAAACTTCTATTCTCTTTATTAAGAGTAAGAACAATTGTAGAAGAGATCTTATAATGGTCTAAAAACTTTGTGAGTTCTTACACATTCTCCCTCTCTTTTCTCTTACAATGAGATTTGGAGGGCTCATAAACCTGGGCAAGTTTAGGTGCTAAGATGGGAACCAAAGGAAAATTTACATATTATTCAGAAATTATACCTGAAAATACTACAGTTTTACTATGATGTTATAAAAGACGCTGTTCAAATGAGAACAATGGAATCTCCTTTTAGAAATACCTCCTGGAGAAGCCATTTGAGCTCAGCATTCCATCTATTAAACAACTTAGAGTGTGTCTTGAAAGAACAAAGACAGTTTCAAACAGAGTCAGTAATGAAGGGACCACAGACCACTGCTGTGGCGTATGTCCCTGATCCACTAAAGCAATTCATTATCTTGATGTTTTAGTCTGTGCGGATGACAAGTAACAAATGGTGGTACCAAAATAGGTCATCTTATCTGTCCCCTAAAATGTTTAATATTTGTGAATAAAAACAAGAGATTAAGTTTTTAATGTGCTTATCCTTGAAGGTATAGAGATGATTTCCCAGCTGCAACTGACCTGAGATATTATCGAGGTATTACAAATCACATTACTGCTAAAACCTACTGTGCACTGTTAGGGTCAACACTGGGCTTTGGATGAGGACATTTCAAGTAGATTGAGAACATCTAAACTCATTCACACAAGCAAGACCATGACCCACAGTCTATTCCAAAGAATTCTGTGTTTGGCAAATGTGAAAAGTGTTACCTAGATAAAGAATTTCTAACCATAAGAGTTTGATCCCTGTCTACACAACTCAGTTTCTTATCTGAGAAAGTTTTAAATCAGAGTATTTAATATTATACTTTAGAAATCTATGAAGGGGCTAATATAGCTCATATATCTCCAATGTATGTCACCGTGTTTTATAAAAACTTGCTGAATTTAGAGTTGCCTTCAATCCTCAAATTCTTTCTACACTGTTACCTCGAGGAAATATTGTAATGTGGGTTCAAGAAAAATTTTATCATGTATTTTGCATAAGTTTTAATCACTAAGAAAACTATTTTGACAGAAAGTTGGTATTATAATCCAACTTTTTAAAACATTGGTTTTTGGAGGGGGGGTGCAAGTCTTAGGTAATGAAGCTCAAGGGATATTTTTGGATCTGTGTTCTGGAGTAACACCTTACAGGGATTGAGAGAACATACGTGGTGCCAGCAATTTGTTATGTTTTGGTTTTGGGACCACACCTGGACCTTTTTTTGTTTTGTTTTTTTTTGGGTCACACCCGGCAATACTCAGGGGTTTCTCCTGGCTCTGCACTCAGGAACTACTCCTGGCAGTGCTGGGGGAACTATATGGGATGCCGGGGGATCTAACCGGGCCGGCATGGGCCAGCCGTGCAAGGCAAATGTCCTACCCGCTAGGACTATCTCTCCAGCCCCTAAACCTGGATATTTTTATTTTGGCCCTGAGTTCAGGGCTAATCTACATAGATTAGGGGACCATATAAGTTTCTATGGATCTAGCCCAGGTCTGCTGAGTGCAATGCCCTACACACTGTACTCTGACACCTATATATTTTCCTATATATTTTTTTCTAAATAAAATAATATATTAAGTGTTAGCATTCAGACACCTGTCCTTAAATAGTCAAAATTAAAAGCAGGGAAGGACACACAATTGAAGAGACAAATTCAGAAAATAATTTAAATAAATTATTACATGAGGGAAGGTAAGCTAAGGGGAAAAAGCAGCAACACTCCCAAATTATGGGAGGAATCTCTTTAAGCAGGATTCTAGGAAAAGCAAAAATAGTTTACCTTTCAATATCTTTTTAACAAAGAGGAGAAGTGAGTACTTTTTAGTGAGTTTAGAGTAGGCTCTGGAAAAGTAGACTTGAATGTTGAAATGATTATCTCCCGGCTGGTCACTAGGTTATTTGCTCATCAAGATACAGGAGAATATATCTAGGTAACTAGGATATTTGCTCATCTAAATACAAGAGACTGTGTCTAGGTCACTAGGCTATTGCTCATCTAGATACAGGAGAATGCACCTAGGATATTTGCTCATCTAAATACAAGAGACTATGTCTAGGTCACTAGGCTATTGCTCATCTAGATACAGGAGAATGCACCTAGGATATTTGCTCATCTAAATACAAGAGACTGTGACTAGGTCACTAGGCTATTGCTCATCTAGATACAGGAGAATGCACCTAGGATATTTGCTCATCTAAATACAAGAGACTGTGTCTAGGTCACTAGGCTATTACTCATCTAGATACAGGAGAATGCACCTAGGGCACTAGGATATTTGCTCATCTAAATACAAGAGACTGTGTCTAGGTCACTAGGATATTGCTCATCTAGATACAGGAGAATGCACCTAGGGCACTAGGATATTTGCTCACCTAGATTCAGGAAAATGCATCTGGGGCACTAGGATATTTGCTCATCTAGACACAGGAGAATGTATCTCCTGGTTGGTCAGTAGGTTATTTGCTCATCTAAGTATCAGGCAGAGCCTACATCATCCACATTATTGAACATCACCTTGACCCACTCTTCTGATGTTCCACAGCAATAATTTCTTTTCTTAGGACCATGTTTCTACTCTAATCCTACCTATTCATTTTTGTCCCTATCATTCTACACTTTTAAACCTGAGGTTCCAGCTGCTGCAGGGGCAAATAAACCATCTGCCGATTTCCAAATGTTTGGGCCACAGGCGGAATCTTCTCTCAAAGAAATCCTTCATAACCTCTATGTAGAAGTCAGAACATACTTTTATTTTGGGCTGCATCAGCATCTATAACTTAAAGAATTTTTTGAACAAGAGACAAGACTAGATTTTTAAGGTATATGAGAGGTATGGATCAAATATTTTAATATAGTTAAGAAATGGAAAGACCAAAATCTTAATTTATGCTCTCTCCCCATTGTTGAAACGGTTTTCATTTGGTTATTTGGTTGGTAGGGTCAGACCCAGTAATTAAATAATATTTACCTCTTTTTGCATGTAGCTTACTGAACGAGACAAGGGGTATGTGAATATCATTTAAGAAGGGACAGACAAATGGGGAGATATGAGAGAGAGAGAGAAAGAGGGAGAGAGGGAGAAAGAGAGGGAGAGAAATATTGGAGGTTATCCTTGTCTTCTACAGACATCAGAAGTAGCATTGGAGTTTCCTAAGCAATGTTGGGTGTGGCCCTGGAGGTCCTTGAGCCCCTGCTGGTGTAATCCTGGTGGTCCATGGCTCTAACATTGATTGACAGCCTGATTGGCTGAGTGTTGCCAGAACTGGCCCTGAGTACCCATGATCACTATTTTGAAGCTCTCCAAAAATTAAAGTAAAAATTAGAAAGTTTTTTCTCCAAAAATCATATATAATGCTCTATGCTAAGACTGCTAAAATTTTATATTCCATTTGAAATAATCCAGCCTTAATTTTTGAATCATAAAGTATAATCTAATAAATGCTTTTTTTAGGAAATCATGGCTGTTCTACATTTTTAAAAACACTGAAAAGGGAAAACGACTTGCAATTTTAAAGGAAAGCAAATAACAGCAATTGAAACACTTATTACAGAAAAGCACTACACCCAATAGCATTTGGCAGGGACAAATGTGGTTTATGAACTATCAACTGCTATCACAGACGCTTATTTTTATTCATTGTTAGGCTGACAAAGGGAAGTGCACAAAACCTGTAAATGTGGAGGTGATTGTTAAACCAGAGCTGGTATATCTTCCCCTGAAGTGTTACTCAGCTATAACAACATTGTTTTATATTTTGGGGGACTTGGAGCCACACAAAGAAATTCTCTGGACACAGTGCCTTGGACATATTGGTTGTAGTAACATCCAACAGAATTCAGTGACTGTGTGGTATCAGTAAGTGACCCACGATTCCAACACACAAGCACATGCCACAACTGATTGAATTATCTCCTTTGTTCCAAAAACTATTTCTTTAGAAGAATATTAAGTTTGAAAATGTTCATCCTAAGAATATTTATCCATAGTCCTTAATAAGATATGTTATATGTATAGCATTATAATATTCGATCTAATAAAAAGCTTACTTTGTGAATTTCTCTTTAGCAATGGATTGAATGGAAGGATGTCTTGAGAAAGAAATTATAATTTCTGAGCAATAATATCATGGATGACCTTGACATTTTTACATCCCTATAATGAACATGAATTCCTAGAGATGATTTATGAGTATTAGTGATATCCAGGATAGCTGTAAGTATATCCAAAAATATGCATTGGGTAAAATGCAAAATCTGGATTAGTATGAAGCAAAACTTCATAAAACAATGTTTTCCTTTAGGCATAACCCAACCATTAGTAATACAGGAGATAGAGACCAGATTTTATGTAATATACATAATTTCCTTATTCTTATTGCTTATAAATCAGAAACAATTATTCTCATTTTACAGAAGACAAGGCAGTCTTTAAAGCAAGTATCTCTTGACCACATTTATTGATTAGTAGTTGGTGTGTCCGAGATTCTTAAATTTGTATAACAATCTGTTCATTCTCCTAATGACTACTTTGGAGATAAATAATAACTAATAATTATTTCTTAATAATTAATTATATTCACTCTATATATTTGATTTGTAAATAGAGAACTAAGTCACAGAGACAAATCTGATCATACTATGCCAATGAGTTCAAGAATTTTGGGGACATGCAATGCTATGTAAACTATAAACAATTGGCTTAAAACCATAGAATTGGCTAATTTTATTGAGTTCTGCCTGGAAGATAGAGTAATTGGCCAGTAATATGCTTGGATTTTCCAAAGACAAACAAGTTTTTTGAGAGATAAAGTTTAACTATTACAAGGCTTAATGTTTGGAAGTAGCAGGGCCAGATGCCATTTTCCCTTCTGCCAATACTTTACTCTTTGCATCCCACATCCAAATCCTGAAGGCAATGCTATTTCTAGATCATTAGGGATTAAAAATGAACAAAAACCCAACAAAACTGAAAACAAAATAAAGATTTATAGACGACTAACTCAATGGTTTTTTTGGCAGAGAACATAAGAAACAATTATGGTTTTATAATGTTTAGTGGCTTCTCAGGCCAAGAATATTTCCTCCTGTGAGAGCTTGAAATGACTTTTTCAGTCTAACTTCCTGCTTCCCAGTGTTGGAGATACTTTACTGTGTTTTCTGTGATCTGAACCAGTCTTAGTGCAGGTTGCCAACCTTGGCAATCTTTGGCACTTTGGTTACTTTTTACATTTTGGCTGCACCATGTTCATTATTCTCAATCATATATATGTGGAATGAAAATAATATATAGATACATTATGCCTAGTAAAACCTAGATGAACCCTATAGAAAGAAAAACAAAACAAAACAACCCAACTACTTACCATCAACACAGGAAGGTCGGTTTCTTGTTGTTCCAGCTACTTTGCCAGGTAGACAGGAACATTTTACTGTTTGTGACCGCTCCTCAATGCGATTCTTATTACAGCATCTGTGTGCTGCTATCACTTCACATGTCCCTCCTTCTGGCAAGAAAGGAGAAACAGGACACAGATTAGAAATAACACAGTACACACTCAGGCTTGTGTGAAGATATGTAAAGAGACTGAATAAAGTGAGAGAAATTGTAAAATAATTTGCGAAACCATAATTTTAAGGGACTCTATTCTTCATATATAAAATCAGCATACATATTTATACAAGGTTAGAGATGGTGCATGAATAATCTCTGGGAAGACAGGCACTGCACTTCAAGTGCGACAGAAAGCTCTGATGAACAGATTTCAAGTGGCGACAATTCCAGCCATATGCACTGAGAAGCAGAGGAGGAGAGAGAATGCCGGGAGCTAACACAAAATAAACATGCTGCCTGATTTAAATGCATTATATTTTGGGAGCTCATTCTGTGTTATCTTTGCATTTAGAATTTTCTGAGCTTCCACTAATGACTAGCAAGCAACAGTTCAGTGATACAGACCATGCAGTACAGAGAAACTGGCCAGAAATGAGCTCTTCTTCCCACTTACAACCCACTCAGGAGATTGAATAGAAAAAGCTAGCTAGGAAGTTATTTACCAAATTTAGATCTCACCCAGAAATGATATAAAGATTATTTAAAAAAGGTGTGTAATTTAAATGACAGCTTAAATCACAAACCTAGGCATTTGGTTTCATGAATCATTACAGGTTCACCACGCCTTTATCAATATTTACTGGCAACTTAATGTATATGTATCTAATAGGTTCTTGGCCGATCCAGGCTGGGCTCATCTAAAGGTTAGGGAGCATTGGGTGACTGCAGCATATCAACTAAGTTAGTGCTCAGAGACAAAAAAGATATTCCAATGAACTCCAAACTAGGAATTAACTTGCACAACATCCAGTTCTAGACTCCAACACAATGTCAACAAGAATAGGTCTATAACATCTAGGATTTTAGCACTTAGGAATCGACAGGGAAAAACTGGGCAAGCATTTATTAAGTAACTAAATTGTATGCAAATTGGTAATAAACTGCGAGAGACAGGGTTGCATCAAATACTAGGCGGGTACTCATGAAATCATGACTGTGGAACAGAGAGAGGAGGAAAATTGGAGGACACAGCTCCATCTTGCCCTGTGAGCAAACAGTGCAAGACTGTGGCTTTCAAGGTGAGAATGAGGGTGTGGATGATTTTGCTATTTGCCCAGTTTTCACTGCCATTATGGGTGCAGGATGGGGTATTGCACACTAATGGGTAGAGGTCAGGGATATACCACAAAGCTAATGACTGTCCTCCCTCCAACACCCAAAACACACTTTACTGTCTCAAAAATATGAATAGTGACAAGTCTGAGATATCCTGGCTTCACATAAAAGAAACACTCAAGAGTCTTAGATAGAGGTACATTTACTTGTTTCCCTCCACCATTAAGGACAATCAACCTAAGGATTGTCAGTACAGTCACTAAGGAGCCAGTACAGACATTCTAAATTACACTTCAAAGTAGATATGACTTGATTTTAAGACTTGAGAGAGCATTAACATGAAGGTATCTCCCATTTTGTGGGAGAGACTTCAGCTCAATTCTATGTTGCAATGAGATACAAATTGGATTGCTTTTTGGTGGGTAGGAGGTCTCCCTAGTGGTGTTCACTGGGTCCATGGGCTCCACTGGTGATTCTTTGCCACCAGGGCTGGTGGTTCAATGTGAGGACTTGATGATGCTATTTCTGCATGGGTCCAGTGGTACTGGGAATTAAACAGAGTTGACCATATGCAAGGCATTCATCTTAATCCCTGTATTGTCTTTCTGCACTACTAATAGGAGTTTAGGAGCTAAGGACTAAAGTCATCTGGTATTATTCCAAAGTGATCCCCTGGCTACTATGTTCAACAGGAATTCAAGAAGTCTAAATTGGCTATAAACATAATAAAATAGGTCATTGCAGAATTATTACAAAGGAAGGCTGTCTGAAACTTGGATGATCAGAAAAAACTTTCCCTCCTGGTGCACACGCATCACTGCGATGAGAGTTAATAGAATAACACATTAAAGTTTTTAAACCAGACACTTGAAATCATACTGCTTTAACAAAGAGTCCTTTACAAGGACTCTTTGTCAAGTCAATAATATCTGGTTATATATTTCATGAAAATATCATTCATTTTAATGTTACTGCTTGACTTTAATACAAAACTGAGGAACATTTGATAGAAAATAGTATATGGCATATGAAATTTCACAAGATATCTAAATTTTTGAGAGACTCACAGACATGGGGCAGAGCTGCTACTGGCTCTCCCTGTGCCCAGCTGCTCACGAGGTGCCCAGGAGGGATGGTGGGTTCAAGCCCTGGCCTGCCACCCCAGCAGAGCCTCACAACAAGCCAGAAGACCCCCTACTCCATGAGGGCCGCCGCTTTCCACATCCAGACTTCCCTCTCGTCAGAACTCCACCCAGCAGAAGAGCCTATTATATAGCCCAGCTCATGTGGCCGCCATGCGGCGTGGTTCATCAATAAATGCTGGATTTAGAGGTGACTACAAGAGTATGCTACCCACATGGCAGAGCCTGGCAAGCTACCCGTAGTATTTGATATGCCAAATACCAGTAACATATAGACCTCATTCCCATGACCTGATGAAATGATTTGAGGCTCTTTATGTTCCTGGAACAAGCAGATGCCCTTGGGCTCTACTAGCATGAGACAGGACATATGAAGATGTTACTGGTGCCTGCTCGAGCAAATCGATGATGAACAGGAAGACAGTGGTACAGTGATCTAAATTTTATTCTTTTTATTGTCAAGTCAGCAGGTATAGTGATAGATATGATTTAAATTTACTGCATTAAAAATTATGGACAATCAGGTAGCAACCAAAGACAGTGCCTCACAGCGGTGATAAAGATGCACTAAATGAATAGTTTCATGTCATCACAGTAGTCACTGCCATTTATTGAGCTCTTAATTAAACAACCATTGAATGTATACTTACCTACATTTTTATAAGCCTTCCAGACAATAAATACCATGTACATTTTTAAAATATCACAAAGTACTGTCTCAAACATAAAATTGATTCCAATACATGTAGAATCACTGTATCACTATATCACTGCCTTCCCGTTCATCATTGATGAACTCGAGAAGCAAGGTAGAATAACTTTCCAAAAAGTTATCTTCAAACAAGGAGAAGGTAGAATAACTTTCCAAAAGTTTTTGGAAAGTTATTCTACCTTTGCTCCCGCTCGAGCACAGGTAGAATAACTTTCCAAAAAACACTCAAGTGTGCTGGACTCCATAACATTGCTCTTTGTTGTCTGCATCTTTTAAAAAAGTATTTTTTTGTTGTTTATTTGGTTTTGGTGTTTGTATGTGTGTGTTTGCGTGTGTGTTTGTGTGTGTGTGTGCTCAGGGGCTGAATTCCTGACTTTCTGTGCTTAGGGATCACTTCTGGCAGGCTCAGGGAACTGTATGAAGTCCAGCCGAGGTCAACCATATGCAAGGCAAGCACCTTATCTATTGTTTTCCTCAGTTAATACCCATGCTGTTTACTTTCATTTCTACTTTCTAAAAATATCTTTTTGGTGTGCGTGATCCCTGCGTCTCCGCGGACCCAAATGGCCCCAGGGAAGAGCGGAAACTCCATCAACGGGAACCAAGGCTAACTGCCTTGGTTTCACCGCTGAACCTTGGGCGCTGCGCTCCTGGGACCAGCTGAAAATCTCCGCCCCCCCCCCCCCCCCTGCCAGGTTTGTGCGTGATCCCTGCGTCTCCGAGGATCCAAACTGCCCCAGGGAAGAGCGGAAACTCCATCAACAGGAACCAAGGCTAACTGCCTTGGTTTCACGCATGAACCTTGGGCGCTGCGCTCCTGGGACCGGCTGAAAATCTCCCCCCCCCCCCCCGCCAGGTGTGTGCATGATCCCTGCATCTCCGCGGACCCAAACTGCCCCAGGGAAGAGCGAAAACGCCATCAACGGGAACCAAGGCTAACTGCCTTGGTTTCACCAAGGAACCTTGGGCGCTGTGCTCCTGGGACCTGCTGAAAATCTCCCCCGCCCGCCAGGTGTGTGCGGTGATCCCTGCGTCTCCGCGGATCCAAACTGCCCCAGGGAAGAGCAGAAACTCCATCAACAGGAACCAAGGCTAACTGCCTTGGTTTCACCCCTGAACCTTGGGCCCTGCGCCTTCCGGAATCATCCCAAAACTCAAAACCGCGCAGACACTAAGCGCGTCTGAACTTTTTACTACCTATCTTTCATGAGATACCACTGAACCTTGGTTCCTACATCCTTGCTACCCACCCAAACTCCGCAAACAGACCAGACACCTACTAACTGTACTATCCTGTCATCCAAGACCCCACATTTGCAACCTACAATAGTCAAAATGGTAAGGCAACGCAAAGTTCCATCCAGCTCTGTGAGTGAAGTCACTAGTCCAGATGAGCCAAGCAATACCAATGAGTTATATAACCTCTCTGATAAGGAATTTCGGAAAGAAATGTTAAGGAGTCATAAGGAATTCAAAGAAGCAATGGAATGCAAACTCAATAAAATACAAGAGGACATGATAGAAGAAGTGAGGAAAATGCAAATGGAAATGACAGTTATTAAAAATGAGGTAAATGAAATGAAAAACACAGTGGGAAGCCATCATAGCAGAATAATAGCTACTGAAGAAAGAATTAGTGATCTCGAAGACGCCGTTCCAAAGATTCTCTACACAACACCAGAAGATAGAAAAAAGACTTACAATTACCGAACAGACAACAAGAGATAATCGGGATGAAGCCAGAAGAAACAACATACGGATCATTGGGGTCCCAGAAGGGCAAGAAGAAAACCCTGATGAAGAAGAAACTGTCAAAGCCATCATTGCTGAGAAGTTCCCGGAACTAAAAAACACTTGCCTCAAGATCCAGGAGGCCCGTAGGATATCAGCTAAAAGAAACCCCAACAAGAATACTCCAAGACACATCTTAATTAAAATGACAAAAACTATAGATAGAGATAGAATACTGAAAGCAGCAAGATCAAAGAAGGAAATCACATACAAAGGAACATCTCTAAGATTTACAGCAGACTTCTCTGATGAAACACTCCGAGCAAGAAAACAATGGTGGGATATTGTGAAAAGGCTGAGCGAACTGCAGGCCTCACCAAGAATTCTTTACCCGGCCAGACTCACATTCAGATATGAAGGAAAGATACACAACTTCATGGATAAGCAACAACTCAGGAACTTCATGGACTCAAAACCAACCTTAAAAGAAGGACTGAAGGGTCTACTGTAATACGACCAAACCCATAAGCACAACAAGCTCAAACAGAAAGATGGCACAAAATCCGATGACAATAATCTCTCTCAATGTCAATGGTCTAAATGCACCAATTAAGAGACACAGAGTAACAAAATGGATTAAAAAATTGAACCCAACATTCTGCTGTCTACAAGAAACACATCTGAATAATCAGAACAAACACAGACTCAAAGTCAAAGGTTGGAAGACCATTCTCCATGCAAACAATTCCTCCAAAAAGGCTGGTGTGGCCATATTAGTATCAGATAATATAGACTTCAGGCTGAAAAAGGTTAGAAGGGACAACGAAGGCCATTTCTTATTACTTCAGGGGTATGTACACCAGGAAGAAATTACACTACTAAACATATATGCACCCAACGAGGGGCCAGCAAAATACATAAAACAACTGCTAAGAGACCTCAAAGAAGACATTAACAGTAGCACAATAATAGTTGGAGACTTCAACACTGCTCTATCAACGATGGATAGATCAACAAGACTGAAACTCACCAAGGAAATATTAGCCCTGAAGGAAGAAATGGAAGAAAGAGAGCTAGTAGATATATGCAGGGCTTTTCATGCCAAAAAAGCTGAATACACATTTTTCTCTAGTGCACATGGAACATTCTCCAAGATAGACCACATGCTGAGCCACAAAGCATACCTCAATAAAATTAAAAAAGATAGAAATTGTGTCAGCTATCTTTTCAGACCATGATGCACTGAAAATGGAAGTTAACCGTACACAGAAACAGGGAGTCAAACCAAACACCTGGAAACTGAACAGCTCACTCCTGAACAAAAAATGGGTCATAGAAGAAATCAAACAGGAAATCCAAAGATTTCTGGAAACAAATGAAAATGAAGACACCAACTATAAGAACTTGTGGGACACGGCAAAAGCCGTGTTAAGAGGCAAGTTTATAGCTCTGCAAGCATTCATCAGGAAACAAGAAAGGGCCCACATAAATAACCTGACTACACAGCTGAAGACATTAGAGAAAGACCAACAAAAGGAGCCCAACCCAGGCAGAAAAAAGGAAATAATAAAACTTAGAGAGGAAATCAATGAGTTGGAAACCAAAAAAACAATCCAAAAGATTAATGAAACCAAGAGCTGGTTTTTTGAAAAAATAAACAAGATTAACAAACCATTGGCAAGACTTGTAAGGAGAGGGAAAGAGAGAACCCAAATAAACAGAATCAGAAATAAAAAGGGTGACATCACAACAGAAACCACAGAAATCCAAAAGATCATCAGAGATTACTTTGAGAGCCTGTATGCCATGAAACATGAGAATCTAGAAGAAATGGATCAATTCCTGAAGTCCTATAACATCCCACGGCTGAAACAAGAAGACCTCCAATACCTGAATAAGCCTATCACCATTGAGGAAATAGAAACAGTAATTAAAAAGACTTCCCAAACACAAAAGCCCAGGTCCAGACGGATTCCCTAGTGAACTCTACCAAACCTTTAAGGAGGACCTACTGCCAGTCCTGTTCAAGCTCTTCCAGGAAATAGAAGAAACAGAAACACTCCCAAACAGCTTCTACGAGGCACATATCACCCTGATACCCAAAGCAGGGAGAGACAACACAAAGAAAGAAAACTACAGACCAATATCCCTGATGAACACGGATGCTAAGATCTTCAACAAAATACTAGCAAACAGAATCCAAAGACTCATCAAGAAGATTATACATCATGACCAAGTAGGATTCATCCCGGGTATGCAAGGATGGTTCAACATTCGCAAGTCAATCAACATAATACATCATATCAATAAGAGAAAAAATAAAAAACCATATGATCCTATCAATAGACGCAGAGAAAGCATTTGACAAGATCCAGCACCCGTTCATGATTAAAACCCTCCAGAAAATGGGAATTGAAGGGACTTTCCTCAAGATAGTTACAGCCATCTACCAAAAGCCCACAGAGAGCATCATTCTCAATGGGGAAAAGTTGAAAGCCTTCCCCCTGAGATCAGGGACAAGACAAGGTTGCCCACTCTCACCTCTTTTTATTCAATATAGTACTGGAAGTACTTGCCATAGCAATCAGAGAAGAAAAGGACATCAAGGGCATCCAGATAGGCAAGGAAGAAGTCAAGCTATCATTATTTGCAGATGACATGATATTATACCTAGAGAACCCTAAACTCTCTACCAAAAAACTCCTAGAAACAATAGACGCATATAGTAGAGTGGCAGGATACAAAATCAACACGCCAAAAGTCGGTGGCTTTCCTATATACAAATAACGAAAGAGAAGAAAGGGATATTAAGGAAACAATTCCATTCACAATTGTGCCACAGAAAATCAAATACCTAGGAATCAACTTACCCAAGTGTGTAAAGGACCTGTACAAAGAAAACTACAAGACACTGCTCCAAGAGATAAAAGAGGACACAAGGAAATGGAAACACATTCCCTGCTCATGGATGGGGAGAATCAACATTGTCAAAATGGTAATACTCCCTAGAGCTCTATACAGATTCAATGCAGTCCCTATGAGGATACCCATGACATTCTTCAAAGAAATTGACCAAACAATCCTGAAATTTGTATGGAACGATAAACCCCCAAGGATAGCTAAAGCAATCCTCGGGAAAAAGAAGATGGGAGGCATCACCTTACCCAACTTCAAACTGTACTACAAGGCAGTAGTAATTAAAACAGCATGGTATTGGAATAAAAAACAGACCCGTGGACCTATGGAATAGAATTGAGTATCCTGACACCCAACCTCAAACACATGATCATTTAATCTTTGATAAAGGTGCAACGAGTCTAAAATGGAGTAAGGAAAGCCTCTTCAATAAGTGGTGTTGGGAAAACTGGGCAGCGACATGTAAAAAAATGAATTTGGACCTGTGTCTAACACCATGCACAAAAATCAGATCAAAGTGGATTAAAGATCTCAATATCAGACTTGAATCCATAAAGTACATTGAAGAAAATATAGGAAAAACCCTCCATGACATTGAAGCTAAAGGCATCTTCAAAGATGAAACATCTCTAACAAAGCAACTAGAAGAAAAGATAAATATATGGGACTACATGAAACTAAAAAAGCTTCTGCACCTCAAAAGAAACAGTGACTAAGATACAAAAGCAGTCCACAGAATGGGAAAGAATATTCACCCAATACTCATCTGATAAGGGGTTAATATCCAGGATATATCAGGCACTGGTAGAACTTTACAAGAAGAAAACAAACAACCCCATCAAAAAATGGGGAGAAGAAATGAACAGAAACTTCAGCAAGGAAGAAATTCGAATGGCCAAAAAACATATGAAAAAATGCTCATCATCACTAATCATCAGAGAGATGCAAATCAAAACAACAATGAGATACCACTTTACACCACAGAGACTGGCACATATTCAAAAGAACAAGAACAACAAGTGCTGGCGTGGGTGTGGGGAAAAGGGGACACTCATCCATTGTTGGTGGGAATGCCGGCTGGTACAGCCTTTCTGGAAAACAATATGGACATTCCTCCAAAGACTAGAAATTGAACTCCCATTTGACCCAGCCATACCACTCCTGGGAATCTACTCTGGGAAACCAAAAATACGCAGCGGAAACACCATCCCTACTTTTATGTTCATAGCAGCATTATTCACAATAGCCAGAATCTGGAAGCAACCCGAGTGCCCGAAAATAGATGACTGGATAAAAAAGCTTTGGTACAACTACACAATGGAATACTATGCAGCTGTTAGGAAAAATGAAGTTATAAAATTTGCCTACAAATGGATGGACATGGAGAAGATTATGTTGAGTGAAATTAGCCAGAAGGAGAGAGACAGTTACAGAATGACTGCATTTATCTGCATAACATAAATATATAGGTACATATTATGATACCGATATCCAAGGTCAAGTGAAACATACATCAGGAGGTCCTGTCAAAGGGGAAATTATCACAAGCGTGTGGGAGTCAGAGGCTAGGTAAGACAGAAAATGGAACAGTGCGCTAACAATTGTGAGGGTACTAATGCCAACCTAGAACTGAGCATTAAATAGAGGCAAAAGGATACACATGACAACCCTTTAATGTATGTTCTGTAATCCATAGTCTGGAAGGGAAGGAAAAGAGAAAGAGAGAGAAATGGAAGGAAATAAAGAACCTGCCATGGAGGAGGGCTGGGGGGAGGGCGCAGGGAGCCGGGGACGTTGGTGGTGGGAGATGGGCACTGGTGGCGGGATGGGTGCTGCTACACTGTATGACCAAAACCCAAATATGAACTTTTTAATTGTATATCTTTGTAATTGTAAAAATAAAAAAAATTTTTAAAAAAAAAAATTGAAAAAAAAAATAAAATAAAAATATCTTTTTGTCTCTACACAGTAATTCTTGGTTGACAAAAACTTCCAAAAAAGTAAGTCTGAAATTTTGCTTAAGATCCTTAACATAAGTAGACAATCTTACCCTACTTCCCCAGTGTCTTTCTTATACCATTCTGTTGGTGGAAGTATGTTAGTAGAAATAATTTATTTTTTTGTCTTCTGACCCAGGGACACTTCTCTCCTTGTTTGAAGATGACGGACATGAATTCTATTGGGATTTTTTCTAAGCCTAGGGATATTCTGCTCTAAATCAGAGGCTCAGTCTCTGGCTCATTTTATTAACTCTTCCACATCTTACTTTGTAGTGTTTTGTGGGGCTCCTTAAGAAACGATTGGGGGATAGAGCTGAGGTTGAGGATGAGCCTTGAGACTTGGCCCAAGCAGACAAGGGCAACTTTTCCCACTGGCAGGGCCTCCCTTGACTTCTGGGCAGCCAAACCCTCTTCTCTCCTTCTCAGACAGGAGGCCAATAGGCTGTAACATTCCATCATTGTGCCTAGCATATCAGGGACTACTGAGTGAGCTAATTGTCAGCCAGGGAGAATGTGAAGCTAAATATTCTCTTCCCCATTCTTACTCAACACAATTTGTTTAACTGTTTGTGGACTTGTGTGGAAAATTCCCCTCCACTCCATATGTGTTTTTTACTTTGTTCCCTACCTTCTATCAAGGTATATAAACATAAGCCTGTCTGGAATAAAACTAGTCATCTTTCTGCAAGGCTCCTGGAGTGCTTGAGGCTCCCCATACTTACTCTCCCCAAGGGACTTTCCTTCTTCCCTTCACAGTGCACAATGGACAGGACAAATGGACAGTCACAGTCGGCTCTCTTCTAGTTTCTATAGAACCAATGTGTCATAGAGACAGTTTTACCAGAGGAACAGTTAGTCCTCTGATTTATCATAGTTCTCTTGCCCAATATTCAATATCTTCATTACTTCTCTCTGTGTATGGGCCACTACCTCTGGACTAACTACAACATTCAAATATGATGTAATTTATTATACTTATTATCTATGTTTCCAACTGGGATGCAGTCTTCTCAAGGACAAAATTTTATTTACTATAATTTTCTTATATATTATTAGAATTTTTAGAAAGTTCATTTACTTAACTTTTAAAACATCTCAAAGAAAAACCAGACTACTGTCCCTTCTAAGGATGCAAATTTAGAGTAGCAAGTAGCATAGCCACATTAATAGTGCTAACAGTACTATAGGTATAAATCACCTATTGAATAATACTATGTGCTTGACACTATTATACACTACTAATCCTTAGCTCACTTTATGCTTCCATGAGTACAGTGAGGCTCTAATCATCCACATTTTATTGTAGAGGCAATTGAGATCAAGAGTAGTACAAATCCATGCCAGTGTTTTACGTAATAAATATCTGGCAGCATCCAGATTATATCCCAGATCCAATTACATCATGTTCTGTGTATGCTATTCCCAGCCCTATTCTAGCATACCTGCTGTCATTTCTCTGGAAATGCGGGACAGGGTCATGACAGAAAAATGACAAGTGCTCTATTTTCATTAAAGCCTTGTATATGAAGTCAGTGACCCCACACTACATCTTCCTCTAGCTCACGGCTGATGGATTTGCAGCTAAAAGTCAGGAAGGTCTTGCTCTAAATAACGAGCTCATCTGGTCTTGTCAAGTTCAACCATGGCTTCCATAATACCTCATATGCAGGGAGAACCTCTGTGGACCCACAGTGAGGCCCTCAGAAGTTCACAGGACCCTATATTTAGAGAGTCTGATGCCTGTTGTACCCAAATCTCTCAGTTTCCAAGGTTTATATTTGTGACTGACCTCACTGTAGTCAATCAGAGAAATCAAATCTTTCAATGAATCCTGACCACAAGTTCTTGGTCTACTGATTTGTGTTCACCAAGTAAATAAGATCTTTGCAGGAAAAGACTCACTTATATCTGTAGTTCTTAGTTCAGAAGTTTTCAAATTATGCTTTGTGGGACTTTATGGTTTATCTGAGGAGGCTCAGTTCCTTCCTCTGGAGGAAAGGAGAAAGCAATTTTTGTTATATTTTTAACAACAATAAGATTATATTCTCTGAATAGACTATTTCTCAAAGGAAAAGCTTAAAATGACTATAACTTAGCTCTGAAAGCTAGTATCAGTCAACAAATGTTTTACTGGGTGAGTGACTAGATGGATAGATGATTAAGCAAAATTAAAAACTGTATTGGGAATCTATCATGTATTTTTGCATAGTTAAATAATATTCTAGCTGTTGCTTCTTGAATAGTTTGGATATCTTACGATATTTAGGATATAGCAAACTTGTGAGATGTGCTCTTTCCTCTATGTGCTTTACTTCTAAGATATTTCAGTAATCCACATTCCCCCATTACTGCAAAGACATAATGAGAAAATTATTGTATTATGTAGAAGCAATACACTGCCCGCCTGTCCTTCGCCAACTATAAGACCGAGATGACTGCCCTCCAATGCCCTGATGGATCTATCACATCTTCCAGAAAGGCAATGGAGAAGATTATCCAGGACTTCTACTCAAATCTCTTTGATAGCCACATCCACCTGCCCACATACCAAATTCCACAGGATGGATATGTCATTCCCAATGTTCTCCTTTCTGAAATCCGACATGCCATCTTGTCGGTAAAGAAGGGAACAGCACCAGGCCCAGACAAAGTCAGACCCGAACACCTGAAGAATCTGCTGTCGGTACTCATCAATACTCTAGCTCGGCTCTTCACACTCTACCTGTCTGAATGCAAGGTGCCCTCCCAATGGAAAAACAGCAGGACAGTTCTACTGTTCAAGAAGGGAGACATCACGACATCGGCAAATATTGCCTCATCTGCCTGTTGTCCGTCATCTACAAACTGTTTACATGAGTCATCCTGTACAGGATTGGCAGAACACTAGATGAAGGACAACCATGCGAGCTAGCAGGCTTCTGGAAAGGATTCAGCACAATCGACCATATCCACAAGGTAAGCAAGCTCATCGAGGTTTGTAGGGAGTACAAGATGTCACTCTGTCTCACGTTCATTGATTTACAGAAAGCCTTTGATTCTGTGGAGACTGAAGCAGTCATCGAAGCCCTAGCCAAACAGGGTGTTCAAACCCAATACATCAAGATCCTTCGTGAGCTGTATTACAGATTCACCACCAGGATCTCACCATTCTACAAAGAAGTGATCATTAATGTGAAAAGAGGGGTTCGACAGGGTGATACCATTTCACCAAAACTCTTCAGCGCCACCATTGAGAACATCATGCAACAATTAGAATGGGAAGGAATGGGAGTGAAGATAGATGGTCAGCAACTACACCACCTCCACTTCGCTGATGACATCGTTCTAATAACAGCAAACATTAGCCAAGCGGCACAAATGCTGGCTGCCTTTGACCGAGAATGTGGAAAGATAGGTCTACAGCTGAATCTAAAGAAAACAATGTTCATGAAGAATGAACTAGTTCCTGAGGCCCCATTCACTCTCAATGGAACAAACATCTCTGAATGCAGCAGTTATGTGTACCTAGGTCGAGAAATCAACATGATGAATGATCTAAAACCTGAGCTGTGCAGGAGGAAGAGAGAAGATGAAATGCCTTCAAAGGCATCGAAGAAATAGCTAAAAGGACAAAGAACCTCCGGTTCTGGGCACATCTCTTTGACTCCACCGTTCTCCCTGTATTAACATACGCCTCAGAGACCTGGGCCCTATGAAAACAGGATGAGAATGCTATTCGGGTCTCCCAGAGAGGAATCGAAAGATCTGTGCTTGGAATATCATGCCTCACTCAAGTGAGAGAAGGAATCTGGAGTTCTGACCTCCATCGCTATTCCAGAATCAGGGACACTGTCTCATTTGCCAAGGCATCGAAAATCAGATGGGCTGCACATGTAATGCGATTTGGAGACAACCACTGGACTAGAGCCATTACTGACTGGATTCCACGGGATGTCAAAAGATCACGTGGCCGCCCACCTACAAGATGGTCAGACTTCCTTGTTAAGACCCTGAAGCAACGGTTTGAGGCTCTTCATATTCCTGAATCAACCAGATGTCATTGGGCTACATTGGCACGTGATAGGGTCCAATGGAAATGTTACTGGCGCCCGCTTGAGCAAATCGATGAATAAAGGGATTCAAGTGATGTAGAAGCAAATATTATAAGCACAGATATAAAGTTTTCAAGAACTTCTAGAATTGATTGCAAAGTTTTGTTTTTCTGTTGATCTCAGCTGTATACTTAAAACTGGGAATGAAAGATAAAATTTTTTTCTTAGTCTTTTTCCCAAGTAAAGAATTAGAGGGACCATAAACTCTTTTCATAAATGAGAAATTTGTTCCACTGAAATTTGTCCCTTTGACTCTATTTTAACTACATTTAAAGATTATCCAGTGAAATGTCCTGTTGAACCTAATTGCTATGGATTATTTTTTTAATTATGATAATAACATGTCAGTAACTGGCACATGATAGGGTCAAATGGAAATATTACTGGTGCCCACTCTAGCAAATCGATGCATAATGGGATATCAAGTGATCAAGTGATCAATAACATGTCAGTATAAACTTTTCAGGCTTTCCTTTGGCTTTGGCACCAATCAATTCCTAATTTTTTGGTTTGCTTTGCTTTTTGGGGACACATCCAGCTGTTTTAAAGACTACTCTCATGCTCAGGGATCATACCTGGCATGGATCACAGGACCATAACAGGTGCCTAGGATCTAAGCTGGATAAGTTCCATATGCACTATCCAATCTCTCCAGCCCCCTAATTTTTTTAAAACCTCAACCCAAACAGAAATTATTTAAAGGTGATCTATAACCTTCCACAAAAAATATCATTTAAAAGTTTATAAAACAGAGATGTCTTTTATTTTTTGCTTATTTTTTTTTGAAAATGGTTTCTTTTGTGGATTTTATCTAGTACTATAGTTTCAGTAAATAAGTCAGGCAAAGCAACCTATGAGCTGTTAGCTAATGAGGCACAGAAGACAAGATAGTATAGTAGCTGGTTTTATCATTGACTACTCTAATTTTCTAGGTTATTGTTTACATCAGCTTTGCTTTATGCACACAGAACAAATATGAGATAAATATGTGAAAATAGCCTCATACCCTAAATCCATATATAGCTGTTAATGGGTTTCATTTTTTGTTTATAATGGAAGGTAAAAGTTAAAATTTACTTTTATAAAGGCAATTTTGATAGTGAGAGAAGTTATATGCACATCAGTTTCCTAGAATCTTTACAAATTTTTTAATTGATGACAAAGCTTGTCATTTGTTTCCCCACACTTGTCCAGGTGAGATAAAAATTTACCTCTAGGGAACCTCGATTAGGCTCTAGGAACTCTCTAGTTCCTTTCCCACTTTTTCTGAACTTGCCAGCTCTGAGTTCATTACCAAATTCAACTGTTAGCAGAAGAGTTTATAATACTCTAGAGTAGAGTGAGGTCAGCATTTCAAAACTATTTTTATTTTGGGGGATTATAGTTGCACCTACTGATGATCACGGATTGGTCCTGACATTGCAGTCAGGGATCGCTCCTGGTGGTGGTTAGAGAACCATCAACCGACGATGAAACCAGGGTGCAAGACAAATACCTTACCTGCTGTCCTGTCACTCAGCCTCTCAAAATTATTCTTTTTTGGTAATAGGAGCTAAGATTATGTGAACTGTAGATAGAAAAGTATGGCAGAGTCCTAGCAATATACACCTAGCAATGATTGCTCTATACCAACTCAATGTATCAGCCTTGTCCTGTACAAGTGAGGAAACAAAAGTAGGTGAATTGATAAGGATAATATATTTCTTAAAGGCCTCTTATTTACCATGACAATTGCATGCCCAATGAGAAGGGAAAATTTGAGTGGAATGTTGGCAGAAAAATGGCTAATCAATCCTTGAACGTTGACATCAGAAAACAAATGCTCTAAGAATACAATGCATTAGAGACAGCTCATATGAACAAAATTGATTTGTTATGAGCTGTGTTGACCATTTTAGTTATTGACTGTGTTGACAAGGGAAGGTGGGTTCTAGCCCTGGCCCACTATTCCAATAGAGCCTTGCAAGAAACTAGAGGAACCCCCACATCATGAGGGCAGTCATTTTCAACATCTGGACTCCACAACCAGTCAGTGCTCCACCCAAGAGAAAAGCCAATCTCTCCCTGTTGTGGTTCATCAGTAAATGCATGAGAGCCTACTACTGCGAGTATACCACCCACATGGCAGAGCCTGGCAAGCTACTGGTGTCATATTTGATATGCCAAAAAACAGTAACAACTATAGATCTCATTCCCATGACCTGAATGAATGGTTTGAGGCTCTTCATGTTCCTGGAGTGAACAGATGCCCTTTGACTACACTAGCATGCAACAGGACATATGGAGATGTTACTGGTGCCTGCTTGAGCAAATGGATGAACAGAAAGACAAGTGACAACTGTTTTGGTCATTTATGAATGAGTACTTGAAAGGATTTTCTAGTGCATCAATCTTTCTATCTGCTGGAAATTTGACTTCAGTAATATATTTTGTTTTGGATGACTTCATGTCTATTAAACATGAAAAAGCATTTCAAAGTTATCATATAATAAGGTGTTCTGAAAGCAAAAACTCTAGGCCATTATTCAGATGATATATGAGAGGATTCTATTGAAAAGTAAAAAAGTGGGATCAGAGAGATTACACAGTGGGAAGGTGTTTGTCTTGCATGTGGCTTCCCCAGATCCTATTGCTGAAATCACATATATCCCAGGACACCTGCCAAGGGTGATTCCTGAGCACAGATGCAGGAAAAAGTTCTGAAACCACCAGGTATGGCTCCCTTACATAATGAACCAAAAGAAAAAAAAGAAATACAAAAATAAAAATAAACAGCTTTTAAGTATAAATCACGGATATTTTCCTTCCGTAGTACTTAGGTCTACTTTAACAATACTTAACAATACATTGAGATTCCTGTTATCTGAATGTTTAGTTGAATGCAATTGCATTAAAAATAGTTATAATGCATTATTTAAACACTGTTAAACAATTTTGTGTTCTATTCTATAGGGTAAAATAGAAAATTTCTGTTTTGCCACTCTATATTCAGTGGGCTTGCATGTGGCATATGTTTGTCATTTATTTATTGCACGGACCTCTTCCCCAAGGACAAGACTTCCATCACTACCGTATACTTAGCAAGAAAAACTTGTCCTTTGAAGCATGTCTTCTAATTTAGTTCACTCTGCTTGACTATCATGAAGATATTGAGTCTATACATGATGGCTCTAATAGCAAATATTATTGACTTCTTTATCCCTAGCACTGATATCTTAATAGGCATTCTCACACTTGTAAAATAATAACCAAAGGAAGGAAGAAAGATGAGAAACAAAGGAAGAAAATAAGGGTAATGTTGAGAGAGAGAAAAGGGAGAAAAGGATGAAAGGTAATACAAATTACTCTCTGAGTAACTGTTTCTGACTGTACTACTGTGTTTCAAGAAAATGAACTTGATGCCTGCCATAGAGGCATACAAGGACAGTGCAATGTGTGTGTGTGTGTGTGTGTGTGTGTGTGTGTGTGTGTGTTTGTGTGTGTTTGTAGGGGAAATGGGAGGTGGGGGTGGGAAATGTAACTGGGGATATTAGTGGTGAAAATAATTCACGGGTGAAGGGAAGGGTGTTGGAACATTGTATAACTGAAACCCAATTATGAATGACTCTCTGTGTATTTTACGGTGATTTAAAATTTTTTTTTTTTTTTTTTTTGCTTTATTTGCTTGTTGTCTGAGCACATCCTCTCCGGACTCTCTCCTCTCTTCCTGGGTCTCCAGGATCAGGTATGCTGAACCAGAGACTCACAGACATGGGGCAGAGCTGTTACTTGTGCCCAGCCGCTCACGAGGCGCCCAGGAGGGATGGTGGGTTGTAGCCCTGGTCCGCCACCCCAGCAGAGCTGCACAACAAGCCAGATGACCTCCCCACTCCATCGGCCGCCATTTTCCCCATCCGACTTCCCTCTCATCAGAACTCCACCCAGCGACAGCCTATCACAGCCCATCTCATCGAGTTCCACCCTGCAGCAGGTTTTTTTTTTTTTCAATCCAGCCCAGGTATGCTGAACCAGAGACTTACAGACATGGGGCAGAGCTGCTACTTGCTCTCCCTGTGCCGAGCCACTCACGAGGTGCCCGGGAGGGATGGCAGGTTCTAGCCCTGGCCCGCCACCCCAGAAGAGCCACACAACAAGCCAGATACCCCCCCACCCCCACTCCATCGGGCTGCCATTTTCCACATCCAGACTTCCCTCTCGTCAGAACTCCCCCCAGCGACAGCCTATCACAGCCTGGATCATCCACACCCACCCTGCAGCAGTTGTTTTCAATCTGGCCCAGGTATGCTGATCCAGAGACTTACAGACATGGGGCAGAGCTGCTACTTGCTCTCCCTGTGCCCAGCCGCTCACGAGGCGCCGGAGAGGGATGGCAGATTCTAGCCCTGGCCCGCCACCCCAGCAGAGCCGCACAACAAACCAGATGACACCCCCATTCCATTGGGCCGCCATTTTCCACATCCAGACTTCCCTCTCGTCAGAACTCCACCCAGCAATAGCCTGTCACAGCCCGTCTTGCGGCCACACGGTTCATCTATAAACGCTATATTTAGAGGTGACTACAAGGGTATGCTACCTGCATGGCAAGCCTGGCAAGCTGCCCTGTTTTATTTGATATGCCAAATACCAGTAACAATTATATTAGTTCATTCCCATGACCTAAAATAATGGTTTGAGACTCCTTATGTTCCTGTAGCAAAAAGATACCCTTGGGCTTTACTAGCATGAGACAGGACATATGGAGATATTACTGGTGCCTGCTCTAGCAAATAGATGATCAATGGGAGGATAATGATAGTGATAGTGATAGTGCTTTTTTTGGGGTCACACCGGTGATGCTCAGGGGTTACTCCCGGTTCTGCACTCAGGAATTACTCCTGGTGGTGCTCAGGGGACCATATGGGATGCATGAGATCGAACCCGGGCTGGCACAGACTGGCCGCGTGCAAGGCAAACACCCTACCTGCTGGGCTATCGCTCTGGCCTAAATTTTTAAAAGTATGTTTCTTCTTCATTCTTCTTCATTTTGGCAGCCTTGTTTGGCCATGAGATTTTATCAACCACTACTTGTTTGTCCTTCTTAGAGCTGCCATATTAAGGGCTCTTTCAGGGTCAGAGAAATAAACATTATTCTGGTTTTGGCATGTCGAATACACATAGGATAGCTTGCCAGGCTCCGCCATGCAGGCGGTATACACCCAATAGCTTGCTGGGCTCTCTGAGAGGGGCGGGAAGAAGATTCTCACTAATTTGGAGATGAATCGCGCCGCTGCAAAGTGGGCGCTTGCAACGGGAGAGCTGGTAGCTGCTCTGCCTGGTGGATCTGCGTCTCAAAAAGTATGTTAAAAATACTTTAAAAAGTATGCTTAAAAAAAGAAAATGAACCTGAATGAAAATGTAGCTTTTGCAAAGAAGTGACCTTCTAAATTACCTCCTTTAAAAATCTACTTGAAATTTGGTTTGGGGTAGAGCCAAAAAGATTTTTTATGTTATGTGAGGTGACTTGAAAATGAAAGAGCAATTAAGAGTAACCATAAAGAAACTATAGTCATCACTAAAAATTATAAGATAATCATGATTACAAATATTTTAAATATTATGCATAATATATAACAAAATAAAATGAATGATAAGAATATTATTAATTTTCAGATAATTTATTTTTAATTTTATTACAAATGGTTCTTTATTTAAAAGCTGTGATAATCAAGCATGGATTTTCTGAGATTCATGTTTCTTAGACTTCTTGATCAGAGCCTTATAAATAGCTCTTAGAAGCAATTTTAGTGGATGTCAGAAATGCATATTTAAAACTGTGTTAAAAATGTTTTATTGACCCAATGGACTGGAAGGAAGTTCCAAGTGTCTTTGTCTGTAAATCATTGACAAGAGAGACACTAATGGAGCTTTAGGCATGTTTTGGTTAAGGACGGCAAAATGGCTGCTCAATTTGTTTATGAAACTTCCATCTCCTCACTTTTGGAGCTGTGGTATATATACAAAGGACAGACAAAGAAGAAAAGAGAACATATTCTAGGCCAGACTGCTACATTGATGAAGTATAATTTAAAAGATCACATATTCCTAGAATCTGATGATGAAGATTTCAGTTCTGGATCTGCTGCTTCCTATTATTTCAATTCTATAGCTGAGGCATCTCTTCTATAAAGTGAGGGTAGTATTAACTTTTAGGATTATTATGAAGACAGAAAGGGTATAAAAATTAAATACAGACAAAACAATAATAGCAACATTGCTATTCTATTGTTACTAATACCCCTACATTGATATCTTTGCCAATTTAAGTAGAAAAACTTTCCCTCTGTTTTACCATTCCTTATACCAACAGGAACTATTTCTTATACCCATCTCTATACTTTTACATTGAGAACTAATGCAGTCTTACAAATGCTCAATGGAGAAATTCACTCAAAGATTGGGTAGCAGCTGAAATGACCTAAGGGGGGACTCTACTTCTAAGTGGGACTTTAACTTGGTACGTTGATGTCAACTTTTGGACACACACTTCTCATCTTCTTGCTGGTTGTTTTGATTTAACATGGTTTTGTTGAACTATTGTATTATTTTTTAAGACGATGATAGTGTAAGAAACATATTACTCCTTAATAATATTTCAGTACCTTCTCTAATTATGTTTAATGATATTATAACTAGGGTGAAGCCATCTCCAAGGTGTTTATCCAGTAAAATAGTCTTTCACATCCCTACCTTCCATAAAGGACTAGAATGAGATATTACTGCTTCGTTTCATCCTCTGAACATATACCTCATGTAAGCCTAGCTCTTGTCATCCTGGTATTTTATTAGTTTAGCTGAGAGGTAATAATAAAAGTATATATTTATTTATATCCTAAGATTGTGCCTCACATCCACAGTCAGAAATATCAGAAAACTCACATTTAGGGGAAAAGAAGGTGAACAGAAAGTCTGATTTGTGTTACACATTGTAGAAATCATTAACTATGACTCAGGTAGAAAAACTTATTATTTCTCTTTTTGACAGTGATGACAATTTAATAGCATTTGACTCTACCGAGTTGCATACAGTGTTTGGAGGCACTGAAAAGGACTGTTTATCAACATGATAAACAAGGTTTCATTTCCTCTCTGGCTGCTTGGATGTGATCAGAAGTCTAAGGCCATCTGAAAATACTTAGTCTGGCCACCAGGAGGACATTAAGCTTCTTGGGACCACCTGCACTTGATATGATCTTCAGTTAATAAACCTCTGAGCCGGAGATCACTAATGATATGATTACACATGAGTGCGTGAGTGCTGGGTACGCAGCACAGGCTTGGGACTGAGGCTAGATCATTAGCCGTACCAGAAATGCTGTTCTCTGGGAATCTCAAACTAATTTCAAACCACAGAGATGATTTTGACTTCTGGATTTACAGAAGAGGGTAGATAAATTCTCAACATTCTAGCAATGTCAGGTGAGTTTGTATAGGTTAGTGTAATAACAATTCAAAGAGCTTGTTTTTAGTAGTTATTATTCTTAGCTGTGGCATTAATATCACTAATCAGTTTTAATATGTCGCTTAACAAAACAGTTTGTTTAAAATAAAACAGTTCAGTTTTACTAGAGACTACTTTTTGATCTTTCCAGGAGAGTCAATGACCTTTTTCAGATCTAGGACATGGATTTTTTGAGGTACTATTTCTCACCCTGGTTCCAGAGAGGAAACAAAATTGGGCCAGTAAGTGAATTGTGAATTCTCTAAAGACCAAGAGACTGCTATACAGAGAGGTACCTGCTTAAAGTCACATATTATATAATATTTATGAATGGAAAGTAAAATGTTTATCCATTTCTGGTAAAAATAACTAAATATAAGAATTTGTGATTATCTTAATATGATAGAAAAACCTGCAAATTAATGGAGTCAGCAGAGAGGCCTTCCAAGTAGAGAAGTTGAACACTTTCTGACATTATTCTAAGTGTGGCTTAATGATATACTGAGTGTATACCACCCACACAGCAGAGCCTGGCAAGCTTCCCATATGCCAAAACCAGTAACAATTATAGACCTCATTCCCATGACCTGAATGAATGATTTGAGGCTCTTCATGTTCCTGGAGCGAGCAGATGCCCTTGGGACAAGCTAGCACACAACAGGACGTATGGAGATGTTACTGGTGCCCACTCGAGCAAATCAATGAACAATGGGAAGACAAATGATACAAGTGATACAAGTGGTTTAATGAACCTAGAACAGATGACACGTGCTGAACTCCAGGCAGTTCATGATGATTTTTCCCTCCTTGATTGAGTTTGAAGTAGATTTTTTTCACTTTCAACAGAGTCATGAAGTACAGTTTTATTAAATGCAACAAACTAGTTTTTTAATTTTCTTCCTTTTCTACAGGTTCTATTATAGGGAGAATCCAATGGCTAGTAGGGGTCTACTAGCCAAAACTGAAATACCAAATCCAAGTTACAATTTCTCAAGTTCCACTTCCTTGAGGAAGCCTTCCTATCTTCTTAATTAGTTCACTCACACATCCTTCCTTGCAAACTGGGTTCTATATCAGTGTGTCCTAAGCTTCAGCAGATGTGCTGCTGGGATTTTTACATGTGGGTGTCAAATACTTTTTATTATCGTCTCTTTCCTCTAATAATAAAATATGATCTCAGGCAGAAGTTATACTTTTATTGATCATATTATTCTCAGTGGTCAACATAATGCCTAATTGGGGGAAATAAATGTCACTAAATCAATACTTACTCTATTCTATTTCAATAGATATAGAACAATAATTTTAATTAGAGTGACTCTATGCCCACCCACTTAAAAAATAACTTCTGTTCTTCTCAGTTTGTAAATGAGATAAAAAGTATACTAAAGCTAATTTGAAATACTTTGTTTGCCTGACCTAGTTAATTGTCTCTTCCTATATACTACTATCTGCTTCTTCCTGCTTGATATGCAGCTTGATGGCTGGAATTTGAGTATTTTGTGCCATTAGGAATGAGAAAGGCATAAGAATCTCAAAGATTTCAGTCTCTGAGTTTTGGGAAACTGAGTTATTTTTATCAAATCTCTACCTTAAGACATTTTATTGCCTGATGAGAAATAAAGTGTCTATCAGCTTTTTAACCCATCATTCATTTGCGTTTTTCTTACAAATAAATTCAGATATGATATATTGATATGTGCTTGGGTGAGAGAGAGAGAGATGAGGGGGGAGTTCAAGATGTAAAAGTAACAACTACGATAAAACTGTAAAGCCAATGATAGATTTTTGAAAAGCCATAAAATCCTACTTTTATCTTGATGGATTATTTAGTACAATTATTCTAGTATAAGGATTTAACCCAGTTTCTTTGTTTATCAGTAATTATTTATTCTTTTAGTAGAATATGGACTTTTAGGTAGAAGTACCAACTATCCAGAAGTGGAGTCTAGTGGGACTCCCAATTCATGTCCTTTAAAATCCTTTCCTTTTAAGGGGTTGGTAAAAGAGTCCATGGTAAGCCACCTGGGTTTGGTTCCAGACATTTCATATGGTCCCGAGTACCACCAAAAGTATTTCCAGGGCTTGAGCGATAGCCCAGCGGATAGGGCATTTGCCTTGCACGCGGCCGGCCCATGCCAGCCCGGGTTTGATTCCCTGCATCCCGTATGGTCCCCCGAGCACCGCCAGGAGTAATTCCTGAGTGCAGAGCCAGGAGAAACCCCTGAGCATTGCTGGGTGTGACCCAAAAAACCCAAAAGTATTTTCTCAGTACCAAAATGAAGTTATGAAATTTGCCTATAAATGGATGGACATGGAGAGGATCATGCTGAGTGAAATTAGCCAAAGGGAAAAGGACAGGTATAGAATGACTGCATTTATTTGCAGGATATAAAAAAAAATGGACTGAATACCAACATCATACTATACAATGAGGGCCGCCATTTTGACTGCCCACTCATCAGAGCTCCACCCAGCAAAAGAGCTGATCACAAGTCTGGCTTGTCAGAGACCCACCCTACAGCAGTCTTTTTTTCAAGCCCAGCCCAGGAATGCCTAATCCAGAAACTCACATACATGGGGCAGAGCTGCTACAGGCTCTCCCTGTGCCCAGCTGATCACGAGGTGCCCAGAAGGGAAGGCAGGTTCTAGCCCAGGCCTGGCACCTGAGCAGAGCCTTGCAAGAAGCCAGAGGAACCCCCACACCATGAGGGCCGCCATTTTCCATGTCCGGATTCCCCACTTGTCAGAGCTCCATGCAGAAGAGCTGATCACAAGCCAGGCTCGTGCACATGTTCATCAATACATGCAAGAGATGAGAGACAACTACAAAAGTATCCCACCCTGATGGCAGAACCTGGCAAGCTACCTGTGTCATATTTGATACACTTAATACCAGTAACATTTACAGACTTCATTCCCATAACCTGAAGGAATGGTTTGAGGCTCTTCATGTTCCTGGTGTGAGAAGATGCCCTTGGGCTACACTATCGTGTGACAGGGTGTATGGAGATGTTACTGGTGCCCGCTCAAGCAAATCGATGAACAATGGGAAGACAAGTGATACAAGTGATACCATCATCAAAGGCTAGGAAAAACATGGATCAAGAGGTCTTGTCAGTGGGTGGAATCTATTGCAAATGTTTGGGAATCAGAGGTTAGGTAAGACAGAGAAAGGAACAGTGTATTGTAAATGATAATACCAGCCTAGAACTGAGCATTGAATGTAGGCAAAGGGCATTATAACCTCTAAATGTATGTATTGCAAGTCACAATGTGTAAGAGATGGAAGAGAGAGAGAGAGAGAGAGAGAGACAGAGAGAGAGAGAGAGAGAGGCAAAGTACTTGTCACAGAGGTAGGCTGGGGGAGGGGATAAAGAAAGAATCAGGGGACAAATATTGGGAAATGGGCACTAGTGGAGGGATGGGTGCTGGGACACTGTATGACTATAATCCAAACATGAACATCTTTGTAATTGTATAAATCATGGTGGTATAATCATTTTTTTAAATTTCCTAAGTATAGAACCAGAAGTGAGCCCTGAGCATAATCAGGTATGACCCAAATGCTAAAAAAAGTTGCCTTTCCTTTTAAGCAAGGATCACACATTTAGAAGAGAAGCAATATAATAAAATATAGCAAATATTTAGGATACTACTACTATATTAGGTTATATTATGTGCATTGGTGATATGATATCAAATTATAAATATATCTGTTACATAAGACAATATATATCTGTTTTCTACATATATTATATTTATGAAATCTTAATTATATACACTAGAGAGACTCTGATGCTGTTATTGAGAAAGAAAGCAATAATATCTATCTGCAGGGAAGTGCTGATGGTTTCCAAGAAATGAGAGTGGCTACCAGAAAGGAGTCATATACCACAGGAGATGAATTGTAAAAACAACCTAATGGAACTTGTATATTGATATTTCCTCTGTGGACTGTCTGATCAATCCACAGAATAAATACTTCTGTCATATTAAGCACACATTATAAATTACCCTTTAGAAGTTTAGGGATTTATTTTGTATATAGTACCTATATATTCATTTCTAATATCTAGTATCTAGTAAAATATGTTACAACTTGCAATATTTAACTTGTTATAAGACATGATCCAAGAATCAACACTTAAAATATTTATACAAGTTGGAGATAGATTTTGATTTTTCAGAATCTGAATTTTTTTGGCAGAATGTAGAATCAATGCACATAATTTGGCTGCACTTATATGTGTAAGCAATGAATTATAGAAAAAGGAAATTAAGAAAACAATACACACTTACTAATTACATCCAAAGGATTAAATATCGGAAGTAGACTTAATAAGGGAGGTTACTATCTATACATGAAATTATAGAAGGCCCTACTTAAAAGTGAAAAACAAAATAAATAGAAAGACGCTTTGTGTCCATGAATTTGAAAAATCCATTTAAAAATGATCATCTTACTCAAAGCAACTTATGCTACTTTTACCAAAGATAATAGATCTATTTAGAAAATAGTCGGAATAGCAAAGCAACATTATTCTGTGAGGAAAGGAACTATATTAAGTCAGAAAATAACTTTGTTCTTAAAGTTGAGAGAGAGAGAGAGAGAGAGAGTGTGTGTGTGTGTGTGTGTGTTTAATGGGGGGTAGAGGGATGGAGACACAAAACATGGGTTAAAGCCCATACCTTGCATGAATTAAGCCCAATTCAATCTCTGTGCAAGTAAACCCTAGCAGTGTCTAAGCAGCACAACATCTTTGATTCTTTACATTGAACCACTAACCATGTCAATACAGGCAAAAAATTGCACATGATGGCTTCCAAGTGTATGTAATACAGCCCACAATGTGTAGGAGAAGGAAGGGAGAGAGAGGGAGAAAGAAAAGAGATAAAGAACCTTCCATTTAGGCAGGCTATGGGAGGGGGAGGGAATTGGGGACATTGGCGTGGGAAATGGGCACTGGTGGAGGTCGGGGTGCTGGAACACTATGTGACCGAAACCTCCAAACATGAACAACATTGTAATTGTATGTCTCACGGTGGTATAATAAAGTGTTTAATTAATAAAAAAAATGCTAGGAGGGATTCAAACTTCTTGAACTATGTTTTGGAACCCTTACTGTCAAAGTGTGGGGGTAAGATAAAGTGTCAGAATACTTCACAAATGCTTTGGTTCCTTAGCACGGGATCTTATGGTATTCTATTGTTTGGCGATTACCCTGAGGATACTTGATAAGAATTTTCACTTTATTTTTTTTGTACTGCACATATGTTATAACTAGCACATTTATAATCACTTGCACTCTCGCATTTTAAGTCATTTGTTCGGAAAATGGGGTAATGGTAATTTTTCTTGATACATGAAATTATCTATTCTGTGTTTCTATATATCATTCTCATTTTTGATAATATCATCTCAAGTCTCCTTTGTGGAAAGATCATCTTCCTCTCACTTTCAAGTGAACAAATTCTTTGGGGTGTGTTTGTGATATGATATGACTGAATAGCACAGCTCTTTGTGGTTACAGCATGTACCAGGGAGCCTAGGTTCCTCTCCTGGTGATACTCAGACAACGGGATTTGACAACTGGTCAATGGGAATGATCAAAAATGAGGTTTTGCAGTGGCAGGTACTACCAGGATAAAACCTGGTGGACCTTTCAGGGTTACATGGGGTATTGTTCAGAGGTTCATGCCACACTGAGAGTCAAACTACTGTTAAATGGGAATATAACCTTGTGTTTTATATATATGCTATATATGCCATATATAAATATATATGACACATTTGATACATATATATGATATATATGATATATATAAAACCACTGTTAAATGGGATATAACCCTGATTCCTGAACAACATAGGTCTTTTGTAATCAAAGTAAGTTTAGTCGATTCAGAGATTACTCTGCGCGCACACAGGCCTGAAATATATGGAAATTTGGTGTTCTCCCAAATGGCCCTCAGCCACCAGTGCCCTGGTGATATCTAGCCACCTTTACTGCTTGCATGCTCCTCCCAAATGAAGGTTTACTGGACTTTATGAGAGATTGGTGTCTGCTCAACCTCTCATCTGGTATTTCTGCCCAGTTTTCTGTGAAGAAAGTACAGTACTAGAAATAATTCAAAAGAAACAGTGGAATCCACCTGTGGCTATGATCAAGGACAAAAAGCATTGGAACATCCCCAAGCAAAATAGATCTTGATGATCTCTTAGATGTGCACTTCAAAATCACAATAATTAAGCTGGCTAGTGAATTGTGGCAAACAATAAATGAGAATTCCAACAAGATAAGAGAAAATAATATTCAAAAAATACAAATTAATTAAAGTGAAAACCTTGTCAATGAAAGAAAAAACAAAAGCAACATATCTCTAGGATAATGAAGATAAGGGATTTGACAAGGTCCAATGCCCATTCTTGGTGAAAAACCTCAAAAACTCGATTGGAGAAACTTATCTCATATTGTAAAGGCCATATATAGCAAATTCACTATTGATATCACCTGAAGATATTTGGTATTTGTTAATGACATAGTGTTTATTTTTACCTCACATATAAATCATTCTTTATCTGTTCCTCTCCTTCAAATTTCACCCAGTATAATAATCTCCAGGTCAATCCATATAGCTGCAAAATAAATGATTTCAACTTTTCCTGAGACCAGATAACATTCCATTGCGGATATTCCACTTCAGATAAAGATATCACAGTTTCTTTATCCTGTCATCTTCCTTGGGCACTTGAGTTGTTTCCCAAAAGTCAAATCTTTTTTGACTTTTGTGAATAGTGATGTAATGAACATAGGAGTGCAGATGTCCTTTCAGGATAGTTTTTGGGACCTTGGCATAGACTCTAAGAAGCAGAATTGTTGAGCAAAATAGTAGTTTAATTTTTTAACTTTTTGTGAACATGTGTCTATAATTGTTACTGGTATTTAGCATATATATGAAATACAACACGGGTAGCTTGCCAGGCTCTGCCGTGCAGGTAGCATACTCTTGTAGGCATCTCTAAGTCCAGCATATATTGATGAACCGGCGGCGGCGCTGCGGCCATGCAAGCCGGGCGCTGATAGGCTGGTCTGCTAGGTGGAGGTCTGATGAGAGAGAAGTCCGGATGTGAAAGATGGAGGCCCCCCATGGAGTCGGGAATTATAGACCTCATTCCGGAATGGATTGAGGCTCTTTATGTTCCTGGAGCAAGCAGATGCCCTTGGGCTCTACTAGCATGAGACAGGACATATGGAGATGTTACTGGGGCCCGCTTGAGCAAATCGATGATAAACGGGAAGACAGTGACAGTGACAGTGACAGTGAACATGTGTATATTTTTTTCCCAAAAAATGTTAAGCCAGCTAACATTTAAACCAGCAATGCATGAGGGTTCCTTTTTTCTCACATCAATACCAATACCGTTTTTTTTTAAAGAAATTGTTCTTCATGTTTTTCTTAATTTATTTAGATTCTATAGTATACTATACTGGTAATAATGTTTTTTCACACACACAATTCCAGCACCACTGGTTGTTAACAATCTTTGTGATGTATGCTAGTCTTACTGGTATGAAACCTCATTGTTGTCTTGATTTGCATTTCCCTGATAATAAATGAAACAGGGTATGTTTTCCATATACCTATTGGTTATCTTTATGTACTCTTTTAAGGGAACAACAAATGCATGACACCCTAAGAACAAGATGATAGAACGGAACATATAGCAGGAAGACATTGGATATATGTGTGCTGGGGAGGGACAATACAAAGGATCTCTGAGATAGTGACTCAGGGCAACGAATTGACTGGTGGAGGGGGTGTGATGTAAAGTTAAAAAATGCATGAAGTCCTAGCATTAATGGTCTGATAGAATTGCAAATCACAGTGACTGGCATTAAAATAGACATAATAATCAGGAATAATATGAGACCCAGGCTATATGAGACATCTCAACACTGCTGATTCTACTTTCAATATATCAATACATTCTTCTTTCATAGCATTCATTTAGGCCATGTACAATTCTGTTATTTTTTTTTCTCTTTCTCTCTCTCTTACTACTTTTCCCTGTTATCCAATAACAACTTTCCAAGCCATCAATTCAACTCTAATTTATTCCTGGCTATCAACTACCTAGAATTGATGGAGATGTCACAATTTAAGAACTTAACCCACAGACTTATACTATAATGGGGTCCTAGGGCTCTTACTCTTCTGTTCAACTTGGTGACACATCCAGCAGTTCCTGTGACATCACTTCTATTTGATAACTTAATGGATGGACTCGGGAACTCAGAAAAGTAGTTTATTCATGAAGGAGTAACTAAATGGAAAAATGTAGGACACCAGGGCATTGCATAGATGGTGGGTTAAGTGTAGAGTCATACTCTCTTTATAGGGAGACACATAGGGCACCAGAGCACTGCATAGAATGTGGGGCGAGTGTGGAGCCATACCCGGCATTGTCATACCCGGCAATGCTCAGGGGGTTACTCCTGGCTCAGGAATTACTCCTGGTGTTGCTCAGGGGACCATATGGAATGCCGGGAATCATATGCCCTACCCACTGTGCTATTTCTCCCGCCCCAGCCATTGGTACTTAACTCAAACTGTAGCCCCTTTCTCTTACAGACTTGAATATCTGTACATTAAACCACCTTAAGACAGTTCCTACAGCTCTTTAGAAAACCCAGTCACCAGTCTTCTCATTAGCACACAAAAGACTTTCCTTCAGTGATTCTAAGGTGTTTAGCAACTCTGTATTTGTTCTATTTGTGCATTTTCTTTGTTTGTTTTGCTTTGGGGGTAGGGAGGGTTGGGACTGGGGTGGGTAGGGTGTGTATTCAGGGACTATTCTTTCATCTAAACTTCTGGTGGGGGGTGTTCTTGAGCAATGCACACAGTAGGGTATTGAATTCCCAGGTTGACTGCCTAAAAGTTAAGTTCTTTAATTTCTATACTATCTTTCTGGTCCTAGCATCTATAGGTTTGAAATGGGGGCAAACACATGCTTCTGTGATGCCATATGAATTCAATTCTTGCATTTTATTAGTAAATAAAAATGTATATAGAAATAATGAGATACATAGGGGTGTATACTTTGCATACCTTCATGTAGCTGACCCTAGTTTGATCCTCAGCACCACAGGATCACCCAGGGGGCAGTAATGGAGGCCCCTCACTCTTCAAGCACATCAGAGTTGGCCTAGACATCCTCAGGCCTTCGCGTTGAAGGCCTCAACCTCCCTCTAAATATGCAAATCATTTAGAAGAATTTATGAAATATAATAAAAACTTCAAATTCGGTAGCCATTACTGTTATTGTAATGATACGATCATATTCTCATTATGAATTGACTGAAATTTTATTACTCCAATGTGCAGGTGGCTCCGGAAGAATTGTTAAAGATCTTTAAATTTAGAAGAGCAATTGGGAGAGTCAATTAGATACTGATTTTTCTAATTCATCTATGACAGGAAAATCCAATTAACTCATTATATTGATTCTAGCAGCTGATAGTTAAGCAATCAGTTGAATCATATTATAGTCAACTGCCTGGTTGAGACAGTGTTGCTCGAAATCCCAGACAGGACATGAAATGACTGACAAAATACTGTGCAAAATCTCCTGGGCTCAACCGTCTGTAAAACATGGGTTCAAATTTCAGCTGTATGCTTATAAATCATGTGAAACAGATACATTTTGTAAATACTCTGAGGAGACAAAGTTGTAAAAACATCATAATTGTGAAGACAAATAGAATGATAAATATGAACTGTCTTGAGCTTGACTAAAACTCTGATACTTTGCAGCCATCATATCTTTAGATATTTTTACTATATTGACTGACATGAACAAGCTAAATTAACTCTAAAGTTATCTAAATTAGACCTTAACATTTTTATGTTCACATAATATTAATTGTCATTTAAGGAATATAGAAATAGAAATGTTTGGACTTTAAAAAGTCTTCATGAAATAAATTTTTTTCATCTAAAGTAAAAGAATGCAATCTTTCAGATAATAAGCTTGAATTCTTTATATAATCCAAACCCCCAACAAATGAGTGACCCTGCAGGAGAAGCCTTTAAAATATTATTATTTTCTTTGGTTAGATGTCAGTTTGTCAGCAAACATTTTCTGAGTGATCATCTGAAAAGCACAATATGGTTACTGATTTTTTGAGTTCCCTGAAGAAATAGTCATGCCAAGTTAATGATTTTAATGAAATAACATTAGGGGAAAGCTGGCCGAAAAGTACATAAATTTCAACCTAAGGCTATAGTTTTCTTCTTCACAGCAAATTATGTTCAGGTTAATGGGGTCCAGTATGGGAATTGAAGCTATTGGGGAGGTCTAGTTGGTGCATACCAAATTTTTATTTCCATAAGTAAGACATTTGGAGAGGTTTTCTTTTCAGTTAGTAGTATTTGTCTAAATGCAAGTAAGGACTTTATAAGAAGTTCCTTTCTCCTGTTTTTTTTCTCTAGTTTTCAATCTTTTATCTCCACATAGATTATTTTCTTTTTATTCAATTACTTTTCACCTTCCAATCTTTCACTCCTAAACCTACTACTTTACATTTTTTTATGCAGCATTTTTTTAAAAGCTTTGAGTAGCAATATAAAAAGGTTGTCAAGATAATAGATGGAGATCATTCAGGGTTTCATGGCTAATTCTAGGATTCATTTAACTGTGGAAGGGCACCAGATAATCCTGTTTAATACAAATGGTCATTTTATTAATTTGTAGTTTGGATTTTTGAGCAATACCAAGTGGTGCTCAGGGTTTGCTCCTGGCTCTGTGCTCAGTAATACTTCTGGTGTGTCTAGTAGTAGTAGTATGGATTGCTAGGATTGAACTTAGGTCAGCATGTGCAAGACAAGTGCCCTACCCACTGTGCTATTGCTCTGGCCAATGGTCATTTTAAATATTGTCTACACAAGGTATAAAAATCAGATAGATGATGAAAATGGTCAAAAACAGTAAAAGCATACACTAAAAGGGGAACACTTAGAAGTTCCTCTCTTAGAATTTGTGCTTGAGCCTGGACAGATGGCAGTATCTTTCTAATTTGTCCCTTGCACCCCGTGGACAGTAGAACAACCAGAAATTATCACTCACATGTAGGTGGTTGGAGAATAAAGGAATGCCAGAGACAGAAAGCAATGGGACAATGGGCATAGGGAGGTAGACCACAGAGCTACGGCAATAGTCTAAACAGGAACACACCTTGGTCCAGGAATAAAGCAGGGAGAGAGCAAGTGACATTGTAAACCTGGGGACCATAAAGGTGATGCTGTTCACTGGAAAGAACAGCAATGAAGCAGGGTACATGATGTCATTCACTGGAAAGAGAAAATAGCAAGGTATAGGACACAGAGATTGTACACAGAAAACAAATAGAATCTTAAATATCTGGTGGTAGTCTCTACTATTTTAATTGTACAACAAAAATGTTTAATAAATTTAGCAGCAGGAATTTTGTATGTTAATTTTGGGGGGTCTTTGGGCCATACCTGGTGGTACAAAGGGCTCACTCCTGACTCAGTGCTCAGGAACCATGACAGGCAGGGATCAGGGGACTATAGGCATGCCAGGAATTGAACCCGAGTCAGCTGTATGCAAGAAAAGCACTTTGCTTGCTGTGTACTTCACAGAACTCAATGTTTGTAGAATTTTATAGAAATATTCAAGGACCCACTCAGGAGCTAAGTCCAATTTCATAGTAATGGTTATAGTGCAGGAGACAACCACAAAATAGAAAAGATATACAATAGTAGGCTATGGACTGCCATCCATGTTCATTGGCGACACGTCTACTAAGAAGAATGGTAAGGGTTGGAGTGACAAAAAATAGTTGCCCACTTGCTACAGACCTTGGCACTCTCTCAACAGTATGTTATTGAATTCAGTAAATTCAGCACAGGCAGAGATATATTTTTTCTCTTTGTGTTGGAAGATTATAGAGAAAAAAAATCAAGTTTACATTATTACAGTATTTAAATTTTCAGACATAAAATTTTTTGTACTATTTGTTTTCTCTCCATGTTTTTTATGTAAATGTATAATATCACCAATTCTGCCTTTTTGGGGCATGAAACCTAATTATTTCCATCTTATTATTTACAGAGAAAGTTTGTAGATACCTATTCTAGTTTAATCCAACTTCCTCCTTTTCTTTTGGTAGTGATATGTGATGAAATAGGCAGAGACATATCAGAATTCCTAATTTCTGGTCAGATAACCCTGATTGTTCCTTAGTCATGTCAGAGTGCGTCTGTCCATGAGAGACAAAATAATATAAACACAATACAAACAAATCAGAGTGATTTACCTTGTCAGACGCTAGTACTTTTAATTCTACAGAAATCCTGAAACTTAGTTACTATTATTCTCATTTTGTCAATGGTGACATTGGGACTCAGCAGGATTTATCCAAGTTCACAGTTAGTGAAGATTGGAATTAGGGCTTTACCCCAATCTTCCATCTTTAGTCATCCGGGAAAGAAAGTGGCACAAAGCTACTGTTCACTTAGGTCTAAAATTTTCAGGACTTACTTTGTGCAGATTATATTTTATTGAGTGAGAAGGTTAAGTGCAGAGCAAGAAAACTATGCTGGCTTGGACTCAGCTGTTTTTTTTTTTTTTTTTTTTTGCTTTTGGGTCACACCCGGCGATGCTCAGGGGTTACTCCTGGCTCTGCACTCAGGAATTACTCCTGTTGGTGCTGGGGGACCATATGGGATGCCAGGGATCAAACCCAGGTCGGCTGCGTGGAAGGCAAATGCCTTAACCGCTGTACTATCGCTCTGGCCCCTATGTTGGATTGGATACCAAGGTGAATATATAAAATGTGTATACAAGATGCATATACAAATATATATACAAGATGTTATACAGAAAAGTTTCTGGGAATTCAAGATTTATTTTTGATTTGGGGAACATATTCTGGTGCTCAAGACATGCAAGATCTGAACCTTATACACTGCACTGTCTCCAGCCTGGATTGAATATAAGAGATTCAAACTTTTTAGATTAGCCAACATTTCTAAATATAATATAGTAAGGTCCATTTTATCTGCTTTTTTTACACATTCACACATTCAGCAAATATAATGACCACACATTGCTGTCCTTCATTGTTAGAGGTAGGAAGATACACTCATATAAATATCCTTCACGTATTTATTAGTTCAATGGGGAAAACCCCTCCAAATTCAGTTAAATGACTTATTAGTTGTGCCTTTTAGAAATCTGAGAAGGAAACTAACTCCAGTTTAATAGTGGCAGTGATGAAGAACTCCTCTTTTAAACATCTTAAAATCTAAAAGATGAACAAAATATTTTTTCAGGCACAGAAAAGAGAAAACGAGAGTTTTCCTGACAAGTTGTTTAATTATTTTTAGTTACAAAGAGGACACCTAATGACAGTTACCATTTGTTTTTTCTGATAAAAGTATAAACTTAAAATCCCAGGTCGGTGCTTATTATGTTCACAGCTATATAGAATATTAAAAAGCCTAATTCATATATAGGAATGAAGAGGTGGACTAAAAGTAATATAATTACATTATTGAAGGGTCTTGGGAATTTAAGGAATGGTGCTAGAGCACAATAACTTGTACAAAAAGACCATAAGCATAAACTCTAATGTAAATCATTTAACCTATTCTTTTTTTACATACATAATTATATTACAAAATTTTTTTTAAAAAACAAAATGCAACAATTCTAAAAAAAAACCCAAAATTTATTATCATACTAATTCCTACAAATTTGCTGTGCTACCAATACACAAGTCAAAAAATTAAAGAAACCATTAAATATTTAGAAACATTCAACATCAGAAGCTTTAAATCTAACTATGTAGTAGCCCCTCAAAAAGCTACAACCTGCATTTTAAAAAAAAAAAGTATTTTCTCTACAAAAAGTTTTATCAGGTATATAAAAATCTGTACAGTTTTTATACTGAAGCTAATATTGAGCTGCACTTAAATTCACATTCTTATCAAAGCAATTGCCTGAGCACACGCACACTCCGTTATTACAGGATAGCCATTTATTTATTCTTCCTCTTCCTCCTCTTCCTCCTCGTCCCTCTTCCTCATCTTCTGGTTCATTCTTCTTTGGGCCTGTTGGCCTGCCCGGCCCTTCTTTCCTACTTCATTTTTGCCCTTGGCACGATATGCAGCAATATCCTTTTCATATTTCTCCTTTAGCTTTGCTGCTTTCTGCTCATAGGGTTGTTTATCCTTGGCCGATTGTTCAGACCACATCTCCCCCCAATTTCTTGGCAGTATCCCCAATGGACAGGCCCGGGTGCTCACTCTTTATCTTGGGACGATATTCAGAGCAAAACAGGAAGAATGCAGATGGGGGCCTTTTCGGCGCATTGGGGTCTTTCTTCTTGCCCTTCTTGTCCACTTTGGTGGGCACGTAATTCTTCATCTCCTGTCATAGTGGGCCTTGTCATTTTTCGCCATATCTTCAAACTTGGACTTCTCCTTGGCAGACATAGTCTTCCATCTCTCCGAGCATTTCTTGGAGAATTCGCCGAGTTGACAGTGGAGGCAGGGTGCTTCTTCTTGTGCTCTTCCCGGCACGTCTGCACGAAGAAGGCGTACGAGGACATTTGCCCCTCGGCTTGCTGGGGTCTCCTTTGCCCATGGCGACGGGACGGCGTCTCCTGGTGGTAGCGTTTCCTCAGAGTGCGCTGAGCAGCCGCGTCTGCCTCAGTCGCTGCCTTGCAAAGGCTCCGGTGCGAACTGGTTTCTCTTTAACCTATTCTATTACAAATTGCTTTGCTGGTTGTTGGTGGTGCCACACCCAGATTTTCACAGGGCTTACTCTTGGCTCTGTGCCCAGGGCTCATTCCTAGCAGGTTTGGTAGACCATAGGAGGTGCCATGGATCAAACCTCAGCCAGTCACATGCAGGAAAAGCTCCATACCTGTTGTACTATTGCTCCAGACTTCAATATACTGTAATAAATTTTTAAAAATGAAAAACATACTGAAGCCATACAATGTCTCTTTTGATCCAATGTAGAGAAAATTCAGCCACGTATTCTAGGATAACTACCTACAAGCATATTCATTATAGTCAATGATTTCTTTCTGGTAGAACGCAAGAATATTATACTGAATCCAAGAAATTAATTTGATGCTATGTAAAGGCATTAGATACTTACTTAATACAACAATAATTTTTATATGAGATGAGAACTGAGTGCTTACTGAAAACACATATTCTGAATTCCTTTCAAGCTATCATCTCAGAGAGCAGCCAAGAGCGCCCCAACTTCAGACTGCCATTTTGAATTTAGCCCAGAGCATATCACATCTGTGAGAAACATAATTATCACTGCAAATATAATGCCTGGATTTATAGCCACAGAATTTTTAACACTGTTTTCAAACAACAAAGATGATTCTTAAGTTATGGATTTGAGATTTATTCTATGACACTGCCCTCATGCTTCAGGTCTCCATGCTAAGAAGGTGTCTATATGCAAACTCTGAAAAGAAACATTGAGGCAGAATGAATATAGATTTGGTTTCTGACTTAACAAAGAAAATTCTGAGCAAAATAGCAATCCATATGTAGGGCAAGTGTATGGATTTCCATATCAAACTAACCTATACACTAGAGAACAATCTTTCTAAACTAAAGGAGCTTGCAAATTGATCTCCTGGGAAATTTTTCAGGACCTAATTATTGTGCACATAATATATTTCACAAATGAATCAAAGGGCAATGGCATATTCTCAAACAAAAATCAACTTCTCACAGTAAAAGCTTCTGAGATATAACATTTCAAGTGATTCTGAACCTAATAGCAACAGAACAAATATCCAATAGGCCAGTCAGAAATAAAAATACAGTCTAAGATGTTAACTCATAAATTACACAGCTGGCCTTTTGGAGGCAACTCTGTGGTGAAGAAAATACTTATTTCTTGAAAGAGATGGAAGATGGTTGTCAAAAAGACAGTGGTGGGAGGAGCCAGAATGATAGCACAGCGGGTTGGGTGTTTGCCTTGCACATAGCCAACCTGAGTTGGATCCCTGGCATCCCATACGATCCCCTGAACACTGCCTGTAGTCATCCTGAGTGCAGAGACAGGAGTAACCCCCTGAGAATCACCAGGTGAGACACAAAAAGCAAAAATAAGTAAGTAAATAAATCAATAAAATAAACCAAAATTAGGTGTCGGAGCGATAGTTCAGCAGGTAGGGCATTTGTCTACCAAAAAAATAAATAAATAAAAAGGAAACAATAAAGAAAGTTACGCTTTATGGTCCCCTGAGCACTACCAGGACTAATTCCTGAGTGAAGAGCCAGGAGTAATCCCTGAGCATTGCCAAGTGTGACTGAAAAAGCAAAAAAAAAAAAAAGAAAAGACAGTATGGGAAAACATATCTGTAACCAGACCAGACTTCCTGCAGGCTTATTAGACTAGCTGATACAAGAACATAGAACTTGTATGAGTTCTTATTATAAGTAAAAAGAACCTGAATGCTCACACAAGGATCTTTCAAGGATGTACGGTTTTTGAAATCTGCATATGATTATGAGATTAAGGCAAAGAAACAGTAATAAATACCATAACCACTACAGATCATCAAAAGTTACCTAATTTGAGAATATGATTAGGCATTTGGTTATTTGTCATAAACAATGTTTTAAATTTGAATTTTTTCATTTACTAGTTTTGTGACTTTGTTATTTTATACAACAACAAGTTTTGCTTATTTGTATGCAAAGTGCAGATGACTATAGTATCCTCCTAGTGCTACTACTGATAGAAAAAATGTTTTCATGCTGTGGGGATTAATTTTAACTCAGTACCTTGGATACAGCAAGGTTAGAAAGCTTTTTTATTTTTAACTGTAAAGGGCTAGATAGGTTATTTCCATACTTCTGAGTCCATGTGATTTTAATGTGTCATTTTATCCTTTAAGTAGTCTGAGAGATGATATGTAAATGATTGCACATAACTATGTTCCAGTGGCACTTTATTCACCAAAGTAGGGGGCTATAATATTCAATGGCTTATAGATATACTTAGTGATAGTATCTGAATAAATTTTAATAATACCAAATGTGAGCAAACACACAGGTGCGGGAGAGACCATGCTGACCGGACTCAGAGTGAAGTTTTGGGCACTGCCCTTTCCTCTGGGCTCCATGCCAGCTGCCCTGGAAGTGAGGCCCACCCACACCGGACCCACAGCTAATCTTCAACCCGGAAGAGATCCAAACCCATCCACTTCAGACCCACAGCTGTGCTGCTAGGCCGGCCCCATGTGGAAGCAACCCATGAAACTGACTTCCCAGTAAGGGGGCTCAACCAGCCGCTGGCTGAGTCCAACATTGTTCCAAGGGTTTGCTCACATGTGTTGGGGAGAGACTACGCTGGCCGGTTGGAGTGCAGATTTGGGCCCTGCCCTTTCCTCCGGCTCCATGCCAGCTGCCCCGGAAGAGAGACCCACCCATGCAGATCCACAGCTCTGTTGGCATGTGGCCAACAGAGAATCTGATTTTAGGATAAGGTCCTACCCAGGAACTTTTACATTTATACATTGTATACAGTTCCAGACAGGTTCTAACTGATACCAGTAAGCCTAGCAAGAAGCCAGAGCAACCCACACATCATGTGGTCAGTCATTCTCAACATCTAGACTCTAGTTCCTCTAGTTCCATCTAAGAGAAAACCTGATCTTTCCCTTTAAGTTTCATCAGTAAATGCTCGAGATTAGAGCCTTCTACTGAGAATATACCACCTACATGGCAGAGCCTGGTAAGCTACCTGTGTTTTATTTATTTGTTATGCCAAAAACTAGTAACACTTTTGGACCTCAATTCCATGACCTCAGAATGATTTGAGGCTCTTCCTGTCCCTGGAGCAAGCAGATGCCCTTAGGTTACACTTGCTTGTGATAGGACATATGGAGATGTTACTGGTGCCCACTCAAGCAAATCGATGAAAATGGGAAGACAGTGATATACTAACAGTGATGACCAAATACTTTTTAATTTTTTCTAATAGTATACATTTTGTCTTAAGTGTTTTACATGTACCAGTTTATTTAGTTGTTATAAAGTAGAGAGTATCACAACTTATTTTTTGATAAAATTAAATAGAACCAGAATCTTAAGGTAGCTTAAGTTACAAAGGAAATGAATGTATGTACTAAAGAGTAAGGATTTGAATCCAGGTCTTCATGTTTTAGTTTATCTTCCTAGACACTCACATTCAGCTCTCACACATTAGCATATCCCTTAGAATATTAATGTCAGGTTGAAGTCAGTTTGTCATTGAACTTCAGATTAAATGCTAGTGTAGTTCAAGTTTGAGAAAATGAACCATCTTAGTTATGAGTAAGATCAAACAGGTGGCATATTTAGGATTTCACTTAGCTTTATTTTTTTATTTTAGCTATCAATATGTGGTTTTCCTATGTATATGTTCCAAATATATAATATAAATTCTCTGGTGTTGTGAAATTATCACTTGATCACTTGATCACTTGAATCCCATTATTCATCGATTTACTTGAGTGGGCACCAGTAACATTTCCATTGGACCCTATCACGTACCAATGTAGCCCAATGCCATCTGGTTGATTCAGGAATATGAAGAGCCTCAAACCGTTCCTTTAGGGTCTTTACAAGGAAGTCTGACCATCTTGTAGGTGGGCGGCCACGTGATCTTTTCACATCCCGTGGGATCCAGTCGGTAATGGCTCTAATCCAGCGGTTGTCTCCAAATCGCATTACATGTCCAGCCCATCTGATTTTCGACGCCTTGGCAAAGGAGACAGCGTCCCTGATTCTGGAATAGCCATGGAGGTCAGAACTCTGGATTCCTTCTCTCACTTGAGTGAGGCGTGATATTCCAAGCATAGCTCTTTCTATTCCTCTTGGGAGACCCGAATAGCATTCTCATCCTGCTTTTGTAGGGCCCAGGTCTCTGAGGCGTATGTTAATGCAGGGAGAATGGTGGAGTCAAATAGAACTGCCTGGAGCGGGAGGTTCTTTGTCCTTTTAGCTATTTCTTCGATGTCTTTGAAGGCATTCCATGCTGCTCTCTTCCTCCTGCACAGCTCAGATTTTAGGTCGTTCATCATGTTGATTTCTCGACCTAGGTACACATAACTCCTGCATTCTGAGATGTTTGTTCCATTGAGAGTGAATGGGGCCTCAGGAACTAGTTCATTCTTCATGAACATGGTTTTCTTTTAGATTCAGCTGTAGACCTATCTTTCCACATTCTCGGGCGAAGTCAGCCAGCATTTGTGCCGCTTGGCTAATGTTTGGTGTTATTAGAACGATGTCATCAGCGAAGTGGAGGTGGTGTAGTTGCAGACCATCTATCTTCACTCCCATTCCTTCCCATTCTAATTGTTCCATGATATTCTCGAGGGTGGCGCTGAAGAGTTTTGGTGAAAGGGTATTACCCTGTTGAACCCCTCTTTTCACATTAATGATCACTTCTTTGTAGAATGGTGAGATCCTGGTGGTGAATCCGTAATACAGCTCACGAAGGATCTTGATGTATTGGGTTTGAACACCCTGTTTGGCTAGGGCTTCGATGACTGGTTCAGTCTCCACAGAATCAAAGGCTTTCTGTAAATCAATGAATGTGAGACAGAGCGGCATCTTGTACTCCCTACAAACCTCGATGAGCTTGGTTACTGTGTGGATATGGTCAATTGTGCTGAATCCCTTCCAGAAGCCTGCTTGCTCGCATGGTTGTCCTTCATCTAGTGTTCTGCTAATCCTGTTCAGGATGACTCGTGTAAACAGCTTGTAGATGACAGACAACAGGTAGATGGGGCGATAGTTGCCGATGTCGTGAATGTCTCCCTTCTTGAACAGTAGAACTGTCCTGCTGGTTTTCCATTGGGAGGGCACCTTGCATTCGAACAGTGAAAGGAAAGTGATAAATACATGAACTGATTATATATCCCAATTAGCTTGTTCATTGATTCTTTCATAATGAATATATATTCATTTTGTTACTGGTTTATTTTTATGACCCCGAAAGAGCCCTTAATATGGCAGCAGTAAGAAAGGCGAACAAGTAGTGCCTGATACAATTTCACGGCCATCCTAGGCTGCCAAAACAAAGAAGGACTAAATGACTGTCTGTACTTTCAATGCACGTATGCTGGCGGAAGCATATATTGAGGATCTGATGGTGCAAGCGCAAAGATCAAATACAACATCATTGGTCTGACTACGACAAGGAGGCATCAGTTGCATCATGCTGTATTTGACACCGGAGAAGAATTGTTCCTTGGAACATGTGATGGAAGTGGCTTGGCGTCAGTGGTGTTGGTGTCCTTGTCAACAAGAACATGGCCGTCAACATTGATTCATTTGCATGCCTAACAAACCGGATAGGACGATTACACTTGAAGAGATGTGGCCCACTGTCAGCAATTTCTATCTTCATTGTCTATGCACCAACATCCATATACAAAGGAGATGAAATTGCGAAATTCTACATGGAATTGGAGGAGTTCTATAAAAATGATCACACCTTCCACAAGATCATAGTCGGTGATTTTAATGCCAAGGTAGGACCAAGAAGATCGGCTGAAGAACTCCACATCGGGACCCATGGCCCCGAATGGAACGAACAGGGTGAGATACTGAGTTCATCGTGATCCACCAAGACCATTCATGGGGACTCAAAGTTCCCATGAATCCCAAGCGAAACGTTGGACATGGGATTCTCCTGGTGGATATTTCCACAATGAAATTGACCACATCATCTTCAATCGACGGTTTTGTCTGACCGATGTTGCTGTTGTCCCCAAATTCCAAACAGGATCGGACCACCGTCTCCTTCGTGCAAAATTCTACTTCCCACAACAGGGAGAAAAGGCTGCAAAGTTTAAGAAGAGAACTCCAAGAACGACCACCAACTGGGAACTCTTTGGCACCATTGCAGCAACATGGGAAGATACCATCATTGACGACATCGATGAAAAATACAACCGACTGGTTCAGCACCTCCATGTTTGTGCAAAGAATGCTGAGAGAGAGAAAGACACAAAAGATCGCCTGTCTTTAGAAACTATCGAGCTCATTTGCCAACGTGGCAAGGAGCGAACCTCAGGAGACCAAATGCTAACGTCGAAGCTTGCTAAACGGTGCAGAGAAGTGATAAAAGAAGACCTCAAAGGCAGAAGAGCAGAAGTTGTGAAATTATGTTAAAGAAAATAAATTCATGTAGAGTTGATAAAGATTGATAATTGATCTAAATTGTTTAAACCAAATGAAACTTAAAATAAGGTTTTATGTGAAACAAACTCACTTAAAAATAAATCAGATATGAGTATTTGCTAAAATACATCAGGTTAAGGTATGTGAAACCAAACAAGTTGATCCTGAGCACATGGGACCTATATATTGCTGGGTGCAGCCTTGGAGGCAACTAATCAGTGATGGGGTGTCCCAGGTTATCTCTGGCAACACAGAGCCTACAAAGATTTTATCTTTTGGGTCACAGCACTGAGAGTCCTGCGCCCCTGAGCACTGTTTGTAAGCCCTCCCACAACCACTTCATCCACCAAAATATATAATAATAACAATGTTGGGGCCAGAGCGATAGCACAGCAGGTAGGGGTTTGCCTTGCATGTGGCCGACTGGGGTTAGATTCCATGTCCACCCATATCATCCCCTGAGCACCGCCAGGAGTAAATCCTGAGTGTAAAGCCAGGAGTAAGCCCTGAGCATAGCTAGGTGTGACCAAAAAGCAAAATAATAATAATAATAATAATAATAATAACAATATTTACCAAGAACATTACTCATTGAACAGGATTTATTCTAGGGTATTATGATTTTTAACTATCATTCAAATATTTTCAAAACGGTAAGCAAAACATTTTCTATCTATAGGAGGGGAAGCAACAGTTTATCCCATATTCTTCTTAACATACATGCGTCATCTCATTTGTTCTCTAGGGGTAAAAACTCAATAGGGTAGCCTTTGTTATTATCTGCACTTCTTAGATGAGAAACTTGAGACTTTCTTAGGGTCTGAGGGATAGTACAGCTGGCAGGGTGCTGCTTTTCTTGCATGAAGCTGGCCCGGGTTCTATTCTCAATACCATATGGTCTACCGAGGAATAACAGTTGTGATCCCTGAATGCAGAGACATTAGTATGTTCTGAGCAATCTTTGGTATTGCCCAAAACCAACATATAAAAACTAGTCAGTGGTTCTTAAATATACAACTAGCAATGCTTTAAAATACTTAATAGCTTTTAAAAAGATATGAAATAGATACAAATATATTTAAGTGTATAATATGTATAAAGAGATTTCTTATTTATTTTATAGTTTGACTTACATAGTACCTGAAGTCATCTTGGGGATATTCAAACATGCATTTTTAAATATTATGGCTCTCAAACCTGGCTACTCATTTAAATCACTTATACATGTATAGTACTTAGCACAGAGCATGATGCATAGAGAACACTCAGTTATATTAGTTGTTATAGTTTAAAATGTTAAAAATGGTAAACAAGATGCATTAGCTGTCTTAATGAAGTGAGTTAAAGAAGAAAAAACTATTCCTAGTGGTCCTTGAAAATTGTAAATCAGTCTATATTGACTTTTCAAGTATGTGAGAACGTACTGAGTTTATTTATATACAGAATACACCTAATATGAAAGCCTTAAGGTCAGGGATAACATCTGATCATTTACATTCCTTTGGTTCAGTGACTTCATGGAGTACATATAATATATAGTCACTGAACTGATTCCAAATGTGCATTAAGTTGGTCAGTCAGCATATATGATTTTGATTAAATGTATTTATAAAATAGGTTTGGAATTTACAAGGCACTCTTAATTTAAAGTTCTGATAGACATTACCTTATCATAACATCATTGTCAGGAATAGGATGCATGATAGTTTTCAGGTACTTATGGAACAAGAGCTATTGCCTCAATTGACAAAGCTGATCATTTTCAAGCAAAGTGAAAAAAAACAGAAGACAAAAAAGTTATTTCTGTTTTGGAAGACTAGAATTCAGATCTGCACTAAAACATCTTCTATAGTCATGTCAAAGGAGGAGCTTTGACAAAAATTATTTTTATTATATCAGAGAAATTTATCCCCAAGTACAATAATTCTGAAACGTGATTAGCCTAAGGAGAATCAAAGATGCCATCCTCATGAGAAAAAGCTGGTTGGAATCGATGGTTTTTATTATTTCATCTAGGGAATGATTTTGCTGAATCAGGTGATATGAGGAGTTGAAAGTAATGTTATCTATAAAGAATATGTAGAGACAGGGCTCCTGAGATCATTGAGATAACATTATAAGTCTGAGCTGGAGTTTCTCCAGGCATGGGGTCATTAATCTCACAAGAACGCTTAGTAAGTAACTTAACAACGAATAGAACTGGAAGAGATTTCTAGTAATACAAAAGCATCAGGTGAAAGACTAGCATGATGCTGGCATGTTGTGACAATATTTAGAAAGAGAAAATGTGGCATCGTAAATTAAAGAATCATTGTAGGAGTGTTAATAGTTTTAGACATCAAGAAACACTGAATTCCAGGGTATTCAAAGACCAGTTTATTCACTTCTTGTATTACTTATCTTCCCGTTGTTCATCAATTTGCTTGAGCGGGCACCAGTGACATCTCCATACATCCTGTCACATGCTAGTGTAGCCCAAGGGCATCTGCCCCTCCAAGAACACTAAGAGCCTCAAATCATTCATTCAGGTCATGGGAATGAAGTCCATAATTGTTACTGGTTTTTGGCATATCAAATATGACATGGGTAGCTTGCCAGGCTCTGCCACATGGATGGAATACTCTTGTAGTAGCCTTTCATCTTGTGCATTTATTGATGAACAGGGAAAGATCAGCTTTTCTGCTGGGTGGAGCTCTGAGGAGTCCGGATGTTGAAAATGGCGGCCCTCATGGTGTGGAGGTTCCTCTGACTTCTTGCAAGGCTCTGCTGGGATGGCGGGCTAGGGCTAGAACCCGCCTTCCCTCCTGGGCACCTCATGATCAGCTGGCATGGGAGATTCGGTAGCAGCTCTGCCCTGTGTATCTGAGTCTCTGGATCAGGCACACCTGGGCTTGAACTAGACTGCTGTAGGGTGGGACTCTGCAATTCTGCCCTTTATTATATGCAGTTTGGATATTTTTTCTTTTTATAAGTGCATTTAGGTAACAGTACAAACTCAGCTGACTTATTCCCTATAACTTTCTAGTTACAGACATAGCCCTCTTACTGCTCTGTCTTACCCATACAATTATTCAAACAACCAGGTGTTCAAATATCATCCCTATCACTTTATTTTTATTGATTGGTCAGGATTAAGGAATTAATTGACCATTAACGGATTTGAATTTCCTGATTCAGTCTGGTTGCTCCACTGGATAGGTGGATTTTTATCCAAGAAGCTATGGACAGTTATTTCATGTGGATTGAGAAGCAAAGAAAGCCAGTTTTCAGAGTGGCACAGAGAGTAAAAAGACTCCATCTTAGGTCCATTTCTGAGACTTTGATGCATTTCTGTCCTGAGATTCAAGGAAATGCTTCATATCCTTAAAATAAATTTCATTTTTATGTTTTACTCTTGCTTAAGTGGGTTTGTTTCCCTGTCAAACATCCTGAAAGGATACAGAAGTGGGCTCTTGTTCTTTGCAAAATCCATTCTCCTTTCTCATGAAAGAAGTTCCTAACAAAATGAATTTTTGCTGGGCAAAATGACCCAAGCTTTCAGTTTGAATGCTGATAAGCATTTTTCACACATTGGAGTTAGCTTTAAAATCTGGTCTCAAATTAAGATTGGCATATCTGGTCTTCCAGATGGTGATTTGTATCTTGATATAAAATGAAATGACTTCTGTCTCTTATGGTAGCTCTGACATAAAAATCTATTACATTGCCTGAATGCGCTGGTAACTGCTGAGTGAAACATCCTTGAAAGTTTCCGTTTTCAGGGTGGAAAACAGAGCAAGTATGAAGACTAGGTTGACTAGAAAATGCATATTGAATATAGTGTATAAATTAAATACTGTGAATCTCAGTTTTTTCTTGTTGCTTTTTTGTTTTATTTCAAATAGCTTGAACCTCTCTCCCTAAACTTATTTGGGTAAAGTTAAACAAGATGATATAAAGAAAGCAATATACTTTTAGAGTTAATTAATGTGTACTAATTAAATCTAACTATCATTTAATTTAAATGTTAAATTTAAACCATCACTTTCATGAATACAAGTAATACCTCAGTATTCACAGCAGTCACTATTTAGTTGATATCAGAAACATTAAACAACATAATAGTCAAACTTCTTAGTTTTCGGAGGACTCCAACAAGGCAGGGCAACCTTACAAGCTTCTGTTAAGTAGTCAGTCATCTTTGTGATCATTTTAAATTCAGCTTCTGTTATTCAACAAATAGAACTGGAAAATTTGATTCAAAATTGAAAAATAGGACCTGAGAGATAGTAGAGGAAGTAAGGTATTTTCCTATAGATGGTGACTCTGGTTTGATCCCCTGGCATTGTAAATGACTCTCTGTGCAAATCAGGTATGATCCCTTAGCACAGAGCTTCTGAGTACCACTGGCTAAGATAATAAACAAAGAAAGTTCAAAGTAAAGAAGATTGAAAAACTAATGATAACTGTGTACTTTGCATATTAAGAGACCAGCTTACCTTGCCTCTCCCATTTCATATACCCATTTCCATCTTCAAAGGAGAATTTCCCAGAAACAGTGAGGCCATGTACAATAAGTTTCTTTATAATCATTTCAATACTATTAAAGTTTTATGTTTTCTAACAGATTCTTGGGACTGGTACCTTGTTGCATGTTTCTGATTTGTCCTTCCCTTCCTTCCTTTCCTTCCTTCCTTTCCTTCCTTCCTTTCCTTCCTTCCTTTCCTTCCTTCCTTTCCTTCCTTCCTTTCCTTCCTTCCTTTCCTTCCTTCCTTTCCTTCCTTCCTTCCTTCCTTCCTTCCTTCCTTCCTTTCTTTCTTTCTGTCACAACCAGCGATGCTCAGGGGTTACTCCTGGCTCTTTGTTCAGAAATTAGTTCTAACAGTGCAGGGTACCATATGAGATGCCAGGGATTGAACCTGGGTCAGCCGCATACAAGGCAAATGCCCTACCCTGCTGTGCTATTGCTCTGGCCCGTTGGTTGGCTATTTTTATTTGTTTTGTGTTTTGTCTGGTGAGGCAAAAGTCACCTGAATGGGCCACATACCTAGTACTTAAATCTTTATCTCCAATTTGGTTGTCCTGGTACAAACTGGAACACAAATAGAATATGAAAAATGGTGTTGGTTTCCTTGAACTACCAAAATAAATTACCTTAAACTGAGTGACTTAGAACAACAGAAACTCCCTCCAAGTCTGAAGTCTAGAAATATGAAATAATGGCAGAGTCGTGCTCCTTCTAAGGCTTTACTGAATTTCTTCCTTGTCGCCCTCAGTTTCTAGTGGTGTCCATCAATTGCTAGCATCTCCTGCAGTCACCCAGCTTTAATCTCTGTCATGTCATTATAGGGTATTTTTTCTCTCTGCTTCTTATGGTAGTAAGTTTTCCTTCCTTCCTTCCTTCCTTCCTTCCTTCCTTCCTTCCTTCCTTTCCTTCCTTCTTCCTTCCTTCCTTCCTTCCTTCCTTTCCTTCCTTCCTTCCTTCCTTCCTTCCTTCCTTCCTTCCTTCCTTCCTTCCTTCCTTCCTTCCTTCTTCCTTCCTTCCTTCCTTCCTTCCTTCCTTCCTTCCTTCCTTCCTTCCTTCCTTCCTTCCTTCCTTCCTTCCTTCCTTCCTTCCTTCCTTCCTTCCTTCCTTCCTTCCTTCCTTCCTTCCTTCCTTCCTTCCTTCCTTCCTTCCTTCCTTCCCCTTTTGGGTCACACTCAATGATGCTAGGGGTTACTCCTGACTCTACCCTCAGGAATTACTACTGGTGGTGCATTGTGGGCCATATGGAATGCAAGGGATAGAACCCCTGTCGGCCGCTTGCAAGGAAATGCCCTCCCCACTGGGCTATCACTCCGACCGGCCACTCCTTTTCTTTAATCACTGATCACTTCCCTATGAACTTACTTATTTTTAATTAATTAGTTTGCTATTTTATTTTATTAATTCAACCTTTATTGTATTAAGGTCTTTGAAATTTCTTCCCTAGATTATATTTTTTTTACTTCTGCTTTCATTTGCTCTGACAAGGTTATACTATATTATGTTCTGAAATTTCCTTACCCTGCAATACTGTATCACCTGCCTGTTCTATATTAGACTATTTGTCATGTGATTGCGAATTAGTAAAAATGGCCTCTGAGCACATGCTTGGAGGAGCCCCAAAGATTGGTAGCCTATCTGTGAACCCACCTGGCTCGCTTTATCAAAGTGCTCATTAACTCAGTTTGGGCTTCCATGCTGTCAGCTTCTGGAATTTATTATTCTCCATTAGGGTCTGGATCAGCTTCAATGACAGTCTTGGTCTTTTCTTGCTTGTACATTTTCATCTATTACTGAGCCATCATATACTGCCAAGGTCTCAAGTAGCCCCAAATAGGTTACGTTCTTCTTCTGGGTTGCCAGATTGCAAAAATGTCAGTGTTATATTGGTTAGGCTTACAAAAATGCACAGTAGCTGTTTTAATTTCCAAAACTAACAAATGAACCCCAAATTGGTGTTTCCTCTGATTGGTTACTTTTTAATCTATGAGGTCTTCAATAGTGTAAATTTTATCTTATCATTTGGATACAAATGAAAGAACAGAGAAATTTTTATTAAATTCATTCTGTGTGATATAGTGCAAAGCTGAATTATCCTCAAAATATAACTAAATTGGGTATTCCTCTCCCTTGAGGTTTTCAAAGATTTTAATTATTCAGTCTTATTTTACACAAAATATAGGTTCTATAGAAATTTTCTGAAGGCTATCAGAATGCCTGGCAACAATACAATTTCTGGTAGTACCGATGCAGAGCAGTAGTCTCCATCAAAAGTGAAATAACATGTGCTTACAGGCTTACCACTCTCTCTGCCACCCCTTCTATCATCACATTTACCACTTTCAGTATTTTTAAATTTTCTGTATTCTGTATACAGTTAAGGGTGCCACATGAGAACTAAGTGATTTTAAACACCTACGTTTTATAAAATTTCTCAAAAAATATTATCTACAATTTACCATTGACAAAACAAAGCCTCAGATAAGCTTTGATCATTATTATCAAAATGGACTCATGCTTATTTGTATTGTTATTAATGGTGAGAGGGAAACTGAAACATAGTCTCTTGATAGAAATGTTAATAAGGAAAACATGTTACTAGCTTGCTCATCTTACTGATGTCTTTTTATTCCATGATTCTAGGTGATTACCATGTTCAGAGTGTAAAACGACTAGCTAGACAACCAAATAACCAGCCAATAGAGATGTGGAAAGAAAGAGGTTGTATTTAGGAAGTTTATACCATAATTACTTTTTATTCAACCAGAAAATTCACCACACAATAACAAGAGTTTGACAAATATTTTTCTCCTGCCACTGGACCACACTGACCTGTTTGCTCATTGCCAAGGAAGGAGTACACTAGCAAGTGCTTTTGTGTATTTGTCAGGGAGATTGTATAAATGTATAAGCATTTATAGGCACTTCCTAGGGTCCCTTAGCCTCCTCCCAAGAACTTCAAAACTCATCCGGTGATTACAGAATCAAGCCAATTAAAAAAATTTACAATCAAAAATAAGAAATGAATTTTAATAAATAGTTATAATTTTTAAAATTTTCAAAATATATATGTGTGGTTCTAATATGTAGTTTCATAAATAAAATATTGAATTATTTTAAAATAAGACAAATTTAACAGCTTTTTGATATCACTTTAATTTTTCCACATTTTAACATAATAACTTTATCATCATGCTTGGAACAGTTAATTCTTTAGATTGTTACGTTATTTTTTTTAAATTTTTATGTCACACTTGACTATGCTCAGAGATCACTCCTAGTAGGGCTAAGGGAACCATACGAGGTGCCAGGGATCACGCACAGGTCAGTTGTGAGCAAATCAAGCACCCTACCTCCGGAACTATCTCTCTGGTCCCATATTTAGATTTTAAACAAAAAAGTTTAGCTAATTTTTTATACCTTGGTTATGTTCAGTCTGCAAATTTTTAATACTCTACAATTTAAGACAAAAACATATTCTGCAATTATATCTCAAATGTTTTTAGAAGCATATGCATGGCCTTATTTTCATTGTAAATTTAAGGCATATTTCTCTCTCTCTCTCTCTCTCTCTCTCTCTCTCTCTCCCTCTTTCTCTCTAAGGTATAGCACTTGAAAATATTTTGAAAGGAACTAGAATTATTCCTAACAAAAATCCAAGAAATCTAGAAATAGGAGCTCTTGCTTAACAAAAAGAATAGGGGCCGGAGTGATACCCCAGCGGGTAGGGCGTTTGCCTTGCACGCGGTCGGCCTGTGCCGGCCCGGATTCGATCCCCGGCATCCCATATGGTCCCCCGAACACAGCCAGGAGTAATTCCTGAGTGCAGAGCCAAGAGTAACCCCTGAGCATCGCCGGGTGTGACCCAAAAAGAAAAAAAACAAAAAACAAAAAACAAAAAAAACAAAAATAATAGATGGAGAAACAATGCAAGAGCAAATACAACTTGTACTGAGCTTGAAAGCAATGTGAGAGTGAGTGATGAGTTGTAGGAAATCCATAAAAAATTAAGAATTTAAATCAATTAGAATGGTGACTGACAAAGCAGAAACTATATCTAATCTAGCTGATTTGTTTAACTTTCCTACATTTATTTGAACAAGAGCTTTTAAGAGACAATGGTGAATTTTTATATATTTTTAAAGGTTATGCAGGTTAGTTATTTATTTATTTTGTCTTTGGGAACACACCTAGAGGTACTCAGGGCTACTCCTGGTTTTATGCTCAGGGATTACTCCTAGGGGTCCAAGGGGGACCATATGGGTTGATGGAATCTAATTCGAGTCTGCTGTGTATAGGGCAAACCTACTGAACTCTCTGGCCTCAGTTACACAGGTTCTGGTTTCTTGGGAAAGAACAATGCATACTTTCCCCTGGGGAATTTAGAAAACATGATATTCCAGGCAATTAATTAGCAGATTTTCGTGTATATTTACACATGGGGCAGCTTATATTTCATTGCAATTAGCTTTTAGAGAATTGCTCTAGAGATTGAAATTAATTCAGTGAAAGTGTATATATTAAAGAATCACATTTGAATTGTTTTGCCTCACAATAGGCAACATTTAAATTTGCTGTCAATTTTGAATTTTAAGAATCAGGTAGAGGAACAAACACTGTGGGACGCCCCTCGACCGCCCGGTGAAGAACGACCACAACAGGATTCTTCTCAGAACACGCTTTACTGGAGCTCTTTTAGTTTGAAATTTATGATGGCGAAAAGGACCCCGACCCTTTGTGCAAGCTGCTTCTATACAGTGCTATTCGGCGTGTCCGTTTCCCAGTGATGAGTTGTAGGAAATCCATAAAAAATTAAGAATTTAAATCAATTAGAATGGTGACTGACAAAGCAGAAACTGTATCTATGTTTCGTCAATGCCGCACAAGCTGACGAAAAATGCCCTGATTGGACAAAGCCCAATCACACCACGCCAGGGACTCTGCGCATGCACGGGACACAGGACTCTGTGCATGTGCGGAACACAGGACCCCCTGCGCATGCATGGAGTCCAGCACGAAATGGAGCCCAACAAACACGATAACTTCTCAGTACCCTTATTGCAAACCATAATGCTCAAATGGAAGAAGAAGAAAAGTGCATTAGACAAAGTATAGTAACAGCTATACAGTGTTTGCTTTGCTGAGTATATGCAAGTTGCTAAAAAGATAACTCTAATTGTTACTACTTTCCCATTCCAATCCCCCACTAGTTGTTTAGCTTCATAGTAATTTCATACTCCTACTACTAAATAGTAGTCTCACTAAATTGCATAAGTTCCTTGACTAAGGAGTTGACTACCCAAAACGAAGCTTTTTGTGTAGCAGAGATTTCAGTCAGTCCTTGTTCTTCCTATGTAATCTTTAATACATTCCTAACATTTTGTAGGACTGAATTTCCTTATCTATTTAACATCGATGAAAGTAACACTTGTATCTCCCTGATGATTTGCGAATAGCACTTTTTCATATACCTCTTAACCACTGTATCACTGTATCACTGTCTTCCCGTTCATCATCAATTTGCTCAAGCGGGCACCAGTAACATCTCTATATGTCCTGTCTCATGCAAGTAGAGCCCAAGGGCACCTGCTTGCCCCAGGTACATAAAGAGCCTGAAACCATTCCATCAGGTCATGGGAATGAGGTCTATAATTACCTCTTAACCATATGCATTTAATTTCAATAGTGGTCACAGTAACCAAGATATGGAAATAACCCAAGTGCCCAAGAACTCATGACTGGATAAAGGAATTAGAATGCATTTACACAGTGGAATTCTGTTGAGCTTCAAGAAGAAATAAAATCATGCAATCAGTCATATATGGATGTAACTAGAAGGCATGGTGCTGTGTGAGGTCAGTGAGAAGGACATAGGCAGACATAAAATAATCTGTCTCATAGTTTGGATATAAAGAAGCACAGAAATAGAACAACAAATGGCCAATGACATCATAATCGGAAAGTCATATATAAAACTAAGCTTCCTTGGACAGGTGGGGTCCTTTGAACACTGTGGAAAGGAAGCAGGAACTTTGGTCATGGGTTTGATATTAAAATTTACACGCATGAAGCCACTATTAATAGATTATAAATCACGGCACCAGAACATAAATGGATGTGTAACATCTGTATTATAGGATTATAGTGATCATTCAAAAGTTAATAAAATATGTAATTGGAATATTATCTGGCACATCTTAAGCAGTATTTCAGTTTTATCTCTTTTATTTCAATTAATTTTACCCCAATTTGCACTAACACTGTAGAGCCAAAGATACATGGTCTATAAATGCTCTTAAATATTTATTTATATTCCCTTTGAACTTAATGTTTGGAGCTTAAATGATTATATAAAATTATATGCTAGAGCTTTGATGTGACTCATTGATAACACATTTATACTGTAGAGTTGGATCCTGAGTTGGATCCTGAGTTGGCAGTGTTCCACTGCACACTCTTAGTGCAATCTCAGTGGCACTGCTGTTTGGGATCCCTAATGCTGCAACAAAGTGTGTTAACACCAAGGAGCACTTTATCCCAGCGTGTAAACACTACAAGCATGAGTGGTCCTGGCTACTGCAATAACAGAATGAAACAAGAGAGAGAAAAATGAATATAATAAATAAAATAAATACTATCAGAGTTAAAGCAAAAATACCATATGCTTATACACTAAGAGATGAATATTTTCCATAGAACTATATGCTCCCTAAACATAGTTTTCATCATTTTATTCTTATTCCTATCTTTTTTATTATTTTATTCCTATTCATTTAAAACTTGGCTCCAAATACTGCTTGAAGGTGCTCTTCTGGTCAATTTGTACCTTATGTTTTGGAATTTGGTGGATATGCTGTTGGCTCAGTTAGAATAGTTAGGCTATGGTATATAATCAGTTGCCATGGATGCTGTTTTTCGATTTTCTCTTGTAGGAATTACTGAAAGTTTGTATGAATTACTTAATCCTTTCTCTCTAAAGTTAGCAAGTCTGGTGCCTAGGAATGTCAATTTCAAATGAACAGTAGAACTTCTCATGACTGAATTCTCTGTCCTAACTGTGGACATAAGCAGCGGATAGCATCAAGGCCTCAGTTACACTTTTCATTCCCCATTCTGTCATTATTCCTCCTTGCCCCACTGGGTACATTCCTCAACATTTTCCTGAGAGAAATTGTTATCAAACACACTGCAATTTTCATTATCAAGATTTCTAATCTCCAGTAACTCATGCTTTCCTACAGCCCAAATCCATTCATAGAAAGTTTCTATGGCACGTTGAACAAAGCAGAGACAATGTAATCCCTTGTACTTATAGAGTGGAGTAGAGGAGTAAAATCTCATATTGGCATCACTGTAATCTGGTGAGATACAGTGAGATTGCCTGCATGCATATTTGTTTGGGTAACTATAAGAGAAAACAATATCTAAACAACTTCCCTTTAGGTCTTGGAGGAGAATTTCATTGGTTATTCTAAGTAATCAATCATAAACTGATACTGTTAAAAGAACCAGAATAGGACTTCTAAAAGAAAATTAGCTTGGTCATTTTACAAACTATAAGATTTTCGTGTTATGTTTTCTTAAAATTACCTTTCTCAAGAAAGGATTTGAAATAAGAATTTTTTTGGGATTGGGGGGGTAAAGAGGGTAATTGCTCTATGTAGAACATATTTCCATGATCTAGCTATAAAACTCTCATGAGAAAAGTCAATCAGTTTCCCTGAGGGTTTGTTTTCCCATGAAGTTGAGAAAAATATTATCAGTCTCAAGAAATTTATGAGTACAAATGTATTTGAACTAGAAAACTTTTCCATTTCCTAATTTTTTTCCTGTGAAATGGGGATCATAAGTTATACCTCAAATTTTCACATCACAAATAAATGAAATAATGTATAAAATCATGAATCCTTTAGGAAACAAATAATATAAATTTATAGGATGCTAGTGTACTCCTTTTTCTTATTTATGTCTTACCCAGGTCTGTGGTGTGAAACATCAATTTAAGTCTGTATTTTTGTTGAAGTCATGGTGGAAACAATCAGTGGATACTGACCAATTTCCTACAGATTTTACATATTACTGGAGATCACTTTCTCACTTCATATCATTTTTATTTTGTTTTACAATACTTTATTTTACCTTATCAACTCTATAGTATAGCATAATTACCTCTATCATCATAATATATGAGTATATAACAATAATTGTTTTATTATATATTCATATGCAATGTATTATACATGTATATGCCATGTATTTCATAAAATATAATAATATGAAATTTAAATGATATACTGATAAAACTGTAAACATTATTCTTTCTGAAAATTAAATATTGATATACTCTCACTAGCAGCCTATAATGTTACTTCACTTGATCACTTGATCACTTGAATCCCGTTATTCATCGACTTGCTAGAGCAGGCACCAGTAACATTTCCATTGGACCCCATCACTCAATGAATAATAACATCAATAAGCTTAAATTTTCATTAAAGTAGTATACACTGTCAATACACTAATGTATAACAGTGATTTCTGCATTAGCATAAAATGTAAGCATTTCCATATGAGTCAGTGATTTTAGCATTGTTTTGCCTTTATCTGAGGCCAAGCTGTGAATTTAAATAGTAGCATATGTCATAGTTTGTGTACAGACAGTTCTTCAAATGACTAACTATGACAACATTAGTGGTACCAATTTAAAATGTTAAACCTGCTGAGTCAACATTTGTCACTTTTCAAATATATGTATGTATATATATATATATATATATATAAAACGATATACCAATTTCTGAGTAAATTATAAGGCAAATTATTTTGGCTTGCTTCTATGTATGACTCCTTTCAAATATATTTGAAATCCTACTCTGGTAAGAAAACTGGAATTAGCTATGCCAACAGAAGCACTGGTACACCATGATGTACATCGTGTCAGATATTATAACTGTGACTAGCCAAACAGTTTCCCCAGAGGATAAGAACCTATGCTCTACTAAGCATTTTAAATGATAACCATAAAAGCCTTGCATGTGTTAAAGTGGTTGCTTAAAAGGTTGTTATTAGTATTGCAGTCAAAGATTTATTTGGATGTTACAGTTCTCCATAAGGACCTGTGGATAAACATTCTCTGCAAAATCACCATGACTTTGAGCATTAGGAGGCATGGAATTGAAGAACTATTGAAGTTGGTTATTTACTCTTATTGTTCAAGGGGCAATTCTGTAGTGCTTCTGCAATCATAACTGTGAATAATAAAGAGACATTGACTGAATACTGATGACTAAAAATCTCTGTATAAAAATCATACACAACTGCCCAGGAGGATGCAAAATCAGTAGCCCTTTTGATAAAAGATCTTTAAGTAAGCAACAACTTGACTTTTCTGGTTGCCTACCCAAGTTAGTGTGATTACTTTTAAATTTCCCCTACTAGTGGAATCTATAAAAATTGTGGCTATTAGATAGAAACTATGCTTTGACACTGAATCGAAGTTCAGCTCCAGTCGAGGGTTTATTTTACTTAAGAAGGTATAATTTGGTGGCTTTATTACTTTATTATTTCTCTTATCACAAATGACCAGAAACTTAAACTTTCAAAAAAATACAAATCCTTTTATACAGTTCAGTAAGTCAGTAGCCTGCCATACATCACACTTGGTTAAAATCAATGTGTCAGGAGAGGCACATTCTTTCTTGGATCCTCTGCAGGGGAATATGTTTTCATACTTTTTTAAAGCAGTGGGTTACCCACAGTATTTTTTCCTTGATAAAAATGACTTCAAGAATTAAAAAAAATTAACAAAGTTGTTCATGAAAATTTGTTAGACGATTCAATATTCCAACACCAATCCCACTATCATTACACCTTCCCACCACCATTATTTTTAATTTTCCTAATTACCCCTTAAGCCTGCCACTATAGCAGTCCCTTAATAATTAATTCTATGTTACTTGTTATAAACAATTTGCTAAGAATGATCAAGAAATGTTACCTTAGAAGAAAGTTGATAAAGATTGTTCAATCTCACCATGGAGACATTAAAGCTCTTGTGTAAGACATTACTAATATGTTGTTACAGGATAGGAATTGTGCAAACTGCCTCAGAAGCCAGGAACTTTATGTTTATCAGAGAAGATAGCGTAAGAACATGTAAAAAATATGTGACTATACCTGGTGATCTCTCCCTGGAGAAATCCATAATTAGTAAGTCTGTCCTGAAAGAAGGCAATGTTATATTGCCAATAATGATGTCACCGAGATTTGTGAGAAAAGACTTTTTGCTAAAGTAGTGAGATTAGTTATATTTAAGTAATTATTTATCCACAATGTGACAGAAGAGAATAGCCAATTAATTCCCGATGTTAAAGTAACTTCTGTCTTAAGCAGAATTAAAGGTAAAGTAAGAGCTGGAAGCAATGCATCATTTCAAAGCACTCAAGGGGTGCTGACAGCATAAGTTAGAGGGGTGACTTATACACTATCTTTTCAATAAAACTATTCTGAGTTTGCCACATTTGGTATTCATGTACAATTTATAACATAACCATAACACTATCACTTATTTAAACCTTTGGGATCTTAGATTTGTGAGGCTGATTTTAAAAGATGGTCATTCATTATTGATGGCTGCAGTTATGGGGTCTGAAAGTTGAGTGAGGTGTGGGGTGCAGAGAGAATTATTATGACAACTGTTGGGCCAGTTCAAGTTGTGGGAAAATCATGGAATATCTATAAAGTGACCTTATTTTCAAGTATTTGGAAAGAACTGCTATTTTCTATGCAGTTTAAGAAAATTTATCAGTTGCTACTTGTGAATCTTTGTATAAGTTCCTTAATCCTCTAAGTTACAGTTTTCTCATCTGTAGAGAGCCTGGCAAACTACCCATGGTGTATTCGATATGCCAAAAATACTAACAATAATGAACCTCATTCCCAATGAATGGAGACTATACTGGCGCCTGCTAGAGGAAATCAATGAATAACGGGAATACAAGTGACAAGTGACAAGATATAAGGATAAAGTTAAGATAATACTTCAGATTTATTTACATATTAACAAGATAATTGATGGAAATAATCTACTATGGAATGTGCTATTATGTTTTCCATAATTATTGGTTGCTTTTAACAATGTAATTATTATCTCAATATGAAGGAATGAAAATATATTCAGGTTATAAAATTAAGAATAATTAAGATATAAAATTGGAATATTCATTCTTTTGCAGAAATATAATCATAATAACTCAAGATTATGTATATGAACATTCATAGAATTATAGAAAATTGTTTAAATATCCACATACCAAACTGCTAACAATAATATTGGATATGATATCTGATTTCCAGCTTTATTACTATGATAACAGAATACATTTTTGTTGAATGCTGTCTTTCTGAACATGCAGCTCAAACAACCCTATGTTATGACTATCTATTTAGTTAACTCACATTACTATTTAGTTAACACATTTAGTTAACACATATCTATTTTGTTACCACATATTATATTTTCACAAACAAATAAGCCATCTCATTAAGTGAATATCATAGTTTGTGCATACTATTTGGATGCCTTCATATGGAATATCTTTCTGCCTTCTTTCAAAGCAAATATACCAAATTTCCAAGATTCAAAATGTAAAATAAAATGGAATATTTCCTTATAATTCTTTGGGATATTAATAAATACAATTGTGAACCCATAAGTTCAAAGAACATTCATATCTCCAGAGGGGATAAAATGGTTTCCGGCCATTCTACTCAAAAGCAGCTTTTTACACATCAACCACTACTTAGAATGCTTGGAAAGAAAGCAATTTCTAAGACATTTTCTTCCTTCCATGTGTTCGATCTTAGTACACTTCTTTTAACTAAACAATTGTTTAGCTGATGGGAGTTATCTACCTGGCTGGCTTATCAGAGGAACAGACATACAGTCTATTGAGGTGAGACACATTGCTTCAGTAGAAGGGTTGTAGTTTGCCCAAAAGAAGTAAACAAATAGTATATAAGCTTTTCAAGGAATTAATACCAAAAAATGAACAGATGCGTAGTGAGTTTTTGCCTTCCAGGTAGTCCTAGTTATATTTCTGAAAACTAACACAGCTTTCCACACTGATATCTATTGTTATTAGAATGATCACAAACATATACATATTAAGTCTATCATGAATAAGAAATACTGTTTCACGAACTTTAAAAGACAGTTCAATTAGGCAACTGTTTACTTAATCCTATGTATTATCATTCAGTGGTCTTTTACCACAAGTCTGGTGCCAGTCTTCAAGTGTAGAAAGGTTGAAAACCACTCATCTATCGCCTTGGTTATAACTGCAGTGCACACATAGCCATGTAGTACAGGTACTGTTCCTCATATTTAAACAGTTAGAGAATGTTGTTCTGTGTAATTCTTGGAGACAAAGAAACAAATGGTACATTCTTGTCCACTGAGAGTGTATAATATCATTGAGAAGTAATATATGTTTGACATCTTAATCTCTGTATATTATGACCCAGGGAGACTATTCTTAAAATTTTTGTTCATTGTCTTATAAACAAGGTTTGCAGGCTGGGGTGACAGTAGTAATACATTTCTGCTTGGATCCAAATCTAGCTATATCAAACCCTTTGTATAAATTCTTAAAAATTTATACATTTAAATCGTCCCAAATTTTACCTAATAAAAGAGCTTAAGTGAGGGTGTCTTGGAGATAGATCAATAGATAAAATACACCCTAATATACATGAGGCCCTGTGTTTTCCCTCTGGAATCACATGGCCCTTGAGTAATACCAAGTGTAATTCTGGTGGCACTAAAGTGATGAAGTAACCCTGATGGTCTTTGAATGTCCCAGATGAACTACTACTCCATTGAGAGAGGCCCTATCTTCTCTCCCTAGCATACTCCTGCTCTAGCTATGCATTATGAAACATTAAAAAAGCAAAAATGAATAAGAAGAGGGATATGACTTAATGGTGAAATTCTTGCCATGCATTGTGAAGCTACAGATTTGTTCCTAGCCCATTCCACAATGCCAAGATAATCCTTGATGCCAAAACAGCCTTCTGATACACTGCAACCAAACATACAAGATCTAATTCTGCAATAGCCATCCAGTTCCTGAATATCACAACTAATGGTAACAACGAAGGGAAAAGTGAAACTAGCTCTAAGAATGATATGAAATTATCCATTAAATCTCTTATTCCAGTATAGGTCATATGTTACAATCTATACATGGTAAATGTTACAAATGTCAGTTATCTTTAGTCAAAAAGAATGTTTAACTTCTGTAATCACGCTTTCATAACCTCAAACCAATCACATAATCTAGATTTTAGCTTTTTAAGTTTAAGGACAGTGTGAAGTGTCACATCATGGAATGGGAGTGGTGTGAATGAAAAGAGATAGTGGTATCCAAGGATTTTAGGTTAAGGTCCAGGACATGTTTAGATGCTTATTGATGGCAGCTGCTGAGCATTTTTTGAGAGACTGACAGTAGGTAACTGATTACTGAACTGAGATTGCTCTCTCTCCAGGTGTCCTTCCCTTCAGCAATGGGAAAAATTCTGAGCATCTTTGCATTGTGGCCTGTGCCAGATGCTGAACTGAATTTTATTATCAACACTCAGAACTACCCTATAGGGCAAATTTTAATTATATATCTGGGGAAACTGAGGTTCAGAGATAGTGCTTTTCCAAAAAATCATTATGTAATAATCTTTTATTATTCCTGACAGATCAAAATATTATGTGTATTGACATCATAATATTGACATCAAAATATTGACATTAAAATTATGTGTATTGATATCTAGGTGGTGAAAAGTTGGGGATGATGGAGAAAGAGCAGCTCCCCACTGATGCAAAAGTGGGGCCAATAAAGAATGATTTGAATAATAAGAAGTCATGCAAAATGCAAGCGCAGAAAGACAAAATGTTGTTTCTGCGAGATGTTCCATGTATACTAAAATGAACATGGTGTCCTCAAAACATGCCTCTGATGTGATATATAAATTAGGCCACTGAATTGGGTTACATTTGAGACATCTCCTGAACGCCATACTCAACTGTCCTAATTCCTTCTCTGATGAAGTTAATCTGAGACCCTCATTCAGGAGAAGAGGCACCTTATATCCTATAACCAGAGAGCTATAAAGTAACAGTTTGTCAGCTAGCCTGTGTCCCAAACCTCCATCCAAGTGATCCTTACCTCTACTTCTACCATTTTCTCATTGAATTGAGTGACATTATTCATCATTAAATTATGTATCTAAATTATTATTTAATATGGACTCCTTCTAATAAAATCATATTGAAATGATATGCAATTGGTTAAAGTTGTTACGTGAAGCCAAATATCCATATAAAGGATTAAACTTTGAGATAAAAACCTTATACTGCCCATGCACTAAGTTTAGCATTTAGTGAACTAGTTATTCCTGACATAAGGGACTTTATCATTATTTCTTGCCTAACCTGTCAGCAAGAAGGGAACGCCTTTCCATGTTTTCAAAGGTCAGGTCACTTGATCACTTGATCACTTGAATCCCTTTATTCATGGATTTGCTCGAGTGGGTGCCAATAACATTTCCATTGGACTCTATCACATGCCAATGTAGCCCAATGGCATCTGGTTGATTCAGGAATATGAAGAGCCTCAAACCATTCCTTCAGGGTAGGGTCAGGTGCAACCTATTAACAATTACAGCCCGTAACAAATTGTTCAGCTCCCAGAACTAATATTGCCACCAATGGCGATTGCCCTTGATAATTGCAAGCCAACTGTTCTCCATGACTGAAGGCCAGCTTAACCATTATCTATCTTATTTTGCTTCTAAACTTGATTTGCTGCTCACGTATCCTGTAACTCTTTACTATTGAATTCGTTGTCTGACTAGGATGTGGCTTTTTGCCTTTATAAATTCATCCCTGACTCTAGTGGGGGCTGTGAATTCTTTGGGAAACTGTCCTGCTTAATGTCTCCAACTTCTATAATAAAGACTTCTAATTTGGCCTCTCTGCGTGGTGCTCATCGGTGTCTCATTCTCTTGCAACTCCTATTCAATATGAGCATCTCAGTTCCCTCTTTATTCCTGTTCCTTGCTTCCTACATTGTTCCTCAGTTCTGTTTTTCCAAGTAACCAGATTCTTAAGATGAAGATCTGTTCCTTTACTATCTAATCAGTGTTTATTAGCCAGTTATGACTATTGTAACTTGAAATGTGACTAAGGTTACCGAAGAGCTTACTTTTTAAAAAATTTCATTTTATATAACAAATTTCTATACTCACTCATAGTTTCTGGCTATCATTTTGCTGAGGACTGTGATCAAACCTGCTTGAACAACATAAGTGACAGGTTGCTTATCACTTCTCACAATTGCTTTATTTCTCTGAATTTGAAAAAAGACCTTGATATTGTTGAACCACTATATAATTCACTCTAACTTTTGCTCAGTTTATCCCAATTTTTGTCTGGCATGCATAATGTACAATTGAATACAAAAACTGCTCTCCCTAAGTACTCTTTACCATGAACCAATCACATAATTATGAGGCATCCCTGAATATTTTAATGAAAACTTCTGTGGGATTCAGCCTAATGAAATGATGATAAAATGACGACAAAGATAAATACATGTACAAAGCATGTATTTGTACATGCTCTACTATATTCTAGTTATTATTTTGAGACTTTTATAGATCTGATCTTATTTATCCATTATAGCAAATTTATAGGCTATATCTTAATTTATAAGGCCAGTCTAAAGAAAAAAAACTCAACCAGAGGGAAATGAAGTGAACTAGCCAAATTTATAAACCATAGAAGTGGTGAAGCCAGAAAGTAAAGTTGGGTAGTTTGAATTCAAAGGCCATATCTCAACCAACACAACAATCATTTCTCTAGACTTAAGTTAAAGTAACTAAAAGAACACGAAAATTGCACTACATTGATTGAAGGCTCAGGGTGCAGAACTCCTACGTTCAGTGAGAGAGGTTTTTTTTAAAAAAAAAAAGCGTACAAACTCAGTCTGCAGGAGCCTTATATTTCCCCTCTAGATCTCTGGCCCAGCTGCCAAATACCATTTTCTCAAATGACTACAATGAAAGGAACTAAAAAAAGTTTGCCCCAGGACTTTTTAAGGTAAGGAACCTCATGTAAATAAGTAAAGCATTTTTTTTGCATAAATCTGTCTTTGTTTTCTCAAATTTGTTCTTGACATTTATTACTATTATTATTATTATTTTTTTGTTATTATTATTATATATTGAGATTAGATTTTTCTTTTTGCTATTTTTTTTTTAAGTATTTTATTATACCACCGTGAGATATACAAATAAAAAGATATACAATTAAAAAGTTCATGTTTGGGTTTTGGTCATACAGTGTTTCAGCACCCGTCCCTCCACCAGTGCCCATCTCCCACCACCAACATCCCCCGGTTCCCTCCCCCTTCCCCAGCCCTGCTCCATGGCAGGTTCTTTGTTTCTTTCCCTTTCTCTCTCTTTCTCTTTTCCTTCCCTTCCAGACTATGGATTACAGAACATACATTAAAAGGTTGTCATTTGTATCCTTTTGCCTCTATTTAATGCTCAGTTCTAGGTTGGCATTAGTACCCTCGACTATTGTTAGCCCCCTGTTCCATTTTCTGTCTTACCTAAACTCTGACTCCCACACGTTTGTGATAATCTCCACCTTTGACAAGACCTCCTGATATATGTTTCACTTGACCTTGGATATTGGTATCATAATATGTACATATATATTTATGCCATGCAAATAAATGCAGTCATTCTGTATCTGTCTCTCTCCTTCTGGCTAATTTCACTCAACATAATCTTCTCCATGTCCATCCATTTATAGGCAAATTTTATAACTTCATTTTTTCCTAACAGCTGCATAGTATTCCATTGTGTAGATGTACCAAAGCTTCTTTATCCAGTCATCGATTTTCGGGCACTCTGGTTGCTTCCAGAGTGACTAAGATACAAAAGCAGTCCACAGAATGGGAAAGAATATTCACCCAATACCCATCTGATAAGGGGTTAATATCCAGGATATATCAGGCACTGGTAGAACTTTACAAGAAGAAAACAAACAACCCCATCAAAAAATGGGGACAAGAAATGAACAGAAACTTCAGCAAGGAAGAAATTCGAATGGCCAAAAAACATATGAAAAAATGCTCATCATCACTAATCATCAGAGAGATGCAAATCAAAACAACAATGAGATACCACTTTACACCACAGAGACTGGCACATATTCAAAAGAGCAAGAACAACAAGTGCTGGCGTGGATGTGGGAAAAGGGGACACTCATCCATTGTTGGTGGGAATGCCGGCTGGTACAGCCTTTCTGGAAAACAATATGGACTTTCCTCCAAAGACTAGAAATTGAACTCCCATTTGACCCAGCCATACCACTCCTGGGAATCTTTTGCTATTTTTTGCTTGAAGGGATGGAGAGGTGAGTGAGGTTGAGGGGGTAGTGAAAGAATAAGCTTCAGTTACCCTCACCAGCTGCTGTGAACAGTTTTTGGCTGGCCCTTCCTACACTATTCACTTCCTTCAAATTCATGTGCTCTTTTTGATAAATAGGGAGTTAACAGTTGTCCATCATAAAATTCTGCCCCCAGAGCTTAGGCTCACTAGGAGGCTAAGATAATGGGAAATACCTAAGATAAATGGCCAGACAAGAATCTGCTAGATCCTTGCATCCTCTGGAACATTTGCCAAGAGCCCAATTTTCATTTAAAAAAGGTCTGCAGGAAAACCCTTATCTTTAACTTCCTTGCATTAACTGTAGCAAAAAGAGCCATAGTTAATCCTATACTAAGTCCCTCCCCACTTGGAGGCTTCTTTTGATTTTCTCTTCTTCTGTCCAATAAAATTTTCTGCTTTCCAACTCCCTCAGTCTGAGCATCTTTATTATTCAATATTTTCATTCTTGAAAATATTGAAATACTTGGGATCACATGTGAACACAAACCCACCCACACCACATGCCTCACCTGTATCAGTTGGAAAATACCCTACTGTGTTCAGGGTTTACTCTCGTGTCTGGACTGGAGTTTAATTTTTAATTAAGTTAAAATAAAAGATCCTGTGGGCAAAACCTGAGGGTCAGTTAATACACATGTAGCCCACAGGCTGCACATATGTCGACTCTCATCCAGCTATGAAAACACATCTAATGATGAGGATACTGAGACCCAGAGATCAGAAACACTTTGTTCAAAGTCATCCGAATTAGTTTCTCTGTTTTATCTCTCGGAACTTCATTTCATACTGTTCAGGCCAGGGCTGATTAATTGTAGAATTGTAATGGGATGCATCCTTTTTATCTTAGAGTTGGAACAAAGAGAGCTTTGTGGAGTACATTTGAGCAGTGTATCATATGCAGTGCGACATTAAGTGACTGGAACAGTTATGGCCTTGCTATTGATGAAGATGCTTCCCCGGCTTCCTGCCCTATTAGCCTTCCTTCCCTGCTCTCTGCCTCAGGCTTGATCTTTCTCTTTACTGCTTTTCCTGAATACTTAAGAGTTTTCTTTGCTATTATTCCCTACTTCCCTGCAGCTACTGTTGCAAGTAAAGCCAGATTATGCAGTAAATTGTGGCTATGAATACAAAGCAATGTACTTATCCATAAACCCAGTTCAGAGATACCCCTTCCATTGGAGCATCAAAATTTTTAAAAGGACCAAGTAAGTCTTGTTATTAGAGCCTTCATGGCATGCTATATGTTTGTGCAATTGAGCATAAAGTGATAAGAGTCACCTAATACAGGTAAACAGGATATAAGTTAACAAAGAGCTAGCAATATGCAAGTCCAGCCTGACAATGCTTCTCTTGGAGTACTGCACACACTTAGGAAGAAAAGCTTCAGAGTTTGTTTGTTCAATTCTATTTAAAAATTATCACCTGTTGGAGGACAGGTTTAGCTATTCTGGGAGTTTTGTTGTTTTGCCCACTCCCAGCTTAATCTATTTAAGTCAAGGTTCATTCTAATGAGACCTCTCTTCTATGTAAACACTGCTAGAGGGTGTGGCAGTTACAGAAGTCACCTTGATTGAATAACTTCTGACTTATACATCTACTAAGACTTCTATGTTTTCTAGATTGGGCACAGCTCCTCTTTATTCCCACTGCACCCAGCGTGGGACAGTTAGAATTTACCAGGAGACTACCACCCTGGCTACGCTGAGACTATAGGGAAGACTATAGGAAGGATCATACTAGTTTGCTCTAAGCAGGCAAGTGTGACCCTTTCAGTACACGAGAACAAGATACTCAGAATCACCCTGGTACAGATGATAATAAGAAAGACCTTGTGGGTTCCATCTAGATTACATGAAGCTCATGAAATTAAGATGTATTACTTTATGTCAGCCCCCTCTCTCCAGTGTTTTACATAAGAGATAATCTTGGGATTAGTCCTTGGCATAACCTTTGTTTATACCTGCAATAGGGTGTGGCACTACATTCTGTTTAGAGTTCTTTGTTGACATGACCCTCCTGGTTGGATTACTTTGGTGTATATAAGGGGCTGACTTGAGGCCCCCTTCCCCTTTGGGCCTTTTAGCTTTTGGCTTTTTGGCTCCTGTGGCTTTTGGCTCCTCAGCTTTTTCGCTTTTGGCTTTTTGCTCTTTGGCCTTTTGTTCCATCTTTTGGGTAGGACTCAGCTCGGGCGAGATCCTCTCTCTTTGGTGGGAGACTTAGACTCTTTTGTATGGTCTAAATTCAGACCAGAGCTAGAGTTTGTTCATTATATTGGATTGCTGTGGAAGAGCTTTTGTACTATTAAAAGCCATTTTTGCAACTGCACCAAACTCGTGAGTTTTCATCTATTCTCCCGGCATCCTCGGAGGTAGAAGAGAACTTCTGTCCTGACACTGTCGGGGACCCCTGCGACGTTCCCCAACAATTACCCTATCCTCAATTCTTCAATTCCGCAAAACTGATCTTTGGCTAGAGAAAAGACCTCAGTGAATAAACAAATGACTAAAAGTCGTAGACAAATTAAGGAGGGGGAAGTGAAAACTCAGACCTTGGAAGGCTGGGGACAGAGCTCAAGTGGATTTACCTTGTATGTTTGAGTCCCTGGCACAAGAACCACAAAAAGCGGATGGGAATTATTATAGGAGGATGGAGTGCTCATAAAGGGTTTAAGGTGTTTGTCTTGTGTACCCATGACCCTGGTTTCCATCCCCAGTACCACACATGGTCTCATAAAAACTTCCATGTCTGACTTCTGAGCATAGACTCAGGTATTATTACTAGACACTGACAAGTATGGCTCAAAATCTCCCGTCACCCCGAATAATCAATTCATTAAAAGAAAAGCGAAGACAGCTTAGGGTTTGGAATACAACAAGTCAATTCCAGCTGAAATGACCAAAGTATGCTTTTTCTTTACCAGGCATCATTGCAACTTTTGAGAAAGTAGTACCTTTTGTGAAGACACACTTTTAGAAATTACTTTCCAAATATAGTGGTTTACTACCGAATCAGTTAAGATCATATGGAAAATTCATATCTGTAACGTTTCCCAGACTCTCCTTTTCTTTCTTATTCTGCATTGGGGTTCTATAGAACAGAAATTTGAATGGAGCTTCCGAAGTGTGCCACCGAGGAGGTCAAAGTCATAGATGAGTTCCTTGCTGTTGCTACTTTTCTACATTATTTCTACCAATTCTACCCAAATGCCTGCCTATTCCCTGTCCCCACAATCCCCCACTTCCAATCCTGCTGACATGGGGCCCACCTACATTCACTGGGACCACAGTTTCTACAGGAGTCTCTGTCAAGGGATCAGCACCTGCCTTCCTATTTTCCTAAACAGTCTTCACTTGTTATCTTCACAAGAATATCTGGAGGACTGTTTAGGCACTTCTCTCAATTCCTTCTTCAGTGCTTCCTTCAAAGCTTCTTCAGTATTTAAATTCTATCACTAGTACGTAGGCATATTTCTTGATTTTCCTTTATTCCTCATGGTCATAGCAGCTCTGCTTCCTGGACAAATTCTGCTTGGCATACTAAACTGTATGTAGATGTTTTCCAAATTTTTTCTCATAAACAATAACCTGGGATAACTATTAACAATACAGATAGCTAGGAGTTACCCCCAGGCTCAGTAGATTCCTATATTCAGAAGAAGCGCTTACTGATGCATATATCCTGGATGATTTTTGCAGTCAACTAGACTTTGTGGCTACATATTAGAACTCCCATGGAAGACGCAACAAGGAATAATGACGCTAGATTCCATGTCTATAGCTTTGAATTTAGAGAAACTGTATTACAGTTTCACTAAACAAACAGGGTGAGAAACTATCTGAGTTCATCATGTCCACCAAGACCATTCATGGGAACTCACAGTTCCAGAAAGCTGAAGGGAAACGTTGGACATGGGGAATCTCCTGGCGGACAATTCCACAATGAAATTGACCACATCATCTTCAATCGACGGTTTTGTCTGACCGATGTAGCTGTTGTCCCCAAATTCCAAACAGGATCGGACCACCGTCTCCTTCGTGCAAAATTCTACTTCCCACAACGGGGAGAAAAGGCTGCAAAATTTAAGAAGTGAACTCCCAGAACGACCACCAACTGGGAACTCTTTGGCACCATTGCAGCAACATGGGAAGATACCATCATTGACGACATCGATGAAGAATACAACCGACTGGTTCAGCACCTCCATGATTGTGCGAAGAATGCCGAGAGAGAGAAAGACACAAAAAAAGGCCCCAAAGGGCGCTTGTCTTCAGAAACTCTTGAGCTCATTTGCCAATGTGGCAAGGCGCAAGCCTCAGGAGACCAAATGCTAACATCCAAGCTTGCTAAATGGTGCAGAAAAGCGATAAAAGAAGACCTCAAAGACAGAAGAGCAGAAATACTAGAAGATGCAGCAGAAGCCGGGAAAAACATTTGCACTGCCCGCCTGTCCTTCGCCAACTATAAGACCAAGATGACTGCCCTCCGATGCCCTGATGGATCTATCACGTCTTCCAGAAAGGCAATGGAGAAGATTATTCATGAATTCTACTCAGATCTCGTTGATAGCCATGTCCACCTGCCCACATACCAAATTCCACAGGATGGATATGTCATTCCCAACGTTCTCCCTTCTGAAATCCGACATGCCATCTCGTCGGTAAAGAAGGGAACAGCACCAGGCCCAGATAAAGTCAGACCCGAACACCTGAAGAATCTGCCATCGGTACTCATCAATACACTAGCTCGTCTCTTCACACGCTACCTGTCCGAATGCAAGGTGCCCTCCCAATGGAAAACCAGCAGGACAGTTCTACTGTTCAAGAAGGGAGACATTCACGACATCGGCAACTATCGCCCCATATGCCTGTTGTCCGTCATCTACAAGCTGTTTACAAGAGTCATCCTGAACAAGATTGGCAGAACACTAGATGAAGGACAACCATGCGAGCAAGCAGGCTTCCGAAAAGGATTCAGCACACCTCGACCATATCCACACAGTAACCAAGTTCATTGAGGTTTGTAGGGAGTACAAGATGCTGCTCTGTCTCACGTTCATTGATTTACAGAAAGCCTTTGATTCTGTGGAGACTGAAGCAGTCTTAGAAGCCCTAGCCAAACGGGGTGTTCAAACCCAATACATCAAGAACCTTTGTGAGCTGTATTATGGATTCAGCACCAGGATCTCACCATTCTACAAAGAAGTGATCATTAATGTGAAAAGAGGGGTTCGACAGGATGATACCATTTCACCAAAACTATTCAGTGCCACCCTCGAGAACATCATGGAACAATTAGAATGGGAAGGAATGGGAGTGAAGATAGATGGTCGGCAACTACACCACCTCCGCTTCGCTGATGACATCAAACATTAGCCAAGCAGCACAAATGCTGGCTGACTTCGACCGAGAATGTGGAAAGATAGGTCTACAGCTGAATCTAAAGAAAACAATGTTTGTGAAGAATGAACTAGTTCCTGAGGCCCCATTCACTCTCAATGGAACAAACATCTCTGAATGCAGCAGTTATGTGTACCTAGGTCGAGAAATCAACATGATGAATGACCTAAAACCTGAGCTGCGCAGGGAGGAAGAGAGCAGCATGGAATGCCCTCAAAGGCATCGAAGAAATAGCTAAAAGGACAAAGAACCTCCGGCTCTGGGCACATCTCTTTGACTCCACCATTCTCCCTGCATTAACATACGCCTCAGAGACCTGGGCCCTACGAAAGCAGGATGAGAATGCTATTCGGGTCTCCCAAAAAGGAGTCTAAAGAGCTATGTTTGGAATATCACGCCTCACTCAAGTGAGAGAAAGAATCCGGAGTTCTGACCTCCATTGCTACTCCAGAATCAGGGACGCTGTCTCATTTGCCAAGTCATCGAAAATCAGATGGGCTGGACATGTAATGCGATATGGAGACAACCGCTGGACTAGAGCCATTACCGACTGGATCCCACGGGATGTCAAAAGATCACATGGCCGCCCACCTACAAGATGGTCAGACTTCCTTGTCAAGACCCTGAAGGAACGGTTTGAGGCTCTTCATATTCCTGAATCAACCAGATGCCGTTGGGCTACATTGGCACGGGATAGGGTCCTATGGAAATGTTACTGGCGCCCGCTCGAGCAAATCGATGAATAACGGGGTTCAAGTGATCAAGTGATCAAGTATTACAACTCAGATATCAGTTCTTAAAACTTCCTTTATGATAGCAATGTACAGCAAAGATAAGAGACTGTATTGGAACAAAGATGAGCTGCCTCTAAAGGGAAAATTATTTTCTTCCAACTTGCTAGCAAAACTATGTTTGTCATCATTGTCCAACATAGTTATATTTTAAAAGTTTTGTTGTAGTACAGACAGACCCAGTGGTGCTCTAGGTTTATTCCTGGCTCCGTACTTCAGGTATTACTCCTGGTGAGGTTCAGGGGGCTCATACATGGTGGTGGGTTCACACCAGATCTACTGCTATAAGGTCAGAGCTACTGTATTATAACTTGGGTCTCCTGCATAAGAATTATTAAATAGAATTTTAAACTTTTAACTGTACAGGTCTCTGTGATGATTCAACATTGCTTCCATCCTGACCTCAGACTAAAATACTGAGACCAGAGAGGTTAAGTGAATGGTCTGAGGTTACACAGCTAGTTATTAAAAGACCCAATACTGTTAGGGTTCGAGAATCTAATTCCCTTTGAAAGACAGAGAATCACATGACAATGTAATTAACAAAGTAGGGTTTATTGGGCTGGCTAGCCAGGGTCAAGCCCCCACACTGTCACGCAGGTCCATTAGGCAGGTGAGACCCTGAGTCTCCTTAAGGGGGATCTTACATAGGCTCTTACTGACCATTACAGCAGAACCAGCACAGTACATAGCTAATGAGTTTGTACATTTCCAGCCGATCCGTTCAAAGGTCATCATTAAGGTGTTAGGGTTACGTGGGTTACGTGAGGAGAGGGGCAGGGCATTCTTGCACGTACATTGGGTCATCTCTCACAACCTGTCCACCTCCCATAGCCCATTCTGTTATCTTACCCTGGCCTGGTATCCTGGGTAGAGGGGCATCAGCACCTGGGGTGGAGGGGCATATTGTATTGACTTTACTGATCTCTGCGAGAGGGAATCTTTTCCTTTCAACATATAACTCTGCCACACCTAAGCATCTTTCCATGAATGCATAACTGTGACTCGAAAAAATTTTCTTGCATGTAATTGGCTCCTACTGAAGAGGCATTCTGTTGCATTTCTGTTAAAAAAGAAGTATAAATTCCATCGAATAGAATGGCCAGAGAGATAGTATACTGATCATGGCACATGCCTTGCACGTAACTGACCTCTGTTTGATTCTAGGCATACATGGCCTCCTGACACGTCTGGCTGCAGTCTATTGAGCACCACTGCGGTGGCCTAGGTAATTCCTGACATCATGGGCCCAAGCAGCACTGTATGCAAGGTAGGGCACTGAACTGCTGGTCTCCACAACAGAAAATCACCAGTAGTGGTTCCTATACTCCTGAACACCAAAGTAGTTGGGAGTTTGAGAGGTCTCCCAAATAAGCAAATAAATTTCATCCACATGATCTTTTGATGTCTGTGGGATCCAGTAGGTAATGGCTCTAGTCCAGTGGTCATCTCCTAATTGCATTACATGTCCAGCCCATCTGATTTTTGGTGCTTTGGCAAATGAGACAGGATCGTCGATGGAGGTCGGAACTCCGATTCCTTCTCTCACTTGAGTGAGGTGTGATATTCCAAGTATAGCTCTTTTGATTCCTCTTTGGGAGACAAGAATAGCATTCTCATCCTGCTTTCACAGGGCCCAGGTCTCTGAGTCGCTTGTTAATGCAGGGAGAATGGTGGAATCGAAGAGATGTGCCTGGAGTCAGAGGCTCTTTGTCCTTTTAGCTATTTCTTCAATGCTCTTGAAGGCGTTCCATGCTGCTCTCTTCTTCCTCTGCAGCTCAGATTTTAAGTCATTCATCATGTTGAGTTCTCGAGCTAGGTACACATAACTGCTGCATTCAGAGATGTTAGTTTAATTGAGAGTGAATGGGGCCTATGTGACCAGTTCATTTTTCATGAACATAGTTTTGTTGAGATTCAGCTGTAGACCTATCTTTCCACATTCTCGTTCGAAGTCAGCCAGCATTTAAGAGAACCAGATACACCAGGCAGAGCAGCTACCAGCTTTCCCCATTGTGCTCGGCCGCTCCATGCAATTTATCACTAAATTACCAAGAATCTTCTTCTCACCCCTCTCAGAGAGTCCAGCAAGCTACTGAGAGTAAACTGCCGGCATGGCAGAGCCTGGCAAGCTGTCCAATGTGTATTCAATATACTAAAACCAAAACAATGCTGCTGGCAGATTCTATCACACACAAAAAAATACCTTCAAGCCTTTTAGAAAGTAAATTCCTGACTGGAGAGAAAGTACAGGAGGTCAGGACCTTGCCTTGCATGCAGCTGTGGCTGAGACCCCGGTTTGAATCCTTGACACCGCAATGGTCTCTTAATCACTGCCAGAGATGAATTGTGTATTTATGTGCCAAAAAAAAAAAAAAAAAACCCACAAGGCTTTTAATTTTTTTTCTCTTTATCACAGATCCAGGGCACCCAAGGATATAGTCCAAAAACAAAACAAAACAAAACAAATCAGAAACAAAAGAAAGTGAATCCTGGAGACTGATTCAGAAAATCAGTGGAGGACTGAGGAATCTGTAGTAGGTATACAATTATTAACATAGATCCTTCCACCCCACCCCTCACAAAGTCTCTGCTTCTAAACTTTGATGCAAGCACTCTAGGGCCCGGATTCCTAAAACTCCCACAATTTTATTGCTTAAATACTTAAGAGAGAACAGCATCTAGCTTGTATCATGTATAATATAATATTTGACATTTTGTATTGCTAAATTGGTGATGAATATTAAATCCATAGTTCTCCTAGATCAAAGATTTTATAAATGCATTTACAAGAGTTTTACTAAGACCCTATTATTTAACTGCATTTCATTCTGCAATGAATACTCAGTGACTGTATTTATGCCAACGCTTAGATAGATAACAATTTATATCAACAATTTCTAACATAATGCTCTATTAAACAAAACCAATTTAATTAAGACTAAATATGCATCAACTTCTTTGTAATTGCAGTTTTGATATCTATTCTTTTGCTCACAACAGTTTTAAGATAATGTTTGCTACTTGTATTCCAATATTTTCATATGTTCATGCTTTAATTTATATTCCCTAACCTACTCATTGATTTGGAATTGCGTAGAGATCAGGGAATTATTGCTAATGTATCTAGCTGACTAGTAAAAAACTGAGGACCACAGCAAATTCCTACCTCATGTTGTGGTGTGATCAACAAGGATCCACTGTTATTTGGCTGTAATTTGGATGTGGGACCAGAAGTGTTTATCTTTTTTTTTCAAAAGTGCTAACCTTATAATCTTGCTCCCCACATGAGAAGATGATCAAAATCAAGGGTGTAAAAACTAAGATCTGTGAACTATATCTAATCCCCATCTTCTTTTTCTAATAAAGTTTTATTTAAAAACAGCCATGTTTATTTATATACTGTTCATGGCTGCTTTCTTATTGTAGCAGAGTTATTTATGTACAGCAAAGAGCTCTGGTCCTTGTGGAATCTCTTGAATCAGACAAACTCAATCTTGTCTCTAATTGCCAAGTTGAGATTTCTCTGTGAATTGCTGAGTGACTAGAAATCAGTGACTATGAAACAAACTGAAGACTGCTAAATATCACAACAGACTCCCCATGCTGAAGCCTTTTGTCTGAAGACTGTTATCAACCAATCATAGATAAACAAATGGCTAGGAAAATTCTAATCCCCCAAAAAGTTTAGTAACAAATAACTTAAACCCAGACTATTATCCTTAATCCTTTAAAACTCCCCCTATGTCTTTGAACTAGGAAAAACACACTGGAATGGCTATTGGTTGAGGAGCTGGATTCATATTATTGGGTAAGAGCTTTCTTATAAACCATTATTTCTTGGTACTCAATACGAAAGCCTAAAATACTTTTATTTGAATAAAATAAAAGTATTTTTTAAGCCTAACATACTTTATTTGAATAAAATAAAAGTATTTTAATACATTTTATCTAATTGTTAGTTTATTAACTTATTATTTACCTCTTCTTTGTTTAATACTTTTTTAAAATGTAACTTAGAATTTAAAATTACCTGTCTAAATAAAATAGATCACTTATGTAATGAACTCCTGGACTGATATTTGTCTAAATGCAGGGAATATGACTGTTGGATGCAGCAGAGGAAAATATATTCTTAAAATAAATTTTTTATAAAAACATCATGCTAAAAATGTACTTATGAGTATTTTGACATGAGGGGAAATTTTCAGCAATTAGAAACCATTTTTCTTAGTGATCAAAGGGGGAAAAATGGTCAGAGTCAGCCCTGAATTTAAAAGCAACAAAGATTGATTTAAAGAAACAAAAACTTAAAAAGTTTTAGTCTGATAATAGAGCTTGAGAGACAGTATACTTAAAATTTTATTACAAACTAGAAAAGTTAGCAGGATTTTTTGACTAGGTAGAGAATATTTCAGAAGTTTTCAAATAGAAAAAATTGTGTCCCCTATAAAGAAACCAGAAGCAGGTTGGAATATAATTCTTCGTTAGCTTTCAACATCATAAATCCTGTTTGTTTAAAAATCATGTCTTCTAGAACTTTCATTAACCATATTGTAAAGTTATTAAAAGTCATTTGTGTCATTTCCTCCACCCCTATCTGTTGAGTCCTTGCTCTTTCCTACTGAAGTTTTTCTAGCCAAGCTACTTTCATGAAGGAACGTGATTCCTGTGGCTATTGGGGGATTGCAGTAATTCATTCTTACATTTCATGTTGAGTTTTAAAAATTGCTTTCAGAGGCTTTTAAGATGGTAGAGAGAGGGAAGAAAACAGGGTCATAAAAAAACTAGAGTTGAAATATTTCAAGACGTAGCAAAATGAAGACCTTTAAAATTCTCTGCTATTTCTGCAGCCACACTTACATTTAGTTAATAACTAATGAGTGAAGAAAAGCATGACTTGGATTAAGTAGTGTAAGTATTCCTTTCTCTAACCTCTTAAATATACCCAAGGAATAAAATTAGGAAAACAGTTACCAGGTTTCTTGGCAATGATATTCTTTCTTCTAAATTTCTAGCTCAAGAACTATGTGTAAGATGAATGTGTGTTTAGGGAAGTAGAGCCTAATTAAGTATTAAAATACAATGATATTACAAGATAAACCATACAACTTAAATTAGGGCAGAAAGAAAAAATACAGGAGGAAGCTATGGAATCCTTGTAACTGGAAGCACACAGCTAATATTTGCGTATGTTTCAAGGGAAGCAAAACCTTTCATAAAGATTCAATAGTGATGACTGTCAATATGCAAAGGTATGAGTACTAAGACCAATCCAGATGAACATGATGCTAAGTAATAGTGGTAAATCTCACTGCAGAATTGAAGAATCTCATTGCAGATGGCATGCAATGAGAATAAAATTCAGAAACTCCATAGAAAGAACAGATGGGACCAATTCAATCAAAGATCCGTCCTTAATTACTGGATAATACTTTTATTCTTGTTGGAAGCTCTGGGAATTTTTATGGAAGCATGTTATCATTTTTTGCATGTGTATATAAAGTAACTATTTCTAGCTTTTATTCCCTTTCAACATAAATGCATAACTTCAGATTTCCCATCATGATATGATTTCATCAGTCCTCCAGACATCTTTAGCACTTGCATGCTTACTCAGAATGCTATTATTTATATACTATTCAATGCATAAACATACATGTATACAATCTTTGTAATAAATATTGCATTTTTTCTGTCTCATGTCAGGAAAATAACTCAGAAATTAATACATTTTGCTTCTTTGAGTACTAAACAACTAACACTAATCAGAAAGTTTAAACTCATGAAATTGATTTCTGCCATAATACCTCCAGGGGTTGTTTAGGTATAACTCACTTGTGAAATTATATATATATATCAAATGATTTATAAACTGACAGATTATAGAGAGAGATTCCAAAAATGTTAACAATCATTGTAAATAAACTCTTATACTAATTTCATAAAGATCATGACAGGGCCAATGAGATAGCTCCACATGATACAGTGTATATTTGCATGCAAGGCACCCAGTTTTGACCTCAGGCATCATATTGATATCTAGGAATTGCAGGTATGCCACCGGGAGCAGAGCTAGGATTCATCCCAAAGTACCACTGGGTATGGATCAAAAACCAAAAGAAAACCCATGATTTAAGGAATACTTCCATGTACTGTTGCATAGTGATACACATTCTTAGAGATTTCCTTCTGACTATGGTAGCAGAGATTTAGATGTTAGAAAAGGAAAATGCAAGATAAATATCCCATGTGGAATGCTGGCAACAAAGCTTAATTCTGTCTGTTGGACTATCCTTTCATCCAGTACATTAAAATATTTAACCTTCTCAATTAGACAAATAAGTTCTATTGATACTTAGTAAGGTCTTAGAGAAACTGCATAAAAAGAAACAAATCTGCATACTATCTTTCTAGAAAGATTCTCCACAACCTTTTGGTAGAACAGATGCTAAGTTTAATATGCTTTCTCTTTCCCATCATTGTCTCCAAGAAAAAGAACAAACATTTTATTTTCACTCATCTTTACCTATCTTCTGATTCATCCTTTATTACTCCACAGCTTTTCTGCTCAAAGTATTATCAATTTTCAATGAAATACTCTGATTTTCCAGAACCTTCATTAAAAATTTTCAACACTCTTAGTCACATAGGATGTGACTATGTTTTTCTAAGACTTGATTTCTGAATTTCTAGTTGTAAGACTGTTTTCCAGGCAAGAGTAAAAAAAAATAATGAGATGGTATCTCTTTGTCTTAATGAAATGCTTGATCATGATCTGGGTCTCCTTGTCAAGTTTATATGTCACTTTACACTTCGTGTCCGAGTATTGCTGATTTCTCACGTTCTCTCTGACTTCTTATACTCTGAGTGTTGTTAATCCCTTTTTTCTATTTTCCTCAAGTCAGAGGATTTTCCTGTGTGAAAGAGAAGCTCTGATTCTATATTTGTCCCATAGATAAAGGAGGGCTGCAGTGTTGAGCTCCACAGGCAAATCAGAAATAGAGTGCAGTGATCACTCTATTTCCAGTCCTGGGTCTGGAGTTTTGCCTATAAAGCTGGTCTCTTTTCCTGGATAATGCAGAGGTTCCCTTTATCCTTAGTAGCTTTCTTTGTTCCAATCCATATATTAATGACAGGTCTGTAGCGCGTTAGCAAGATGTAGTGTCTTACCACATCCACATTAATTACTTCTTCCAGACCCTAAAAGCTTCTGCGCCTCAAAAGAAACAGTGACTAAGATACAAAAAGCAGTCCACAGAATGGGAAAGAATATTCACCCAATACCCATCTGATAAGGGGTTAATATCCAGGATATATCAGGCACTGGTAGAACTTTACAAGAAAACAAACAACCCCATCAAAAAATGGGGAGAAGAAATGAACAGAAACTTCAGCAAGGAAGAAATTCGAATGGCCAAAAAACATACGAAAAAATGCTCATCATCACTAATCATCAGAGAGATGCAAATCAAAACAACAATGAGATACCACTTTACACCACAGAGACTGGCACATATTCAAAAGAGCAAGAACAACAAGTGCTGGCGTGGATGTGGGGAAAAGGGGACACTCATCCATTGTTGGTGGGAATGCCGGCTGGTACAGCCTTTCTGGAAAACAATATGGACTTTCCTCCAAAGACTAGAAATTGAACTCCCATTTGACCCAGCCATATCACTCCTGGGAATCTACTCTGGGAAACCAAAAATACGCAGCGGAAACACCATCCCTACTTTTATGTTCATAGCAGCATTATTCACAATAGCCAGAATCTGGAAGCAACCAGAGTGCCTGAAAATCGATGACTGGATAAAGAAGCTTTGGTACATCTACACAATGGAATACTATGCAGCTGTTAGGAAAAATGAAGTTATAAAATTTGCCTATAAATGGATGGACATGGAGAAGATTATGTTGAGTGAAATTAGCCAGAAGGAGAGAGACAGATACAGAATGACTGCATTTATTTGCATGGCATAAATATATATGTACATATTATGATACCAATATACAAGGTCAAGTGAAACATATATCAGGAGGTCTTGTCAAAGGTGGAAATTATCACAAACGTGTGGGAGTCAGAGTTTAGGTAAGACAGAAAATGGAACAGGGTGCTAATAATTGTCGAGGGTACTAATGCCAACCTAGAACTGAGCATTGAATAGAGGCAAAGGGATACACATGACAACCTTTTAATGTATGTTCTGTAATCCATAGTCTGGAAGGGAAGGAAAAGAGAAAGAGAGAGAAAGGGAAAGAAATAAAGAACCTGCCATGGAGCAGGGCTGGGGAAGGGGGAGGGAACCGGGGATGTTGGTGGTGGGAGATGGGTACTGGTGGAGGGACGGGTGCTGAAACACTGTATGACCAAAACCCAAACATGAACTTTTTAATTGTATATCTTTTTTATTTGTATATCTCACGGTGGTATAATAAAATACTTAAAAATAGAAAAAATAATTACTACCTTTTGTACAAGGTAAAAAAAAATATTGACTTGTGGGGCCAGAGCAATAGTCCAGTGGGTAGAGCGTTTGCCTTGCATGCAACCCACCCGGGTTTGATCCCTGGCATTCCATATGTCACCTGAGCACTGCCAGGAGTAATTCCTGAGTGCAGAGCCAGGAGGAACTCCTGGGCATTGCTGGGTGTGAACCAAAAAGCAAAACAAACAAATAAATAAGTAAATAAACAAACAAACAAATATTGACTTGTAATGAAAGATCACATTTATCCTACTCTACATGATACCAATCTCCTGATATCTAAATATGAATGAGTGACTTGATCTCATTATTCTACTTAAAGACGTCAAAGGAGAGACAGGGAGAGTACACTGGGCAGGACACTGGCCTTGCATGTGGCTGACCCAGGTTGATTCCCAGTTACCACAAATGTTCTCCCAAAAATTGTCAGCAGTGACCATTGAGTCCAAGGCCAAGAATTATTCCTGAGTGCCACTGGGTGTGGTCCAAAAAACCAAATCAGAATAAAATGTAAACTTCAATGATATTCTAATCAAGTTATTTGTCACTCTTTCAATCAGGGTTTAAGAACACAAAATCTAGTGTTAGCCAGTCACTGTTGCTGTAAGCTTCTGATGGCTCATATATCTCAGTTTGCACATTTATAAAATTGGGGGATGGTAATTTAAAGAGGTTAATTAAAGGCAACTTGAAAATTAAATAGTAATAATGATACAAAACACTTAACAGAGCCCCCACCAAGTAAAGACTCTATAGGTACTTATTACTGTCTTCTTTTTTTCTGTTTTTAGTTAGAGTAGATGCAGCTGAAAGCTAGATCAAAAGAAACTAAGTGAGTGTGACATGACTAAGTCACACAGTTGGTAACCTTTTGTTGTTAGAGGAACCAGTTTATGAATATGACTCTGAAACTCATATCATCTCAGAGATGTGTAAACATATATCTCTCTACAAAATATCATATACAATAAAAACACTATATAAAAGTACTCAACATTATATATCAATGATATTTGTATAAATTCTAATTTGTATAATTTGTATCTACCCACACTGCAGACTCTGGCAAGCTACCCATGTCATATTTGATATGCCAAATACCAGTAACAATTATAGACCTTATTCCCATGACCTGATGGAATGGCTTGAGGCTCTTTATTTTCCTGGAGCAAGCAGATGCCTTTGGGCTACACTATCATGTGACAGGACATATGGAGATGTTACTGGTGCCCTTTCAAGCAAACCAATGATCAACGGGAAGGCAAGTGACCTATATTGTCAAATATCATTATATAAAAGGTGAGCTGTGAGAATCAGAGTAGAAACCCATAACTCTTTTGTTTTTATTTCTTGTTCCACACTGATTATTTCACACTACTTACTTTTGATCAAAGCAACTACTAAAAACTCAACATGCAGAAATATGAGATAATCAAAATGTGAGGCAAAAGTACAAAAAATAAGTATTTTAAAATGAAACTACCTTAAATTAGCCACTGACTCAATATTTACTATCTAATGTGACAGCAAATGTCACAGTTTATTTTATACAAAGCTTAAAATATACTTTAGGAGTCTAAGATCAGTATTGTATATTTCTAGAGTGCCTCAAAACTCAATTTGAGCAGCACTTACTTTCAAATTGCTCTATGACACATTATCCTTATCTACAAATCAGGAGAGGCTATACTATGTACAGCATTTGTGGAGGTAAAAACAGGATGATCTTACTTATCTCTGTGTATAAAATAATTAGATAAGGCAATGCAGTGTAGTAAAGGGAAATGCGTAGTTCACCTTTGAATTCACTGTAGAGGGCTGAATAGGGCAGAGAAAGAAATAAATCCAGTGGGAGGAGTAAGAGTATGAGAAAAGGAGTATCAGCGAGTGTGGATCAGGGACCTCAGGGATATCAGTAGCGTGCTAGAGTGGTAATAGCTGTATACCCAAACCACAGACTCAACAGTGCTGAAACATGAGATCCAAACAACAGTCACCAAATTTTATTATTTATTTATGTATTTATTAATATATGTATGTATGTATGTATGTATGTATGTATGTATGTATGTATGTATGTATCTATCTATCTATTCGAAGGTATATAGAAATATGCCTTCAAAGGCATCGAAGAAATAGCTAAAAAGGACAAAGAACCTCTGGCTCCAGGCACATCTCTCTCTTTTTTTTTTTTTTTTTTGGGTTACTCCTGGCTCTTTGCTCAGGAATTACTCCTGGCGGTGCTCGGGGACCATATGGGATGCCAGGGATCGAACCCAGGCCAGCATAGGCAGGCCTCGTGTAAGGCAAATGCCCTACCCGCTGGGCTATCGCTCCAGCCCGGGGCACATCTCTTTGACTCCACCATTATCCCTGCATTAACATATCGTCAGAGACCTGGGCCCTACGAAAGCAGGATGAGAATGCTATTCGGGTCTCCCAGAGAGGAATCAAAAGTGCTATGCTTGGAATATCACGCCCCACTCAAGTGAAAGATGAAACCCTGAGTTCCAACCTCCATCGCTATTCCAGAATCAGGGACACTGTCTTGTTTGCCAAGACATCAAAAATCAGATGGGCTGGACATGTAATGCGATTTGGAGACAACTGCTGGACTAGAGCCATTAACGACTGGATCCTACAGGATGTCAAAATATCACGTGGCCGACCACCTACAAGATGGTCAGACTTCCTTGTCAAGACCCTGGAAGGAACTGTTTAAGGCTCTTCATATTCCTGAATCAATCAGATGTCATTGGGCTACATTGGCACGGGATAGGGTCCAATGGAAATGTTACTGGCGCCCGCAAGAGCAAATCGATGAATAATGGGATTCAAGTGATCTATTTATTTATTTATTTATTTATTTATTTATTTATTTATTTACTGGTGAAGGTAATTTACTTCTAAGACAAAATATACGAACAGCTTATTTATGCGTTGCGTCACCTCAAATTTGTACAAAGCCTCTTTGATTTTCCTTCTTTTTTAAAAATATTTTATTATACCACAGTGAGATGTACAATTACAAAGATGTTCATGTTTGGGTTTTGGTCATACAGTGTTCCAGCACCCATCCCTCCACTAGTGCCCATTTCCCCCCCAGCAATGTCCACAATTCCCTCCCCCTCCCCTAGACTGCCTCTATGGCAGGTTCTTTATCTCTTTTCTCTATTTTTTTCTTTCTCTCTCTCTTTCTATTTTTCCTTCTCTTACATATTGTGGATTGTAATACATACACTTAGAGGTTATTATCTGTATCTTTTTGCCTGCATTTAATGCTCAGTTCTAGGTATTAGCACTTTCAACAATCATTAGCACACACTGTTCCCTTCTCTGTTTTACATAGCCTCTGACTTCCATGTTTGTTGTGATTTCCACCTTTGACAAGACCCGCTGATCCATGTTTCACCTGACCTTGGATATTGGGGTCATGATATGCATATATATCAATGAACGTGAGACAAAGTAGCATCTTGAACTCCCTACAAACTTCATGAGCTTGGGTACAGTGTGGATATGGCCATTTGTGCTGAATCCTTTCCGGAAGCCAGCTTCTCGCTTGGTTGTCCCTTCATCTAGTATTCTGCCAATCCTGTTCAGGATGACTCAAGTAAACAGCTTGTAGATGACAGACAACAGGCAGATGGGGCGATGGTTGCCAATGTCATGGATGTCTCCCTTCTTGAACAGTAGAACTGTGCTGCTGGTTTTCCATTGTGGGGGCACCTTTCATTCAGACAGGTAGTGTTTGAAGAGCCGAGCCAGGGTATTGATGAGCTCTGAAGGCAGACTCTTCAGGTGTTCGGGTTGGACTTTGTCTGGGCCTGGTGCTGTTCTCTTCTTTACCAGCGAAATGGCATGTCGGATTTCAGAAGGGAGAACGTTGGGAACCACATATCCATCTTGCGGAATTTGGTATGTGGGCAGGTGGACATAGCTATCAAAGAGATCTGAGTAGAAGTCATGGATAATCTTCTCCATTGCCTTCCTGGAAGATGTGATAGATCCATCAGGGCATGGGAGGGCAGTCATCTTGGTCTTATAGTTGGTGAAGGACAGGCAGGCGGTGCCAATGCTTTTCCTGACTTCTGCTGCATCTTCCAGTATTTCTGCTCTTCTGTCTTTGAGGTCTTCTTTTATTGCTTTTCTGCACCGTTTAGCAAGCTTGGATGTTAGCATTTGGTCTCCTGAGGCTCGCGCCTTGCCACGTTGGCAAATGAGCTCGAGAGTTTTTGAAGACAGGTGTCTTTTTGTGGTTTTTTCTCTCTCAGTGTTCTTTGCAAAATCATGGAGGTGCTGAACCAGTCGGTTGTATTCTTCATCGATGTCCTCAATGATGGTATCTTCCCATGTTGCCGCCAGTGGTGCCAAAGATTTCCCAGTTGGTGGCCGTTCTGGGAATTCTCTTCTTAAACTTTTCAGCCTTTTCTCCCTGTGTGTGAAGTAGAATTTTGCACAAAGGAGACGGTGGTCCGATCCTGTTTGGAATTTGGGGACGACGTCGATTGAAGATGATGTGGTCAATTTCATTGTGGAACTGTCCACCAGGGGATTCCCATGTCCATCGTTTCGATTCAGCCTTCTGGAACAGTGAGTTCCCATGAATGGTCTTGGTGGATGTGACCGAACTCAGATAGTCTCTCACCCTGTTCTTTCCATTCTAGGCCATGGATCCCGATGTGGAGTTCTTTGGCTGATCTTCTCGGTCCTATCTTGTCATTAAAATCACCGACTATGATCTTGTAGAAGGTGTGATTTTTTTATAGAACTCCTCCAGTTCCATGTAGAATTTCTCAATTTCTTCCTTGTATGTGGATGTTGGTGTGTGGACAACGAAGATAGAAACTGCTGGCAGTGGGCCACATCTCTTCAAGTTTAGTCGTCCTATCCAGTTTGTTAGGCATTCAAATGAATCAATGTCCATGCCATGTTCACGTTGACAAGGACACCGATGCCACCTATGCCTGTTTCATCGCATGTTCGGAGGAACAATACTTCTCCGGTGTCAAAAACAGCGTGATGCAATTGACATCTCCTCGTCTCAGTCAGACCAATGATGTCATACTTGATCTTTTGCGCTTGCACTTTCAGGTCCTCGATATATGCTTCCATTGCCAGTGTACATGCATTGAAAGTACAGACTGTCATTTTAGTCCTTCGTTTTGGCAGGTTAGTGTGGCCCTGAGATTTTATCAGGCCTTCCTTGTTCGTCCATCTTAGTGCTGCCATATTAAGGGCTCTTTCAGGGTCAGGAAGATGAACATTTTTTATTACTGGTTTTGGCATATTGAGTATGCATCGGACAGCTTGCCAGGCTCTGCTTTGGGCAGTATACTCTTAGTAGTTTGCTGGGCTAAGCACTGCCAGGAGTAATTCCTGAGTGCAAAGCCAGGAGTAACCCCTGAGCATCGCTGAGTGTGGTGTCACTCTCCACCCTGACAAACAAGAAATACCCTTCAGCATCTCCAAGTAGCCGGAGGACACATGGCCTGTGCCCAGGTTGTCCTACTGGCGGTCCTTGATGAGCGGTGAACATGGAGGCAGTGAAGATGGTAAAGAAAGAAGACCGCTGGGTGTCCATAATTGTTTCACCCCTGCAGGCCGGGTCTGAGGCCCCACCAGACTTGCCCTGGAATGGGGGCCGCAAGCTGAGGGGCTCCCCGACCTCACTGTCACCGCTCGCTGCAGCCTTGCTTGCTGCCCGCATGGCCAGTCCCTGGATCACGCCTGGGTCCCCGCCTCACCTTGTCGCACGCCGCACACCCTTGTCTGCACGTGCCCCACTGTGAGCTAGGCTGCGCAACTGGCGCCCGTACTGCTGGTCCTGCCACTCTCCACACCGCCACGGGACCCGGAAGTTAGGGCTCTGCTCACTGTCTGGTTCCCACCGCCACCACGCGCTGCCGCTAGCCGCTGCCCGTGCAGCCACCACAGCCATATTCATTGATTTACAGAAAGCCTTTGATTCTGTGGAGACTGAAGCGGTCATTGAAGCCCTAGCCAAACAGGGTGTTCAAACCCAATACATCAAGATCCTTCGTGAGCTGTATTATGGATTCACCACCAGGATCTCACCATTCTACAAAGAAGTGATCACTGATGTAAAAAGTCGGGTTCGACAGGGAGATACCATTTCACCAAAAGTCTTCAGCACCACTCTCGAGAACATCATGCAACAATTAGAATGGGAAGTAATGGGAGTGAAGATAGATGGTCGGCAACTACACTACCTCACTTCGCTGATGACATTGTTCTAATAACACCAAACATTAGCCAAGCGGCACAAATGCTGCTGACTTTGACCGAGAATGTGGAAAGATAGGTCCACAGCTGAATCTCAACAAAACTATGTTCATGATAAATGAACTAGTTCCAGAGACCCCATTCACTCTCGATGGAACAAACATCTCTGAATGCAGCAGTTATGTGTACCTAGGTCGAGAAGTCAACATGATAAACGACCTAAAACCTGAGCTGCACAGGAGGAAGAGAGCAGCATGGACTGCCTTCAAAAACATCGAAGAAATAGCCAAAAGAACAAAAGAATCTCCAGCTCCGGGCACATCTTTGAATCCACCATTCTCCCTGCATTAACATATGCCTCAGAGACCTGGGCCCTATGAAAGCAGGATGAGAATGCTATTTGGTTCTCCCAAACAGGAATCGAAAGAGCTATGCTTGGAATATCATGCCTCACTCAAGTGAGAAAAGGAATCGGAGCTCTGACCTCCGTCACTGTTCCAGAGTCAGGGATGCTGTCTCGTTTGCCAAGGATCGAAAATCAGTTTGGCTAGACATGTAATGCAATTTGGAGATGACCGCTGGAGTAGAGCTGTTACCAACCTGATCCTACAGGATGTCAAAAGATCACGTGGCTGCCCACCTACAAGGTGGTCAGACTTCTCGTCAAGACCCTGAATGAGCAGTTTGAGGCTCTTCATATTCCTGAATCAACCAGATGCCATTGGGCTACACTGGCCCGTGATAGGGTCAAATGGAAATATTACTGGTGCCTGCTCAAGCAAATTGATGAATAACGGGATGTCAAGTGATCAAGTGATGTATATATATATATATATATATATATATATATATATATATGTATATACACACACACACACACATATATATATATACTTGTATATATATATGTCATGCAAATAAATGTAGTCATTCTATATCTTTTTCCTTCTGGCTAATTTCACTCAGAATGATCCTCTCCATGTCCATCCATTTATAGGAAAATTTCATGACTTCATTTTTCCTAACAGCTGCATAGTATTGTATTTTGTAGATGTAGCAAATTTTTTTTATCCAGTTATCAGTTCTTGGGCACACTGGTTTGGTTGTTTCCATATTCTGGCTATTGTGAATAGTGCTGCTATGTAAATAAAAGTGCAGATGGTGTTTCTGCTGTGTGCTTTTTACAGTCACCAAACTTTAAAACGTGTGTCTCAAGGTGGCAGTTTGTTGAGGAGAAAGAAACTTGGTTATACTGGTGAAGGGAAGTTGACACAGGTGGTGCTTTGGTACTATAACATTACATGTCTGAAAATCAGCCATCAATAACTCTGTAAATCATGGTTCTTTAGTTAAATAAAAAGTCTTAAAAAAGATGAAATGATAATGCTGGCCAAAACAAAAACCAATGACTTAAACTTTAGTGTTCCATAGTCCCTAAAATTCTGAATCATAATTATTGGAAACGTCCCCAGGAATTTGTATGATTTATATCAGGAGACTGAAATTTATATAAGGTTGTGTGTGTGTGTGCGCGTATGCGCACGTGTGTGTGTGTTTGTGTGTGTGAATAGTGCTGTGCAGACTTTATTCAGAGAATAACTAAATGTAATGTTTATTAGCTGAGATGCATGAAAATGCCTGACCTATGGCATTTTCTTCTGAGAAAGTAATGAGAAAGCTCTAAACGACTCCAGGGGTTTGCTAAGTAACCTTCTTTCCTCTAATTCCCTAGGTAATCAATCTATAGATTCTCACCTACTCCAGCATGAGTCACCTGGAGCACTTTGTTAAAACAACTAACCTATAGGAAATTTAATTCCTGAATCAAGAAAGGCCTTGAAAGGAAAAATGATTTTTAGAATATGTGAAGAATCTACTATTAAATCTAAAATTCTGTGCTGCACAAAGTGAAATTATTGTTATTAAATTCTCCACAGATTACAAGGTAGCAACAGCTCATATTGTAAAGGCCATATTGGGCTTTTTTTGTTGCCCTAATGTGTTAAGCACAAGGGAAGTAGACTTTGCCTCTTGAAAGATATTTGCCTACAGCATAATACTAATAATGGAAATAATATCAGATCATATAAAGTTGAGGTTTTTATTCTCCACAGAACTGAGAAATGATGAGAGAAGCACTCTGGGAATTTTCCTTTTAGATTAAATATTTGAATCATGACTGTGTGAGACAATCACATTCTGCTTGAAAATTACTTTGCTATCTCAAGCATGCTGAGGATAAAAGACATTTTAGGTATCACAATTAAGACATGAAAATCTTATTTTCTATGGGATTTGTATAGTTAAGAACAGAGGGAAAAACATGGGAATGGTACTTAATGTTTTAGCTAAGTTTAACTAGCTCCATTTTGCTGCAGTAACGCAGGAGTAAATAAGCTCACAACTTTTTGGAACTGATTAAAGATTTTCTGTTAAAGGTCTCATCAGTTCTAGGCAGGATCAGAGAAGGAAACAAAACAAAAGCTAACAGGTCAACCAATTCTGTTGTTAGCCTTTGGGGGGCTAAACCTAGGTTTTCTAGCACTTTTCTATGTTCACTTTCAAGCCTTGTTGCATCTCAAATTTTTCAGATGTTATGACTGAGTTCCTAGAAAGCAGGAACAGCCATTTTGTTATTATCTTCTTAATCTTATTTTTTTTGGAAGGGCCAGTTGCCATGTATTTTGTAGATAATCCAATATTGATAATGAATTGCTCAAAAATGCCAAGCAAGTGGGACAAACAGGACTACACTAAATTAAGATACTTCTGCATCTCAAAAAACAATGACTAGAATACAGACAGTCCACAAACTGGGAAAACATTTTGCCCACCACTCATCTAATACACAGTTAATATCTAAAATCTATAAAGCACCAAAATATATATAGAACTCTATAGGAATAAAATCTAACTCCACCAAAAAATTGGGAGAAGAGATGAACGAAACTTCCTCAAAGAAGTACAAATGGAGAAAAAGATATATTAAAAAATGCTATATATCACAAATAATCAGGGAAATACAAATAAAAAAAATGAGATAGTACCTCACACTTGGGAGACTGGCACTCATTGAAATGAATAGAAACAAATGTTGCTGAGGATGTGAGAGAAAGGGCCCCTCATTCACTGTTGGTGGGTATGTCAACTGATTTAGCTTCTGTAGAAGTCAGTATGGTCACTACTCAAAAACTAGCAATTAAGGTTCCATATGACCATGCAATTCCACTCATCCTATGAATGGTTAAGAAAGATATGGTATATTTATATACACGAAGGAATACTATACAGCTCTAAGAAATTACATAATCATGCAATTTGGAGCAACATGGATGAAACTTCGATGCTATCATGTTGAGTGAGTCAGGGGGGAGAAAGATTCAGACTGATATTTCCCATATGTGTAATGTAAAGAAAACTTGTAACAAAATTACCAATTCGCAAAGACAACAGAAGCAAAGAACCAGAGGACTTCTGTGAGTTCTGAGTTGGAGGGGACAAGTAGGGCGGGGAACACTATAACAACGGTGGAGGGGGAAAGAGCATACTCTAGAGGCATGCTGGGGACAGGAGAGAAACTGGGGGCATAGGTAGAGGGAAGTGGATACTGGGGAAGGGATTGGTTTTGGAATATTACATGTGTGAAACTTAATAATGAATTACTTTTTGTAATTCATGGTGATTTAAAATGAAAAAACAATTATCTAAAATATGTAGAAATCATACATCCAAAGATGAACTAGCTTACAGGAATTGCTGACTTTAGGAAAAGGGTATAACTACCTGCTGATGAAATTTCTTTAATATGATGTCCTTCCCAAAATGTAGTCTTACTCATCTATCTACTTCTCATGTCTCCAGTTCTTAAAATAGCTTGCTGACAAAAGCCCTTTGATACAGGTTGAATTTTCATTCAATGTCTTCTCTTTGGTCATTTAAGTACCAGTCAAGTAAAATAACCAGGGATTCTTGTATATTTTCTAGACCTTCATTTCTGGACATTGACTTCTGTGACCCCATTCTTAAATACTACCTTATTTTGCTCAAAGTTCTGTGTGCCAAGTGATTAATAATATAATATATCCCACACATATTTCTCTGACACTCAAATTATCTATTTAAGAAATGTGTTTTCTTTATATGGGACCAAATATTTGGTATCAAAATGAACTTACCAAATGTACCCTTATATTATCGATACATAAGTACAGTTCAGATTCATTGCTTCTGAATATGTTATAAATTTTAGATATTGCCATTTAATTCACTTTTATAAAGTTTTCAACATAGAAGATAGGGTATACAACAAGCTATCAACAATAACATAACTGTACATTAATTAAAAATTGATGTGCAGTTTCTCAGAGAACTCATTCAAAGTGTATTTGGTCTGTAGCTGTGAAACATTGTAAACCAAAAATTTGGGATAGAATCAAAATTTTTGATGTTTGTTAAATGAAATATTTGTGGAAAGAAAGCAAAAGGAGAATACATGAAACATGAGGATATGGGGTCAGTTTCTGTGAAAGAAAATTAAAAGGGAGTCTTTTTTTAAAAGTCAGTTTTGAAAATCTTAAGAATTGAATTATTTTACTTAAAACCTAGTAGGGAGAACTGAACTTATTCCATTAAAATTCATGTTCATTCACACAAGTAACAAGAAGATATAGGTAAATGTTGTGTTGACCAAATTCTCCAATATATTTAGAAGAGTTAGTTATTTGAATTACCAAAAAAAAAAAAAAAACCATCTCAGCTGGAATCAGCATGTGGAAAAGGAGATTTCAAATTTAAGTTCGAAATTTAAATTTGGCTACTGAATTTCTAAAAGAACTCTAACTTTCTTGTGCTGTAAGGAACATGTATCAAATTACTTGTGAAGATAACTGGAAATTCTATAATATTTTCAAATATATGATATGTTACTTGTATATGTAGTTATTTTTAAAAGTTTAAAGCTCATAATTTTAACTACAGGTTTTCTAAAATCATTAAGCTAGATATATTATTTTTATGGTGAATGAGAACAAATTCAGAGAGATAAAAGAATAACTGCAAGTAAATAAAAAGGGCTAAGAAATTTCTCAATGGAATAAGTAGTATTATTTATATTGTAGAGCTGGCTTACCAACAGTCTACTGACTAGAGATTCATTAGTTGCAAAGATAAAAATAAACATAGGAAGAGATATTGATGTTTTTCTCAAAAATCTGCATTAAAAACAATAAAACTACATATTAAAAACACTGACAATATTTCAGAGGAATTGTACATAAGGTAAAATTATTATTCTATTTAGAACAAGTGGATTAGAAGTCGTAGGTCTCCTAGATTAAGTACCAGAAGAGTTTTTAATAAAATTCTTTTTGCAATACACACATTTCCTGTGTTCCTCTTGTAGAATATGTAATTTCTTTGTCTACTACTATCCATATTGCCACAGTGTCTTTAATAGTTATTGGAGTATATGTTGAGCCTTTGCTTTTAATAAACTAACTCTCTATATATTTGTGCTAAGTTCTGTGTAATACCATAAAATGATTATAGAACTATTTTAGGAACAGTCATAAAACAAAATTCTATTATACTTTGTAGTTAAGTGTTTGTCTTTTAATGCTTTGCTCATTATAATTCAATCACATTTTTGACAATCAGAAGGAAAGGAAAGGCTGTTCTGATATAGTTAATCATTGCTGTGATTCTTCACGCACAGGCCACTCCCCTAACAGTCACTCTCATATACATACTACATTCAGGCTGATGCTGTTCCATATGTGTGGTATGATTTGAAAACTATAAGGTGTCTCTGCTCTGTCCAAGTCCTCAGGAGGTATTATATACAGTTCGTCTGCCCCCTATCTACAAACCATGAGAACATTATATTCTAGAGAGCAGATATGTTTTACTTAAATTCAAGAATGAGAAATACTGCGAGACTTAAATCAGATTTACAGTCAGGAATCAAGCTTAGACAAACCTACCTGAGATGAAGCAAAATAGGCAATTCCCTGATCCACCAGTGAAAACTATGTTTTTTGGTTTTGTTTTATTTTGCTTTTGGCTCATAATGGCAGTGCTCAGGGCTTACTCCTGGGTATCTACTAAGATATCACTGGTGGGGTTCAGATGCCCATATGATTATCAGGGATTGAACCTGGGGTTGGTTGCATTCAAGGCAAGCACCCTACCCACTGCGCTTCTCAACTCCTAAGTGCAATATTAAGTATCTGACATATTTTTATCATGTAATAGAGAGAAATACTTGACTAATAAAGTTAAACAGACATTAAACAGGAGAAATTATTCTAATATTTTTAATTAAAGTATTTGGGTCACACCCAATATCAGTTGATGCTACTTATGAGTCTGTGTTTGGCAGTTGCCTCCAGAAATGCTACGGAATATAGACATAAGGTATTGGGTATTGAACAAGGACTTTCTTCATGCAAAATATGTGCTTGGTCCATTGAGTTATTTCTCTGACTGAGACTATTTATGACTATATAAATCACACCTGTACAGTTTGGCAAATAAGGATGTAAGAGTTTGAAATCTGAGTCAATTACAAGTATTCTAGCTTGAATTATTCTGTAAAATTATAAAAAAAAAGTTGTGCTTTTTTTTTTTTTTTGGGTCACACCCAGAAATGCTCAGGTGTTACTCCTGGCTGTGCACTCAGGAATCACTCCTGGTGCTGCTTGGGGACCATGTGGGATGCGGGGGATCAAATCCAGGTTGGTCACATGCAAGGAAAACGCCCTACCCGCTGTGCTATCGCTTCAGTCTCAATGATAAAAACAGTTTTTTCACTTCACAAATTACTTGAAGGAAGAACTAAGAAAATCATCATAAATCCATCTATTATAAGGGACTTGACATAGAATCAGGCACACAATAAAAGCTCAAAAATTAATGACTGTAAGAATCATTCTTATTAAACAGAATTCACTGAATATTTCCTGTTGACAAAGCACTAAAACTAACAGAATTCTGAAAGAGAAACTTCAAGCCATATTTTTTAGTTTAGGAGTCAGACATCACTAATAAAACACAACCACCTGCAAGGCAACATATTCAATATTGACTGTAGAACACAGCCAGAAGCAATTGCTCTGGAATTAAACAGAGGTTTGGAACAGGAATTTAATTTTTGAACACTGATCAGCACTGACCATATCAAAATTTTTTTTTATAAATTCGATAGATGAATTCCATTATATAAGTAAAAATTGAGGCACAGCTTTATCGAATGTTAACAAGAGTGAGTAAAGATACATCACAGGGAATCCAGAGCTCACCAGGGAGGAGCATTTTTAACATAAACTTGTACCAAAAAATCACATACACACATCATTAAATGAATTTCAAGGCAAAATGCTTTGTCCTTGAACACTGGCTAAAAGTAATTTTACAGAAACCCACTAAGTGGTTGGAAAACTCAACCACATGGTGTTCAGTGAACTAATGAAATTGGCTGTATACTCACTCAGTGTCTTTGGCATGTTTTAATGCTTTTTGTTTCACATAGGAGAGTGGATATACTGTAAATCTCGGGGACTGTCCTATACATCATAACAGTCAACGTCTTCTAAGCCATATGACCATATGAGCCCTGCCCTATCTCTTCTAGATAAACTTATATGCTTATTTTCAAAGGACATTATTACAAGTAGTCTAAGTGTTAAATAACAGAGACCACAGAATAACCTAGAAAAGTTATTTAAGATGTTCAGCATGAGCTAAGCAAATAGCTCAACTCTTAGGGTTCATGTTTAGTCTGTTTGAACCTAGCTTCAAACTGTGGTACTGCATGGACCCCCAAAACCTGATGGCAGAAGGTATTCCTTAAAGCCTATATTATCACAATAATAAAATATATCCAGATTATTATCTAGTTGCCATGATTTAGTGGGCTGGGGTGTTAATTGGGACTTTGCCTTTCTTTGTTTATAAGGCAATTGTCAAGCAAATAGTTTGAGGACTACTTGAGAATAGAGGAATAGTACTCAAATTAGCACTTTGAGGGTTACAAAATTAGCAGAAAATCACAACCTAGTACTCAGTGGGTCAAAGTTTTTTCCTTTTGTATTGTAGACTAGCTTTATTCTTCTACTGTAAAATATGAAGGACATTCAGCACAAGAGAGTTGAATCTTTAAGGTAGAAATCTCAAAGCACTTTGCTTTTATAATAATCATAGAAATCATTTATGGAGAGCACCATGAGCTTTATCTTTTGTAAGATGCATTACATATATAGTTTCTAATTCCCACACCCAACACTCCAAGTAAATAGTGTTATTTTTGTAATACTAGAAAGCCAATAAACAGAAAGATAAACTGTTTTACCTATGGCCGCACATCTGACAAAGGGTGATTCTAGGCCCCAATCCCAGTTCTTCCTGACACCAAGGTTCCCCCTTTCATAAGCCATGGTTTTTCTAACTCAGTCGATTGAAAGGAAGAGATGAGCAGAGTAAATATCAAAAGCAATGGACTGAAGAAATGTGCTTTCATAATGGAAACTTTCATGGTACAGCAATGCCTCATGCCACTTTCCTCTTTCTAAGGCCATTTATAGAACAAATAATTCTAAAGCCACTTGTTATGCATCCCGGTTATTAATATCATCCATCATTTTATGTGGTGATATTTAGAATCAATGGAAATTCTTACAATAAACAGGCTCAATGACCTGTCAAGTTTGGAATATTATTATGGGTCCTTTGATGCTATTAAGTGTTTTGCATATATAATGTTAGATGTCTTGAACTTTGTAGGATATCATTCAATTTTAAAAATTGATACCGAGCACCAGATAGTACACTGAACAGGGAGCTTGCCTTGCATGCAGCTGACCAGGGTTTGTTTCCTGCCACCCAATATTGTCCTCTGAGTTTGACCAGGAATGATCCCTAAGTACTGAGCCATGAGTAAACCATGAGCACTACCAGGTGTGACCCTAAAACTGGAAAACAAAAGGATATCTTTGTATCCCTAAAGCATTGATACCTAGAAATTCTAGTTCGGCACTTCTAAAGTCCAGTTGAACATAACTGATTTAAGTTAAAGGGGCCAAAAAATTCTCTATAGGATAGTGTTTTTAAACAAAAGATTCAATAATATATTGTTCTGGTTTTACTTATAACTATAGAGAGGTTTATGTTTTTTCCATCTCTCTTAAGTTAGGCATCCTCACAGGACTAGTATTCACTAATGAAATATAAGTGACAGTGTATTTTGAGATAAGTGCTTAAATTAAAAGAAGTTTTCCAAACTTCTCAATTTTCAATCTTCAAATGGAGCATAGTGAAATGGTAGATTCTCAATTGTTGTCAACCCCTGGGAGCTCTGTGGGGCTGAGTTTTCCATTGCAAATGCTTCGTACATACTACTGAACTGTATATGACCTAAAGTAGGAATCTAACACCTTTGGCATTTCAAAGTTCATTTTCACCAACAGCCAAAAACCCCCCTAATTTTGGGGCCACAACAATAGTACAGCAGGTAAGGTGTTTGCCTTGCATGTGGTCAAAGGAGGTTCGTTCCCCAGTATCCCATATACCTGAGTTTATAGCCAGGAGTAACTCCTGAGCAGAGCTGGTTGTGACCCCAAAAAGCCAAAAAAATCTAAATATGGTTTACAATCTATCAAGGATACAAATCACTTTGCAGATTATTAAAGATGTAGAATCTCAAACTTCACCTCAGATTACTACATGAGTACTTGCATTAAAAAAAATGCCTGGTGATTTGTATGTACCTTAGACATTGAGAAACATTGTGATGCTTCTTTTATTCTGATTTATATAAATCTTAGATTACTTTGTCAGATATAGATACATTAGAAATATCTAGCTTGTCCTAGTAATTATGATCTTTATTAAATGAACTTTTGAAACGTGTTCTAATCTCCTTTGTAAATTTTATAAGTTCATATACTAATTAAAATACAGCAATATGTGAAAATATACATGAGAATAGGAACTAGTAAAATGGTCTCCTGGAAGATCAAGAAAGAAACATAGGATTTCAGACAAATGTCCTTCCTCCTTCCCATAACATAACCTGAGATTCTGTGTATCTCAAAGAGCATATTTCTCTGCAATAGTGGTTTGCTATAACTCCTAATAACTTACTTGCTCCATAATTAAAAATAAATTTTTTTCAAGAGTAAACACTTAGTTATTAAAAGTATTTAAAATACTCTATCTAGAATCAAGAGATATAACAGGAGGCAAGAAACTTGACTGGTACGTAGTTGTAGTTTAAGCAATCCTGGGTCAATCTCTTGCACCATAAATTTTCCTCTGAACACCACAAGGTTCATTTCCGAGAACTGTGCCAGGAATAGCCCCTGAACATCTATGGAAGTGTCCCTCCCCAAATAGAAAAACTGAAGTATTTTTAATGTGGCAAAATGTATGTAGCTTAAAATTCACAAAATCAAGCATTTTTCAATATATAAGTTAGAGGTCTAATTTAAACCTGTACATTTTTCTAAGCTTTTAGTTTTTGTATATATTTAAATAATGGTAGAATGCCCCCATTTCAGGAGGTTGTTTGGATAAATAAATATGGCAAGTAAAACATTTCAAAAGTTCAAGTAGTTATTGCTATTATATGTATTTGAACTTCAACTAAAATAACATGTAGGAAACATATTTCCTTCCTTCACCCCCTCCCTCCTTCCCTCCCTCCCTCCCTCCTTCCCTCCCTCCCCCTCCCTCCCTTCCTTCCTTCCTTCCTTCCTTCCTTCCTTCCTTCCTTCCTTCCTTCCTTCCTTCCTTCCTTCCTTCCTTCCTTCCTTCCTCCCTCCCTTCCTCCCTCCTCCCCTCCCTCCCTCCCTTCCTCCCTCTCTCCCTCCCTCCCTCCCTTTCCTCATTCTCTTTACACCCAGTGAGCTCTGGGCTTACTCCTTCCCCCCCACCCTTTTTTTTTTTGCTCAAGGATCACTTCTCGCAGTGCTTAGAGGATATATGCATTTCCAGGTATTGTATCCAGGCAGTAGCATGCATGGTCTATGCCATAACCATTGTACTCTCCAACTTGTATATTTCTAGAGATCTTTATTACTTGATAACTGAAATCCTTTACTTTGTATGAGCACTCAGGCATCGGTGAAGGTTTGTGTGCATGTTTGTGTGGCAGCAGAGGGATTGTTGGGGTTATCCTCATTTTCCAGTCACACAAATGGGTACTAAACGACTTTGACTAGACCCCAACGACTTTTTCTTGCCCAGTCTGATTGCTGAAGAAGACAGAAATGAGAGTCAAAATAAACTTTAGTTTTTTTTTAAATTGATACATATTTTGTATCATATTTAAACCAAGTTGAATTAGGGTTGTTACTTTCAGCATAAAATGCCAAGATCTGTGAAAATTTCAACATGGAACTAGCTAAATTGATTTGCTGATATTATATATTATATATATATTATATGCTATATATATATATATATATCACTGCACCCCCTATATATATGGAACTGCAGCAATAGTCCAGCAGGTAGGGCGTTTGCCTTGCATGCAGCCGGCCCATGCCATCAAGGTTTGATCCCCAGCATCCCCTATGGTCCCCCAAGCACCACCAGGAGTAATTCCTGAGTGCAGAGCCAGGACAAATCCCTGAGCATGACAGGGTGAGAACCAAAAAAAGCAAAATTAAACATATATATAATATCAAAAAATCAGTATATGTACATACACATGTACATATACATGTCTATATACACATGCATGTACATATACATGCATATAAATGTGTATATGTACATATATACATATACAAATGTGTGTATGTATATGTTTGCTTTTTTGGGTTATACTCAGCAATGTTCAGGCGTTACTCCTGGTTCTGCACTCAGGATTCCTGGAGGTGCTAGAGGGACCATATGAGATGCTGGGGATCAAACCTAGGTGGCTCCACGCAAGGTAAACTTTCTACCTGCTGTACTAGCGCTTGAGCCCCTATAAACTTCTGAGGCATATAAGACCTGTCATTTCTGCATATGTCTACACAAAATATATCATAAATATGATAGTTCAGTGGTTGCTTGCACATCATCACAGGCTGTAATTATCCGTTTCCAATTTTATATGGGTAAAACTCTTCCCAAGTATATTTTATAGCAACTACTACTACTGAAGTTGTATACTTGGAGTCAATGGTAAATAATGGGATGGGCTACATAAAAAGAAACTTATTTTCTATTTTAGGGACTGTTGTCTGATTTAGTACTTAGAGAAATCTGTGTACCTACTTCTCAAAAATTAGATTTAAACTTTCTTCTGGCCCAGTAATTTCACTATTGACATCTACCTCAAGAAAAACAAAAGTAGTATCTTGAAAACATATAGACACACCTATGTCCATTGCACACCTAAGTAAAATAGCCAGGATATCGAAATGACTCAATTGCCCAACTATAGATGAATAAATAAAGTAGTTGTAAATATTCAGAATTTAGTGGCTTGGTGCCTGGCTGTGTCAGCAGCTGGTAAACAGGAGACAGGTTTGTCTACATCCAGGACTCTGCCCTGTGGGCCCTGAATGGTTGATGGTCTGTTATAGAAAAAGACTGAGCCCTCCTTGCTTGAACTCAGAGCCTGGCAAGCTACCCATGGTGTCTTCGATATGCCAAAACAAAACAATAATGGACCTCATTCCCAATGAATGGAGACATTACTGGAGCCTGCTTGAGCAAATTGATGAACACTAGGAAGACAAGTGACAAGTGACAGGTTACAGGTATAATAAAACAGAGGGTTACCCAGGAATTATATAATAAAAATTCCTGCAGTTAATTTAACTTAGATAGAACATGAAGGCAACAAGTTTAGTCAGAGGGAGGAAAAATATGACATAATCTTGGTCATCTTCAGCATTTAGAGAATCAAAATATATAAATAGTACTGAATAATTACAAACCAATGACATTTAATCACAAAACTTAGCTAAATAATGGGGTATGGCAATAGAGGGGAAAGAGAAGTGATTTAAAGGTGACAGACTTGGATACTTTGGTGGTGTAGAAGGCTCAGTAACTACATCAAAACCATAGGCACTAACACTATTATAATTATCTTATTTAAATTACAATAATTTTAAAAGAGCAATACATAAGATAGCAAAGAAAGGAATCCCTTTGAGCCAAGCAAATGACCACTAGCTAAGAACAGTGACATCTGAGCCTTAAATCCATTCTCTAAGGTGTCATTAACCACCACCAACTAGCACATATTTATCCTCTTACAGAACTTTTGAAAAGCTATTTTGGTGCACCTATTTTCCACTGAAGATACAGTACTAAAATATATTTATTAATAGTGACTCCCCCAGGAAGAATTAGGTTATATTCCTCTAGGGAGACTTGAAATTTGTAAGAGTAGAGATAACATTATAGTACTCAGCAACGTCATGACATTATATTTCTGCTTATTTCTCATATTGCTTATAATCAAACTGCCATTTTATTTTTGCCTTCAAACATGGTTTTCATTTTATTATATTCTGCCTCCCCCGTTTGCCACTTCTTGTAGACTACAGATTTCTATCTTTAAGTTCTAATTTCAAGTTCAATTTCATTTTGCATTTGCTCTGTGGGCCTTTAAGGCTATTGTATACAACATTCACTTCATACAAAGAACTTATGAAAATATGTATCACTGTATCACTGTCTTCCCGTTGTTCATCGATTTCCTCGAGTGGGCACCAGTAACCTCTCCATACGTCCTGTTGTAAGCAAGCTTGCTCCAGAGACATGATAACTTTAAAAAAGTTAAGACAGAATGAAAGAAATTAAGATGATAATATGAATTAAAATAATGTACTGGAATCAGGGTTATATGTGAGTTGATGCCCAGTCAGAGTAAATTTCAAAGCAAATTGCACAATAAATACAGGCAATGTGTCTCCAAATCCATAAAAATATCCAAATAATATCTAATAAATCATTTAGGTTGAGAAGTATACAGGACAGTTACCTTGGTGTGTTAAGACCTCCCAGAAAGCAACCAAAATGTTCCAATTGGCTTCCCGGCCCAGTAGACACTTTCTCTAGTAATTTCATCTCAAGAGAATTCAAAGCGGTGTAATAACTACTTTCCCCAAACACAAATCTGAAACTAAATAGGATCATCAGGAAGAGACTGTCCTTCTTAAACTGGGGCGGCAATTGCCTTGTTTAATAAAAATAGCATCTTACCTAACATCAAAAGCAATTTTATGAAATTGATAATTTAAACACTCCACACAGTTCAGTTCGGGACAGACACTGAGGAATGTATTTAGGAGAGTAACACAAACTCCCAGTTTATTACCAAGCAGATTCATGAAAATTAGGTATGTTGAAAGCAAAGTTGAGACTTGTTTTTCTAAATTAAGCTGGGTAAGAGGGAGGGAGGGAGGGCAGGAGGGAGGAGGAGAGAGAGATAGAGACAGAGAGGGACAGAAAGAGAGAGAAAGACAGAGAGATACTAGGAAGTAGTGAGTTATTAACAAATAGTAACTTTTAGAGCAACATATTGATAGATTAACAATTTATGTTAACCAAGATGAATATCAGACAAGCCTTAAAATTTAAATGTAAAAATAATTACAGCAATGAAACATTGCTGTTATCATTGCAAAAAAATAAACATTGCTGTAATCAATTTCTTGTCTCATTGTGCAGATGCCACATTGAAAACCTTCCTTGGATTATTAAAAATATATCAGTAACTTTTAAGGTGTTGTTTTTGGACTACATGTGGTTGTATTTAGGGACCACTCCTGGCTGTTTTCAAGGGACCTTATGGGGTACCTGGGATAGGACCCCAGTTGACTGCACTTAAGGCAAATGCCTTACCTACCATACCACTATCTCTCCAACCCAATATATTCATAATTCTTATGATTTTGATATGTTTACTTTTCACTTCTAAAGATTACTGAAAATTGAGTAAGCCATCCTTTTGCCTTGCTTTTTAATAATATGATTTATTTGAGAAGATTTCCATATAAATCTATTAAAAAACATAATAAATAGTTTGATATTCTATCCCTAGAATTATTGTATTTTTAATGAGAGGGTTAGGGCTTACATGCATTTTAATTAGTGGCAAATTGATATTGATCTGTACACAGAATAATAACACCCTAATACTAAAATATTAGCAATTATTTTGCATTTATTTTGTGCCTGGAAGTATTCCAAGGATCTACATGCATCAGTTAATCTAATCTCTTCAATTATTTGATAAAGTCAGGATAGTTATCTCTATTTACTAATTAGAGGAATGACTCTTAATGATGTTACATGTCTGAACACAATTTCATCTTCCAATCAGCATTGAAGCTAATGCTTACACTCAGGATCTTCTCATGTCAAAACTGAGAATCTGAAAGTTAATTTTTACTGCCTCCCTTCAGTTAAAGGTCCATTTTGTTTCCAGCTTGTATAGTGGACTTCTTACTAAAACTCTAAATATCAGGCCAACATGGTTGCAGCAATCTCCCTGCTACTATCTAACTATTTGGAAGAGTCACCAACTTTGCTAATATAATCTTAGTCTAGAAGTTGAAATCCTTTATGTTTGAATTAAGATGTCCAAAATCTGACTTGATTGTGTCACCCAATTCTTCTCTTTTTAGAGATGATATTATCTGCCTCTCACGGTTTGGAAGATTAAGTTAGATGTGTCCAGGAGTATCCCTGGTGTTGTGGCAATGTATCCAATAATAACTCTCTATATTCTAATTTTCTTTCCTCCATCCATTGTCCCTCTTGTATGTAAACCATGGTGAAATATCTTTTCAAATGTCAGATTTTAATAATGTACTTGCTCTGTAGAAGGAATGGTCAGCTGAAAGGATGCACAGACTGAATGGAATTATGTCGGGAGCAATAAAGGGCAGTTGAATACAAATTCTCAGTTAATATGCCCATGACTAATGTGAATATGCAGATAAATGTGAGTGTGAAATCACTATGTGACACAAATATAATTTTTCCATGTTCTTATTCTCTTTGTTTTAATGTGTCCCCTTTCCCAGGTTTATTTTCCAAATGTAATTTTCAGTGAAACAAAAACTTCAGCAAACAAAGCTGATATAAAACAAAAGCCGATACTTTAAGTTCAGATTTGTGTCATAAAGAAAAAATTCAGAAGTCAGTTTAATTCCATATCAGTATCAATAAACAAGAAGACTAATATTTATTTTAGCCTGGGAAATTTTAATGTATGTTTGTCATATGGAAATGTAATCAATAGTTTCAGGAAAATAGCATTTGGGATTTGGAAGTACAGTAAATTCCAATCAACATAATATTTCACTTGGAGCTATCATTTTATGAATTATCAGACATTTTAAATTGCTTTAAATTTATTTGAAATGACTTCCTACAACGTAGACCAAAGTGTCTCTGTATCCATTAATCTGCAATGAGCTCTTTAAGCAGCGTTTTTTTTTTTATATCAGAGAAGCAGAGCCAGGAGTAACTCCAGAGCATGAACAAGTGTGGCCCAAAAACAAATAAACAAAAAGAGAGAAGGGGGGAGGGAAGGACGGAGAGAGAGAGAGAGAAAGAGAGAGAGGGAGAGAGAATTCTGTAATCATAATTATATGTGAGCTCAGACAAAAATAAGTACATGTAGGGCCTGAGATAGTATAGAAATTAAAGCACTTACTCACACACTGCCAACTCCAGTTTACCTTCTGGTGCTATATATGGCACCTTTATCTCCATTGAGAGTGATCCATTAGCACAGAGTAAAGAGAAAGTCCTGCGCACTGTCAGGTGTGAGTCCCAAACAAATAAACAAAAACCAAGAACAAGAAACAAGAACATAACTCAGTCTACAAAAGATAACTCAAGTCCCTATTGCCTGACTGGTATGAGTGACTACTCTTTCTTTATAATTACTGTATTAGGCCCGGTTTATTCTCCATTATAAAATGAGATAAAATATACAAAAAATCATCATGACAGCCAATCAGAGAAATATCTTTCCTACAAATAGTAAAGAACCAGAGTAAGATGAGGAATCTTCCCTAAATTCTTTGATGTCTTTTCTTACAAGACACTATCCATTTATATCATTCCCTCTCTTGCCAAATAACTTGAAGAAGCAGTGAAAGACATGTAGATCTTTTCAAGTTGTTAAGTTCTCAGCATTGTTGTCTTCCTGATATTCTGTGACTGAGTTGACATAAAATATTTAAATATAAGGGCAAGTGGTAGTACAGTTGGCAAAGTACTTGCCTTGCAAGCATCCAACCTAGTTTTCATTCCTCGCACCCCATATGGTAGACCAAGTGTGGCCAGAAGTTACCTCAAGCAGACAGCTAGAATTAAGGCTTGAGCACAGTCATATGTGGCCCCAAACCAGGTAAATAAATACTTTTGAAATTTTATCAGATTAGATTGTTTTTAGTTACTAACGATGGATATAATTCCTGAAATTACATTGATTTGTCAGTAAAATATATTAACATATCAGTATATATTAAAATCCACAGCCCTTAACACTGCTTCAAAAAAAAAGGCAAATATAAAAATTAATAGTTTAGTTTTATTAAAAAGACTTTATGTAATTCTTCTTTTCTTACTTTATTTTGGACGGTCCATCTTTGCTGTGGACCAGGACTGCAAGTGACAGATCTGGGCTTAGCAATGCCAAAAGGTCATGCAGTTTGGGAACAAACGATACTCTTTAAGAAAACTGCAAAATTAGACAGGAAAATTGATTCTTACTGACAATGAGAAAAGAAAGAAAATCACTTCTGGAGCCTTGGAGACATAGGAACCCTTCTTGGATATCCTTTAAAGTAATTTGTCAAAAGTTCTTAGTTAAGAGAAATTCCTGATTACAGTGTGGCTTCCTGTTCCCATGAAACACAATATCAAAGTTTGTGCAAATAGAGTCTTCCAGAGCTTTAGGTCTCATTTGTTTCTGGTAAATACACCTAGTCTTGGAATTTAGTAAACATGTTTTGCGTCACGTTGCTTATGATAATTGTTCTGTAAGATGAATTCAACAGACACTGCATATTAGAGAAACAAAACAGTATTTGGAGCATTTTATTTACCTTTACGCTGAGCATTAGTTATTGTGCCCTCTTCCCTTTTAGTCTAGACATATATGGAAGTTTAACCCTTGAGAAAATAATTGTTTGGATGAGTTCAATTAATTACATAGTTACACTTACAAGGGCAGTCTATTTAATAACTTTTGGGTAGATAATTATCAGTCACTGAAATGTGAGTTACCTTGAACACTGTATTTCTCTTTAAATATCAGTGCTTTATTTTTTTAGGGTTTTTTTACTTTTATTTTTGTTTAGTTTGGGGGCCACAGTCATCAGGGCTTACTCCTGGTTCTATGGTCAGGGATCACTACTCCTGGAAGTGCTTGTGAGAACAGACGTGGTTCCTGGGATCAAGTCTGCATCTAGACTACACGCAAGATAAACCCCCTAACTTATTGTCCTTTCTCTCTAGTCCCTATTAGGCTTGATATCAACTCCTCTTAGTGTTTTCCTGCATTTGCATTGGCTTCTATTTCCTGATTTTAACCCATGCCCAAATCTTAGCCAGTGAAATATATTTATGTCAGTGGATTTTACACAGCTGGGTAAGTCTGCAGGTGATAGCTAATGTATCATACAGGTGACTTTATAAATTGTGATTCATTTAGTCTGGAAAAATGATATCTATTCCTGGAATGTTTAGTTCATCTGTATATAGAGCAAATAGCTATGAACATACAAAGCCAATTTTTAAAGTGGCATGTTGCTCAGAAAACTTACTTTAGTGTTTTCTGTTAAGATTTGTTTTTCAAAACATATTTTAATATAATAAATAACCCAACTGCCCAGAAATTATTATGATGATTACAGACCATAACTGGCCTTGAATTTTCTGGAGGTAATGAGACTTGTGTAATATAATGAGAGTAATTTGATATTTAGAGCCAGATGCTTAACTCTTAATCCAAGTTTTGTCTCTAATTATTTGAACTTAATTAGGGAGACTATATGAATTCATATCTGAGCTTCCTAATAAAGTGTACACCATTACACAGGAGTCTTAGGATTGTGAGAATTCACTAATTGACGATGTTATGAATTTCTTGAATAAATGATAGGCCTTTCTAAGAATAAAGAATGTCATGAGAAGGGTAATAAGATATGGAAACAAACTGAGAAAATCTCACAGGCATATTAATTTCAATTAATCATTGAAATTTAAGTAAACTAATTGCTGCTAAAATACAATTTTGTATAAAAGCAGCTATTTGGAGTAAAAAGGTAAATGCTTTCCATAAAGATATCTATGATATAAGATCATAGAGAATTTGCATGTAAGTAGCTACATTTGAATTATGGAGAATTAGAAAAAATGAGAAAAGTAACTTTGTGCATTATGAATTATGTGTAAGATGTCTGCATTCAAAAAGTATCTTGTAAGGTTAGAGAATACTCATCTATGCATGGTTATGGAGAAATTATCTTTCTAGCTTTGGAAATAGATATGGCCAAATTGCATAGAAACATATTTTGATATGAAAACATCTTTTGCAAAGGTCCTTAATCAGAAGAGAAGAAACAGTCATTCAAATATAGGCTCTTGCAGAAAATTTTGTAGATTTTAATTGACTATCCTTGAAAAATGTTAGAAAATATCTTCCTTCAATTTTCATGACCACAGCAACTACATCCAGAGCTGAATAAATTGATTGAGGTAAATAGATGGTTAAGAAACATAGAGGCAGACTCAGCTAAACAGACATAAGGAAAATAACACAGAAGGCTCAACCAGCAAAAAAGAGCTTAGTAAATCCTTGACAAGGACTTAATGAAGATAAAACAATTAACTTGTATCAATTCTCTTCCCGTTGTTCATCGATTTGCTCGAGCGGGCACCAGTAACATCTCCATATGTCCTGTCACATGCTAGTGAATCCCATGGGCATCTGCTCGCTCCAGGATATGGAAAATGGCGGGCCCCATGCACTAGTGGAGGGTGGTCTGGCTTGTTGTGAGGTTCTGCTGGGGTGGCAGGCCAGGGCTAGAACCCGCCATGCCTCCAGGGTGCCTCACGAGCAGCTGGGCGCAGGGATAGCAAGTAGCAGCTCTGCCCCGTGTCTGAGAGTCTCTGGTTCAGCATACCTGGGCAGGATTCAAAAAAAAAAACTGCTGCAGGGTGGCTGTGGATGATCCGGGCTGTGATAGTCTGGTCTGCTGGGTGGAATTGTGACGAGAGGGAAGTCCGGATGTGGAAAATGGCGGGCCCTATGGAGTAGGGGAGGGCAGTCTGGCTTGTTGTGAGATTCTGCTGGGGTGGCAGACCAGGGCTAGAACCCGCCATGCCTCCAGGGCGCCTCACGAGCAGCTGGGCACAGGGAGAGCAAGTAGCAGCTCTGCCCCATGTCTGAGAGTCTCTGGTTCAGCATATATAACCCTATATGAAGATAAATATATATACATATATATCCAATCATATTGAATATGTATTTATATATAACCCCATGTGAAGCCTACATTGTCTATATATATTGTGTATAGACTATATCTATATATGATATATGTGATTGGATATATATTAATATATAAACCTGTGAAGACAACAATTTTTACATAAAAGTGATCTTAAAACTATGATTTTAATGTTAGAATTTTGTTATTTAATCAAATTAAACCTAGAATTTGTATTGACTTTTGTGGATTTTGTCAACATCAAAAATTATTTAATTAAACAAAACCTTAAAAAGCAAGTTGGGATGAGATATTGAGAATGACTAAAAAAATGGGGCAATGGTGGAAAGTTGGAGGAAGATCAGAGATAGTCAGTGAAAGAGAAAAGGATATAGATATAGATACAAGAGAGAAGCCATGAGGTCCTGCTAGCCTAAGACTTACAGCATCCTGAAAATTACTGGCAATTTTCATTTTTTTTTGTTACTATACTTAAGTCTTACCAGGAATTTGTTTGGTATCTGGAGGCTCAGAGGCTTCTCCAGAAATGTTCACCATCACACTGCCCGTAGTTGGTTTTGCCCTCCAGATTCACACCCAGAGATGCTGGAGCCCTCCATGATGACACCTGGTGATGCTTGGGAGGTTGTTTGTGTGGGAACTTGAATGCATATATATGCAAGGATTGTGTTCTCACCCTTGTCCTATATATCTCCCAACCTCTTACAAACATTTTCAGATAATTTAAAACTGCCTCATTATACCTCACTGTAAAAAGAAAAATATTGAATATTTGTTTCTCATTCATATAGATTTTAATTTCCTCATTTAATAAAATACTTGCTTCTCTGTTTATCTTTCTGCACTACAAAAAGGAAATGACGATGGGTATGCCCATAGCAGGGTCAATGGTAACAGTTTATGAAGCGACAGTAATAACAGGTTCCTAATTACTCAGATGTTAGCCATATGTATTGCCCTGCCAAATTGACAGCTAACCTCTGAAGTAAGCCCATCAGGCCTATTTTGTCAGCACAATCAAAAAGAATAACAATAATAGGAACTAATACTTTCCATCCACAGAGAAATTTCTTTTATATATTGTCTTCACATATCTCATAATAACCTTTTGAAATAGGTAACAATATACACAATTTTATAGAAAGAGACCCAAGTAAAGAGAAGCTATTTTTTAACCTATGAAGCTATGTAGCATTTACCTGCCTACACAATATTGTCAGCCAAAGGCAGATTGGAAATTTGAATAGAATCGGTATAAGGGGGCTTATCTGACCGGGAACCCAAGGAAAGAAGAGAAAGTACTTATATCTTGCTCTGAAAAAGAAACTAATCTCAAGGTATATTTTCTCTTCTAAAGTTATAATTGTCCACAAAGTAGAAAATTCCAGTGAGTACAACTTGGGGAACTTATAACTCTAGGTGCCTCTATGTATGAACAAGTCTCAGAATACAGTTTTATAACAAAACCATTTGAAGAAATCAGAAGAGGGGTGTGAAGTCAACAAAAAGAAGAGTTGACGGAAAAGGGCAAAATCTCCAGGTCTGGGTAGAAGCAGAGAGGAAGGAAGAAGGTGGGCATCTGGAGGCAACATAGGAAGATGTTGGACTGTCAGAGAGGAGCTGAAGTCAGAGAGGAAGACTCCTGCTACAGAGAGCGCTGCAGAAACACTGAGAGCAGGACCCTGGTTTCTCTTTTCCCAACACCTTCAAACTTCTTATTAGTGTCTGAACTCCACTGTCTGAACTTTGCTTACCTAGGAGCTAGAGAAATGCAACTTGAAGCAGACAGGATGTTGAGACCGAATACAGGACTGGTGATGAGTGGATCTGAGAGCAGAAGGATGAAAACCTACATTTTTGGTACTTGGAATTTAGAAGACATAGGCAGCAGGTTGTGATTGTAGAATTAAACTTTGTTTGGAACTTGGCTTTATAATTAATAAAGCTAAAATACTCTTCCAGGCCTTGTTAATATAACTTAGACTCTTTGTCAATTGGTTTAGAATTTTGGGGCGAGTGAAAATGTTTGTTAGCATTTCCCACCAACTCAATCAACTTATGTCTAAATTGTAATCACTGGGTATTTGTTTAGTACTTTTACATTTATATTTCATTGATCACTCGATCATTTGATCACTTGAAACCCGTTATTCATCGATTTGCTCGAGTGGGTGCCAGTAACATTTCCATTGGACCCTATCACGTGCCAATGTAGCCCAATGCCATCTGATTGATTCAGGAATATGAAGAGCCTCAAACCGTTCCTTCCAGGTTCTTGACAAGGAAGTCTGACCATCTTGTAGGTGGGCGGCCATGTGCTCTTTTGACATCCCGTGGGATCCAGTTGGTAACAGCTCTAGTCCAGCGGTCATCTCCAAATCGCATTACATGTTCAGCCATTCTGATTTTCGATGCCTGGTATCGAAAAAGAGACAGCATCCCTGATTCTGGAATAGCGACAGAGGTCGGAACTCTGGATCTATCACATCTTGCAGAAAGGCAATGGAGAAGATTATCCATAACTTCTACTCGGATCTCTTTGATAGCCACATCAACCTGCCCACATACCAAATTCCACAGGATGGATATGTCATTCACAACGTTCTCCCTTCTGAAATCCGACATGCCATTTCATCGGGAAAGAAGGGAACAGCACCAGGCCCAGACAAAGTCAGACCCGAACACCTGAAGAATCTGCCTTGGTACTCAATATGCTAGCTTGGCTCTTCACACGCTACCTATCCGAATGCAAGGTGCCCGCCCAATGGCAAACCAGCAGGACAGTCCTACTGTTCAAAGAGGGAGACATTCACGACATCGGCAACTATCGCCCCATCTGCATGTTGTTTGTCATCTACAAGCATTTCACTCGAGTCATCCAGAACAGGATTGGCAGAACACTAGATGAAGGATGACCATGCGAGCAAGTTGGCTTCCGGAAAGGATTCAGCACTATCGACCATATTCACACAGTAACCAAGCTTATTGAGGTTTGTAGGGAGTACAAGATGCTGCTTTGTCTCATGTTCATTGATTTACAGGAAGCCTTTGATTCTGTGGAGACTGAAGCAGTCATCAAAGCCCTAGCCAAACAGGGGCGCTCAAACCCAATACATCAAGATCCTTTTGTGAGCTGTATTATGGTTCCACCACCAGGATATTTCATTGTGTGCATATATATTTTATATATAAAAATATATAAATGCATATATATGTATTTACATATATTTCAATTGAACATAATGTGTTCACTTGAAAATTCCATTTCAGATCAACACTGTTTCAGATTTGTTCTCATTACTTGCTTTATAAAGGAATATAATCATTATTATAAAATTAGCAATTACTTTTATGAATAAAGACTTTAAGTATCTCAGAAGGGTAAATTAGATATTAATCATGCTCAGGTATTTCCCTTCATCCTTGGAATCTACACTAAAATGAGGTATGTAATCCTACTAATATAGAAGTATTTAGTTCATGCTATAAAGGAAATATATACTTCTCATCTATTTTGAGAATGATGAATTCATTTTGAGATGCAATGTGCAAAACTGATCTCTCTTGATGAAAAAACAGAATAAATTTCACATATTCAAAATATTATGTGGTAAAGACAGATACCTGAAATGTTTTGATGATATTAGAACAAAGGGAACACTCTTTAATTACCCACCTACCATCTCTGATGCCTTAGATGAAGTAGATATGATTTAACAGTGTAGTAATGCCGACATGTTGACCAAATCATTATTGGGTGTAGCATTGCCATTTCTAACACAAAATGTCTTGCAAATCCTTGGACCATATTCAGTAGAGGAGAGTTATATTCCCCTCTTTGTCCTGATGGCCATGACACCAGACACTGACTCCTGTCTCCTGGACTGAAATGAGTAGAGTTAAATCCCAACTGTCCACATTATTATGGATTTTAATTGTTTACCATCTTTATTGAATCAGTTCAAAATTCTCTTTAAAAGTATAACATAAACATTGAGCTGGATTCTACTAGTATTAAAGTCATACTAAAAGATGATCTCTTTGTGGAACTACGTATTTTTATAGATATTTGCTACACATCCTTACAGCAAATCAATCATTTACTTTTATTGTTCCTAGAAGGACTCAACTTACCACAAACACCTGGTGCAAAAATTGACTGAAGACGCTTTAATAGGAGTGGAAGAGATGGGGAAGATGAGAAAATGTTTACTGAGTTATCTGCATTGGAGCTATTTATTTATTCATAATTTTATTTTAAAATTTGTTCTATTTTGTTTGTATATCAGACAGTATTGTATATGGTAAATTATATTTATAACTATGAACACATATTGGGGTCTATTCTCTTCTATTAAAGGGTGTAATACTCATTCATGTCTATTGGAGAGTTCATGATTCAAATGGCTGAATTCAATAAATTTATGTAAAATGTATTTCTAAAACAATTTAAGAGTGGTATTTGTCTTATCCTATAGTTTCAAATGAAGAAAAAGAAAGGAAAGACAACTAAACACCAAGGAAGAAAAAAAACTTCACAAGAAACCTAGATAACTAGTTAATCATGTAAGCCACCTTCATGCCATGTCTGTACAACTATCCTGCACTGTGCCCTTATATATATATATTACTTTTTTCCATGGGTTTTGCTTCTTATAAGTAAGATAAATCAGTTATATTAGAAGGCTTAAGGATCCCTTACACCTAAATGGTTGGCACTTCCCTAAGTAAATACTTTTATCCTCCTTTACATTCAGAGCTTTACAGTTTCTACAGATGATGACCCAAGGGTATTCAAATAATTTTCATAGTATTCAGTTATTACAGAGACAGACACTCCTCACTGGTTAAGAAGGGAAGCAGCATAAGGTATATTGTTCTCTAAACAGAAGTGTGCTTTGCCTTTAGAGAGGTTCATCCTATCTTGTTATTGGGGCTTTCTATCACAAAATGATAAATAAGTCTATATGTGTATTTGTATTAATAACAAATTGTTAATGTTTACTGTAAAATGAATGAAAGGACCATTTGCATTTATCCACATAAGGAGCTAAATGTAGCTTCATGAACATACAAAGTTGTGCTGGTAGACACAGTATTAGTGTCTAATGCTCCACAGTTACACCCTGGTGTTCTTTAGAGTTTTATATTTGAATTTGATTTACACACATAAAATACTATAGATTTGAATGTAGGGTATGATATGGGGCTTTGATTTTTAGTTCACATGTGTGACATTATATCCTAGGTTATGTATGAGCAGTGAACTGGGAACTGAAGCCATACTTTCATCATGTAAATACAAGATGATATGATTCATCTGGCGACCTATATGGAAAGAAATCAAGGGTATGGACAGTACCAATGCATGATAAGCCTTTAATACCTGAGAGTGTCAGGCTTGGGGGGTCGAAAATGAAGGAAATGAATAGGTTGACAGGAAGCCTTAGAGAATATAACTAGATATACATAATTAGTGAATAGTAGCAGAAGGGATAGGAGGGAAAGAACATTGGATGGACAGAACTTGGAACTCGTTCATAGACACTTTGGTAGTAGTATTTGTGCATTAATACCATATGCTTTTCTTTTTGGGTCACACTCGGTAAAGCTCAGGGGATATTCCTGCCTCTGCACTCAGGAATTACTCCTGGTAGTGCTCAGGGAACCATTTGGGATGCTGGGGATCGAACTCAAGTCTACCATGTGCAAGGTAAACATCCTGTCCAATGTGCTGTCGATCTGGCCCCAATCATAAGCTTGAATGATACTGTGAACCCTACTACCTAAACCATAATAGAAAAGAAAACAAGTTTTAAAAGCATGTGCACTATCTCCTTGAGCTAGCTCCCCCAACTCTACTAATTCTCTTCAATGCCTTAAACAGAACCTTGGGGCACTCTCGCTGCTTCCCTGAATGAGCTCTTCCACAAGCTCCCCAACTTGTGGTACTCTCCATTTCTCTAAAACTACCCATTTCTATCCTTTACAGCTATTGGTACCATTAGGGCTTCTTCCTCCCTGGGCACTGCTCATTTCTATTCTCTGAGTACACCTGAACACTGGATTGAGGACATACACCCTGCTCTGTTTGCTGATGGGTCCCCATACATGGTAGCATTTATCATGTGTCTAGCAGGTGACTGAGCAGGAGTAAGTCTCTTGCTCATTAAATCAGATTCCATGTACACTATAATGTACTGGATTGGGCTAGAACCATAGGAAAGGAGATTGATTTCTTTTACCCTAGTTGGAGTATTGTGGGCTAGTTTGATGATTGGGAGGAGAGAGACCAAGTAACTAAGTCATGGGTGGGACTTTCAGACACATGGTAAGATCTTTACTCAGCAGAAAGTATCCCTGTATCTGACATTAAGAAGGGGAGAGAGAATGAGAGGGAGGATTTCCAATGATTTGCTCATTATTATCTTGCCTCCTACTCCGGTGTCTCTTGCCAAGACTCCTTGTAATAAAAACATTTACTATACACAGGTGAGTAGCAAAAATCAATTATGGCAGATTAAATTACTAGCTAATCAAATATTCTTGTCCCTATCTCTAATTATTCCTGTTTGTGACAGGAATGTATACCTTCTTGGCAAATTGAGGAGGGGTCATGAAACTTCTTTTGATAAATTTGTGGGCAGAAGTGGTTCAGGACAAGAATTTAAGAACCAGCAGACAATTCACTAGGTCACCTTTGATTCTGCTCCAGGGATGGGCAGTGCTCTTAGTAGAAGTTAATACTTTACCTGGGTATTCAAGGGAAGGGAAAGAGAATAAAGCTGTAGCTAACACATGCACTAATTGAGAAGTTAACTGTAGTGGCAGGTGACTGGTATATGAATTAATTTATCTGCCTTTATGAATCTACCAGCTAAAGGCATTTGCCTGGGGAGAGGAATCTATAAAATCCTCAAACTTGACTATGAGAGATATCACCTCTAATTATGTGACATCTCTACTTTATCTGAATAGCAGCAGTATTTTAAATAGTAAACACTTATCCTTTGCCTTAGTAATCAACTTCCCATCAATCTTCTTTATAACAATTATTTTCTACAATTCAGTAATTAAATTATTAATGAGCAATTAAATTATTCATTATTATTATATTTAATTAATGTTTGAAACATAAGTTTCAACTATTTGGTTATTTTTAGTTTGCAAAATTTTTCCTAATTATCTGTTACCATCTGCTTAAAAAATTAATTTGGCTTTGGATCACAAATGGGTAAATAAAGAGAAATAACAGAAACAATAAATAAGATGAAATCATGGACATAATATTTTAATCAAACACTTGAGAAAATGTATGTTTATTGACTTTTTCTATAGCTTAAAAAGAACAATAATCTACTTGTCACTTAGATAAAAATGGTGTTATTTTATCAATTCACTCCAGCCATAATTTTAAGACCTACTATGTGCTTGGCAGTTTTGAGATACCAAAGTTCTCCGTCAAGCATGCACTTACATGTTATGCATCAGACAGGGTTAATAGTATTTGTGGGAATAAATGAAATATAATGAATTTATAATTTACCAAAGCACATAATAAAATCTGTCAGGCTTTTCAATGTTTTCTAGACTCATTACTTCTTCTTGTCTGAAAAAAATTCTAAAGAGAGAGAGAGAAAAAAAAAAGATAGAGAATAAAAAAGCTCAGACCATTGAAACTTAGTTGTGTAAAAGGCAAAATATAAATAAAAATCCAACTCACATTATAAGAAAACAATTTAGCGGATGACTTAATTCTGAAGCAATGTGAAACAACACTAATAAAGAATTAGGTCTATTTCCTTTTAACATGAGGTATATTATAACAGAAAAAATATTTCCAACTGCTCTGTTATTTCACTATTCCAATAATTTCTTAGAGACATGTTTGTCCAATGGGGTGAAACTTCTCCCTAATATTGTTCAGTTTTGCCAACTTTGCAAGCCATTCAGTGAGAGGCACATTTAAAACAAACCATTTCAATATGTGCATTAGCACGCTGATGGAACAAAATAGTCTTTACTTAGCTTAGATTTGTGAATCCCTCATTTAATTACAGCTGAAAAGGTTAGAAACTTTTTTATCATGCACACATATTCTCTGGGAATTATCTGGCTCTGAAATATAATTAATCATCCTCTGCCATGCTTTCATTATATGCAGGGCTCTCTAGAGCCATCACTTTCTTCTTTCTTCATTCACATTCTTCTGACCTTCCTCCTCTCTGTTACCATAGACCTCAGGTGAATTTCATCAGCTGCTCAGAAATGACTGGATATTGTTAAACCTATTTGTCAACTGCATTATCAGCTCACAAACACAAGATCTCCGCATATGTTAGCCTTTTCCATATATACTAGTCCAAGTATTAACATGGATGGCATCTGTCAATGTTGACAAGAATTAAATTTTGAAACTACTGTAAATAATAAAGCAGTAATATAAAGATTATTTCTCTAGAGCACAAGCTACCAGTAAACAAGATTTGCATATTGCGCTTACAGCTGTTTCAACATGAGATGTTTGCAGCAGTTTATTAAAATGATCTCATTTGTCAGATTCTAGAGTAGCTGAAATTTTGTGTGTAAAGCTATTTAAGGAAGTTTAGTGAAATGTTTTTATTTTTATAACCAAGTATTTGTGGCATAAGTATAATAAAGTAAATTGACTAATGTAACTTCAGGAGTAATAATTAGGGTTTTAAGGCATACGAATTAATTCATCACAAACTCAATTCAGGGGAAACCAATTCCCTATCCCAGAAAAGCTCAATTTTCAACATGTAACGCAAAAAGAGAAGGATGACTCATCTAAGTCATTTCAACTGACTTTAAAAGAAAACTGTGGTCATCCATACCAATACTGAACATGGCAGTGTAAAGATTGTGTTTATGAACCTAGTAGTCACTTGAGCATTTTCCAAAGAGCATCTCTTGGTTTCTAATTTAAGAAATAGAATAAAGTATTTTTCATGTCTGCTGACAACTTTCTCAATATATTTTATTCTATTATGTTATATATATATATATATATATATATATATATATATATATAAAATATTCCTGTGTCTCTATTACAACCACTATCCATCTGTATAACTATCCCAAGAATTGTATCACTTGTATCACTTGTCTTCCCGTTGTTCATCAATTTGCTGGAGCGGGCACCAGTAACATCTCCATACATCCTGTCCAAGCAAGTGTAGCCTAAGGGCATCTGCTTGTTCCAGGGACAGGAAGAGCCTCAAACCATTTGCTTCAGGTCATGGGAATTAGGTCCATAATTGTTACTGATTTTTGGCATAACAAATAAACACAGGTGGCTTCCCAGGCCCTGTTGTGTATCCCGAGACACAGAATAATAAAATAAAACCAAGTTTTAGCCAATTCTTTCAAACTACAAACTTGAGGATTCCTTTGAAATGCTTTTGTGGTATTTCCTGTGCTTCAACTTCTGTCCTATGAAAATGAAGGTGGTAGACTGACTTCCTCTCATCAAAGGTATGTAGTTAAATAACTTAACAAATTTAAATTATAGAAGCACTTTATGGGATAGAGTTTTAGTCCATGGACTATAATTGGGCCATATCCAACACTACAGATGGTCCGCCCAGCACCTCCAGTAGTGCTGCCTTAGCACAAAACCAGTAAGTAGTAAGCACTGAGCACAGCAACATGTAACTCAACATCAAATTCAACAACAATAATATTTCAAAGAGCAATACCATCAAAAGGAAATTTTGATTCCCTTTTGTTTTGTTTTGTTTGGGGCTACTCACAGCTATGGTCAGGGCTTACTCCTGGTTTCAAAATCACTTCGGGCCGGTTTAGAACCATATAGGCTGCCAGGGATTGAACCAGTGTTGAGCAAGACAAGTTTAAGGAATGAGAAGTAAACCATGCTAGCAACATCAAGTACAGAGTATGATTCGAGCAAGAGATTTTTTTCAATGTAGGCAGATTCTGGAGTATAAGATGATACTATACTCCCAAACCATTAAAATTTCAAATTTATTTGTTTATATTAGTTTTCTTTTTTTTATCTTTTATGGTGTCTTGATTACACTTGGTGGTGCTCGGACTTACTCCTGGCTAGGTGCTCAGGAATTACTTCTGAAATTGTCTTGCCTGCTATACTATCACTCTGGCTGTAGCATTAATTTTTATACTATATTTTAAACAACCTGCTCCTTGAGGTGTTGCATGTGTGACTGTGGTGCCCGCTGCTTCGGCAGGTGGCAGACAGGAGACAGGCTTGTCTACACCCAGGGCTCTTCCCTATAGACCTGGATGGTTGATGGTCTTATACAGAAAAAGACTGGGCCCCCTGGAATGAACTAGAACCACGGCTGAGCCTGGTAAGCTACCATAGTGTATTCGATATGCCAAAAACAGTAACAATAATTGACCTCATTCCCAATTAATGCAGACTTTACAGGCGCCCACTCAAGCAAATCGATGAACAACAGAAAAACAAGTGACAAGTGATTTAAAAAAGAAATTAATGTTACATAAGACACCAAAAAATCAATATACAGAAGGGTCTTGAAAGCAACGGAACAATTAATTTCTTTGGAAAGAAATGAAGTGATCTTTTATAATATGTATGTGTATGTAATTGAAGCCATATTAATTTAAAAATATTTATATATAAGCATTGACTTCTTCAGCATAATGTCATTAGACTTTATCAAATATAAATGTCCTAACACCTTTTGTAATCCAGAGCCAATATTAAAAAAGTATTGTTTCTTAACCATATTTTATATTAAGAAATATTACCATGAAATATAATTTTATATTTTATACTGCTAAGGAAAATGTAATTTGGAGCACTTAAATAAAAATTCACTATTAACTATATAAAATATAAATGCTCAGTGGACTGAGGAATATGGTAAAGAATGTAATGTAGGAGAAACGGGCATCAATACATGAGCATCTAGAACTTCTATTGTTCTGAAACATTCAAAACTCTTTTTTTTTAAATTTTTTATTATACCACTGTGAGACATACAATTACAAAGGTCTTCACAATTGGTTCTTGGTAATATAGTATACCAGCACCCATCCCTCCACCAGTGCCCCCATTTCCACCACCAATGTACCCCACCCCTCCCACCCACCCCCAGGCTGCCTCAACAGCAGGTAGCCCTGTGAAACATTCAAAACTCTTAATATAAACTTAACCTTGTCAATATTGATCAAAGGTCAAGAACTTGTGCTCTAAAACGACCAAAATAAAAGTATTTGTGGTCTTTACCCTGATTAAAAATTAGTAAAATTATGGTCTAGTTGTTGGTGCAAATGAAGCTAAAGTATAAAGTAATCCCCCAAGGAAGGTATTAATTATATTTGCTATATATGGGATATGTGTTATATCTCTTGATTCATAATACATAGATGGTAGCGTGTATATGATTACAATTTTCTGAGTAAAATGTACAAATAAAAACCAGAAAGATAGCATGGCAAGCAGGTCGCTTGAGTCCTCATATGGTCCCCAGTCTGTCAGGAGTGATCCCGTATTGATTCTGGAGTAAGCTCTGAGCACTACTGAGGGTTAACCCCCAACCCCTGCCCCTGCCCTTGAAAAATGACAAAACAAAACATACGTATTCTATATATTGCATTCAATAGTATGAATTGTATAATTTTACATGTTTCAAATGTTTTGATTATTTATTTATTGAAAAATAGGCACAAAAAACTCTGGAAATGTCCTTGGATATCTTTGAACTTTTCTACAAATGTTCTGTAGAGGCTGGCAGCAGCCTTGCCCTTTAATGAAGCAAGCATTGCTTCTCTCTGAGGCTGCAACAACCACCAATAGGATGTGGTTGCACCAGTGATGCATAGTATGAAAACAGTTGTAACCTGGGTCCTGGTGTCATAATTAAATCACTAGATCAAGTTTCCTAGCAAATGAAAGAATGGAGCCATTGTTCCAACATGTTATCCTTTGGGCCATTATATTTACTTATCTTATTAAATACTTTTGATCAATCAGGATGAAGTTGCCATCTGCTACTGCTAATAAAAATTCTATGTGATACAAATTAAATGTAAAACCTAATGGATAAATAGCTATTTCTGAGAACTACTGAACTATGTTAGCAAATTTGTCCTGGAGGCTTCTATTGTAAATATTCTGGATTCTTATCCATGTTTATACATATGGTTAATTACATAGCTTTGTTCTAAGATAGTTTCTTTCTTCCTTCCTTTCATGTCTACATACTAGTTATATTGTGCAAAATGATTGTTTTTATTACTGTTGAATCATGAATTTGTTATTCTATTTAATAGAAATTCCTGGAGTCTATTCCATAGGTCCACAGGTTTGTTTTTATTCCAATACCATGCTATTTTAGTTACTACTGCTTGGTAGTACAGTTTGAAGTTGGGAAAGGTGATGCCTCCCATCTTCTTTTTCCCAAGGACTGCTATAGCTATCCATGGAGATTTATTATTCCATATAAATTTCAGAAGTGTTTGGTCAATTTCTTTGAAGAATGTCATGGGTATCCTTATAGGGACTGCACTGAATCTGTATAAAGCTCTAGGGAGTGTTACCATTTTTACAATGTTGATTCTTCCAACCCATGAGCAGAGAATGTGTTTCCGTTTCCTCGTGTCCTCTTTTATAGAGGTGAGTATCCTGATACCCATCCTGAAAAACATTGTTCATCGATTTCCTCGAGTGGGTACCAGTAACATTTCCATTTGACCCTATCACTTGCCAGTGTAGTCCAATGGCATCTGCTTGCTTCAGGAATAGGAAGAGTCTTGAACTGTTCATTCAGGGTCTTGAAAAAGAAGTCTGACTATCTCGTAGTATATTATTTTGAAGCTTGTTTTTCAGGTTAGGAAGTGAAATTTCCACTCAGATCATATAAATTATTGCTGACCTTAGTATTGGGGAATGATCAAACATATTTAAACTTGGCAGTATTAAAAATGAACACTATCTCTTTTTTAAAATATATAATTATTTCAGAACATTTAAGAAGGTTAACACAGTCATATTGGAAACTAATGAAGTATCAAGGGCAATTATGACTCTTGTGTAATTATTCATTTTAATGCATCTTTACATATTCCTATCACTGAACTCACTCTCACCTCCTCATGGGGAGTTCAGCCCCTTAATAAGTCTTTTTAATTCCAGGGAAGCTATTCCTTTCTTAGTGCTTAAATTCTTTGATAAAAATAAAATATATGCCAGGCGATGTAGTAAATTTTAACATACACTGATTAGTCTAACTACAATATCATTCCTAGTATCTTTGATTTTGTTTTTGGGTCACACCCAATTTTGCTCAGGAGTTACTCATGGCTTTGTGCCTGGAGGTCAGTCCTGGTAGTACTTTAGAAATTACTAGTGTTTTTAAATGCCCAAAAAAAAATCAAACAACACCTCAAAGAATTTGAATGGCTTTGTAATGTTATATAGTCGTATGCTAAATCTGGCATTTGTCCAGTCTTGCTGGCTCCAAAGATTGTCTTCCTAACCACTACATAATGCTGCCTGGAAATGTCACCAAATGTTTACAGAAAAGGCATGTAAATATTTGGCAGAAAGTATTCTGAATCTGCTAATTTAGTCATAATTGGTTTCACAGGGAAGTATTGGGTGAGGCTGGAGTTGAAATGTGGGTGCAGTAAAGAAGAAACTTTCATTTGTGCAGCTCACATTCAGAACCAGGATAGCAACCTAGATATTGTCCACTAACTGATTCACGGGCAACTCCGACATGGTCCTGATACTGTAGGATCGTTGGCGGGAATGTGTTTGACAGACTATGGGCCTAAAGACCAACTGTACTGCTCTGAACTGTGAATCTACCTAGTCAAGAAGTTCATAAATTTATGTGTAACTAAATTTAACTGTTCAGTGAAAAATAGGTCTCTGAAGGCATTTACATTTAATTAATTTATTTTAAACAACTTGATTAAAAATTTAGTTATTAATAGCTTTTTATCCAGACAATTTTCCAATTCCAGTCCTACCATCATATCAGCATTCCTCCGCCAATGCCCCATGTCCCCTCCCACGGTCCAGACCCCTTTCTAAACAGACACAGTGTTGGTTTTATAATTATTTCCCTGATTGCAATATTGTTGGTTCTAATGGTTTTGACATATACTGATAACTCACTTCTACTCCATCACCTTTGCCCCTATGTTAACTTAGTTCACCCCCTTCTTATTTCTCCCCTCCATATCTCTCCTTCTTTTGACATTTTCATTTCTAAAATCTAGGTCTACCAACCTTTCATACTCCTATTATCTTCTGTTGTTACTTTATCCACACATAAATGAAAACATGCAATATTTATCCCTTTTTTTGACTTAGCTTCATTTAAGAAACTGGGTGAAACAGCCAGTTTCACCCAAGTTGCAGTGAGCTGCATAATTTCATCTTTCCTTATAGCTGCATTGTAAAGGTATTTGAACTGAAGCACACTTATAATTAGATATTGAGTTCATTATTATTTCTTCATGTTTAATAACTAAACTTCCTTGAGAAGAATAATTACTTATCATTTTTCTTTATGTGCTCAGTATACTCTTTGTAAAAAAGCAGTAAAAATTAGTTAAAAAGTAATATGACTTTAAAGAAATGTGATTTCCTATTATAAGAACTGATGTTTCTAAGTAGTAATTGATCAGTATCATCTAACACACTCATCTAACAAAGAATTATTGTTCTTCCAATAATTCGATCTCTTGAAATCTGAAATTTCCTAAACTTGTTTTATAGGAATTTAAGAAAAATTGGAACTGGAAAGATAGTATAGCAGGTAGGGATTTTGCCTTGATTGCAGTCAACCCATCATCCCACATAGACACCGAGTCCCTCCAGGAGTGATCCCTGAGTGCAGGGCCAGGAGTAAGCCCTGAGCACACCCAAGGGTGGCCTCAACACAAAACAAAATGGAAACAAACAAAATAACAAGATATGAAATCTTATGAAATCTTATATGAAATCACTTAGTTTTCTTTTTTTTCTCATTATTCAAACCTCAAAGTCTTCTAATGAATTTTTCAGTTTGTTGTTTATAAGCATGAAGTCCACAATAATATAGATATTATTCTAGGTGTTGCATTTGATCATTTAATATCTAAAACTGCCTTATAATGCTGTCCTCCCCACTTTGCATGAGGAAACAGAGGCATGAGACATTTAAATATCACAATGTATGCCCCAATACACAGAGGCAGTGAGTTGTAGAGCAGGAAGTGACCTAAGCTCTTAAGCCATTTAATTTGTGTCTCCTGTCCCTCGATGTGTTGCAGGTGTGGCTGTGGTGCCCGTCTGCATCAGCAGGTGGCAGACAGGAGACAGGCTGTCTACACTCAGGGCTCTACCCCGTGGGTCCTGGATAGTTGATGGTCTGACATAGAAAAAGACTGGGCCCCCTGGGATTAACCCAGAGGCATGGCATAGCCTGGCAAGGTACCTGTGGTGTATTTGATATGCCAAAAACAGTAACAATAATGGCCCTCATTCCCAACAAATGGAGATGTTACTGGCACCTGCTTGAGCAAATCGATGAACAACGGGAAGACAAATGAAAAGTGACATAATTTGTGTCTCTAACCACTTCACTACTATCTCTTAATGCTCTTTAAGCTTCTTTTTTTAAGGATGCTTGTTGGAGGACAGATTTAGCTAATCTGGGAGCTTTGTTGTTTTGCCCACACCCAGCTTAATTTTATTTAAGTCAAGGTTCATTCTAATGAGACCTCTCTTCTATGTAAACACTGCCAGAGGGTGTGGCAGTTACAGAAGTCACCTTGATTGAATAACTTCTGACTTATACATCTACTAAGACTTCTATGTTTTCTAGATTGGGCACAGCTCCTCTTTATACCCACTGCACCCAGCATGTGACAGTTAGAATTTACCAGGAGACTACCACCCTGGCTACGTTGAGACTATAGGAAGACTATAGGAAGGATCATACTAGATTGCTCTAAGCAGGCAAGAGTGACCCTTTCAGTACACGAGAACAAGATACTCAGAATTACCCTGGTGCAGATAATAAGAAGGACCTTTGTGGGTACCATCTAGATTACATGAAGCTCATGAAGTTAAGATGTATTACTTTATATCAGCTCTCTCTCTCTCCAGTGTTTTACATAAGAGATAATCTCCTTAGTCCTTGTCATAACCTTTGTTTATACCTGCAATAAGGTATGGCACTACACTCTGTTTAGGGTTCTTTGTTGACATGACAACCTCCCGATTGGATTACTTTGGTATATATAAGGGGCTGACTTGAGGCCCCTTCACCTTTGCCTTTTGGTTCCTCAGCCTTCAGCTTTTGGCTCCTGCGGCTTTTGGCTTTTGGCTTTTGGCCTTTTGCTCTTTGGCCTTTTGCTCCTTCTTCTGGGTAGGACTCAGCTCGGTTGAGATCCTCTGTCTCTTTGGTGGGAGACTTAGGCTCTTTTGTATGGTTTAAGTTCGGACCAGAGCTAGAGTTTGTTCATTATATTGGATTGCTGTGGAAGAGCTTTTGTACTATTAAAAGCCTATAAATGGATGGACATGGAGAAGATTATGTTGGAGCGAAATTAGCCAGAAGGAGAGAGACAGATACAGAATGACTGCATTTATTTGCATGGCATAAATATATATGTAAATATTATGATACCAATATCCAAGGTCATGTGAAGCATATATCGGGAGGTCTTGTCAAAGGTGGAAATTATCACAAACGTGTGGGAGTCAGAGTTTAGGTAAGACAGAAAATGGAACAGGGTGCTAATAATAGTCGAGGGTACTAATGCCAACCTAGAACTGAGCATGAAATAGAGGCAAAAGGATTCACATGACAACCTTTTAATGTATATTCTGTAATCCATAGTCTGGAAGGGAAGGAAAAGAGAAAGAGAGAGAAAGGGAAAGAAATAAAGAACCTGCCATGGAGCAGGGCTGGGGAAGGGGGAGGGAACCAGGGATGTTGTTGGTGGGAGATGGGCACTGGTGGAGGGACGGGTGCTGAAACACTGTATGACCAAAACCCAAACATGAACTTTTTAATTGTATATCTTTTTATTTGTATGGAGATGGGCACTGGTGGAGGGACGGGTGCTGAAACACTGTATGACCAAAACCCAAACATGAACTTTTTTAATTGTATATCTTTTTATTTGTATATCTCACGGTGGTATAATAAAATACTTTAAAAAAAGCCAATTTTGGAACTGCACCGGATTCGTGAGTTTTCATCTGTTCTCCGGCGTCCTCGGAGGTAGAAGACAACCTCTGTCCTGACACTGTTGGGGACCCCGGCAGCGTTCCCCAACAGATGCTTATAAATGCTTTAGAAGAATCATTCTTTCCACTCCACCTGGTAACCACACTCAAGAACCATATAATCATTTAATATGGCTAAGAAAATTTTAGTAAATCCTATAAATACCAGGTATCTATTGTGCATATTAATCCTTTATTTTTTCAAGTAATTTTGTTATGACTTGAATTGTGCTCCCCCAATATAGGTAGAACTTCTGAATCATAAATCTTTGAATTTTTCCCTAAAACTTAAGGGAGGGTTTTTGTAGATATAACCATTTCAGTTATTAGATTTGATTCTAGACACATAAGACTGCTGGCCTAACATCAAGCAAACAAAAAATTACAAAAACTTACTACCATAAGAAGCAGAGAGAAAAAAAAAACCCTATAATGACATGGCAGAGATTAAAGCTGGGTGACTGCAGGAGATGCTAGCGATTGATGGACACCACTAGAAACTGAGGACAACAAGGAAGACATTCAGTAAAGCCTTAGAAGGAGCACGACTCTGTCATTAATTTCATATTTCTAGACTTCAGACTTGGAGGGAGTTTCTGTCGTTCTAAGTCACTCAGTTTAAGGTATTTTATTTTGGTAGTTCAAGGAAACCAACACCATTTTTCATATTCTATTTGTGTTCCAGTTTGTACCAGGACAACCAAATTGGAGATAAAGATTTAAGTACTAGGTATGTGGTCCATTCAGGTGACTTTTGCCTCACCAGACAAAACACAAAACAAATAAAATAGCCAACCAATGGGCCAGAGCAATAGCACAGCAAGGTAGGGCATTTGCCTTGCATGAGGCTGACCCAGGTTCAATCCCTGGCATCTCATATGGTACCCTGCACTGTTAGAACTAATTTCTGAACGAAGAGCCAGGGAGTAACCTCTGAGCATCGCTGATTGTGACCGAAAAAGAAAGAAAGAAAGAAAGAAAGAAAGAAAGAAAGAAAGAAAGAAAGAAAGAAAGAAAGAAAGAAAGAAAGAAAGAAAGAAAGAAAGAAAGAAAGAAAGAAAGAAAGAAAGAAAGAAAGAAAGAAAGAAAGAAAGAAGAAGAAAGAAAGAAAGAAAGAAAGAAAGAAAGAAAGAAAGAAAGAAAGAAAGAAAGAAAGAAAGAAAGAAAGAGAGAGAGAAAAAGAAAGAAGGAAGGAAGCAAGGGAAGGAAGGAAAGAAGGAAGCAAGGAAGGAAGGAAGGAAGCAAGGAGAGAAAGAGAGAAAGAGGAAGAAAGAGAAAGAAAGAAAGAGAGAAAGAAAGAAAGCAAGAGAGAGAGAAAGAAAGAAAGAAAGAAAGAAAGAGAGAGAGAAAGGAGGGAAGGAAGGAAGCAAGGAAGGAAGGAAGGAAAGAAGGAAGCAGGAAGGAAGGAAGGAAGAAAGGAAGGAAGAAAGGAGAGAGAGAAAGAGAGAAAAGAAAGAAAGAAAGAAAGAAAGAAAGAAAGAAAGAAAGAAAGAAAGAAAGAAAGAAAGAAAGAAAGAAAGAAAGAAAGAAAGAAAAAGAGAGAGAAGAAGGAAGGAAAGAAAATACCCAATCAAATAAGCCTTCCTTGCCAAACCTTTTGCTCAGTAACTTCACTGTTACTTCTCTTTATAAACTGACAAAATTATCAATGGCAACGAAATTGATTTTATTTTTTTTGCTTCCCCACTTTAAAGTTGACTTTTTTAAGTCTCTCTTCAGCACATTTAAGTAATTACATATTTTTCTCTTATATTTTAGAGGATACTAAAAAATTATGAATTGCAGCAATAGTCCTACACAAGATTTATTTCACTTCTTTAGAACAAGAAGTATAGCTATCACTCTAGCATTTTTATGAATACTGGCAGGAAGGTGTTATCCTAAAGCTCAGAGAACATCCTGATGGCCAGAGGAGACTAAAGTATACTAAGCGCTCAATTCACACTCTTTATTCATATAACTTAGCAAAGATTTATGTCCTGAAAAAAAAGTAGAAAAAAAAATAGAAAATAAAAAGAAGCAAGAACTTTCTGTTCATTTTAATACAAATATAAGTAAAAAAGAAAAATTGTTTCTCCATGTGGTTAGATATGTGCTTGTACTAACTTGGACTTTTCCAAATAAACGCCTGAGTTTCAGAATGCTTAATGATTAATTCTAAATATACTCTTTTAAATATGATCATACCTGGTGTATATCATTTAAATCACACTTCTATTGAATATTTTCTACTTTAATATGCAATAGGATGAAAAAAATGGTTAGAATGCTTCCGCAAGCTTTTAAACACCTTCTTTTTGACATATTTAAATACCAGTTTCAGATTTACATCATTTTGAAATAGCTCTACCTTCCTCTTTGTGGATAAAACTATTATTGTACACTTCCAATTTTCTACTAACATAATGTCTACCTTTTCTAAGCAAGTATTATATTATGAGTACAGCCCTAATACTTCCACTTCTAGCATATATATTTCCAGAGTAACATGGAAGTGAAAAGTCTTAGTTATTTTCCTTAAAATTTCTATAAACAAAGGAAGTACTTTTTCACAGTTTTTCAAATGCATGTCAGCAAACCAGTGACTTTCATATGAGAGAATTACCTCTTTTGACATATTCTGAATCTTTTTAGTTTGTTTGTTTGTTTTTGAGTCACATTAGAGATATTCATGGTTAACTCCTGGCTTTGTACTCAGAGGTCACTCCTGGCAGAGCTTGGGTGGTAAGGATTGAACCCTGGCTGACATGTGAAAGACAAGTGGTCTTTCTTTTATCTTTAGGTCCCCCCATTATAAGTCATTTTAAAGAATAATTAAAACCAAAGTGAGTTGATAAAAGGCATTTTCTCTGTCCCCTCTTTAATCATATCTTAATTGAATTTTTTAGGTGAATCAAAGGCCTCTTTTCCCAATATATTTCTCTAAGACTAGGAAGGATATGCCAGGATCATCATTAGATCTATAAATTTGACTAAAAGCACTGAAGTAAGTTTTCTGCTAGAAGCCATATTACATCCTCAGGAGGGATAATGCAGTAATCTGGAAATATAAACCAGGGTAGCTGTGTATGTACTGCAAGTAAACTCCTTCCCTATATTATAATGTGGGTGACTGAGCAGCTGATATTTATTGAGTATTTGAAATGTATCTGATACCTTGCTATACACTATGAAGGGCATATCTGTCCCTACCAGCAATCTCATGAGTTGGGTTATTATAAGCATTTATATCAGTTAAAATATGAGAAAATTGCAATGGTTTTAATAACTTACCCTATATCATAGAAATCTAATAGCGTTGCAGTACACTCTTTCCCAGAGCCTCTGCATCTGGCCTGGAGTTTCCTCCTGCAGGCTACTTTGTAGATAGATGGAGGACAGTTTGAATGTGGCAGTTCATCTGACCATATATTCTATACTGGCTGGTATAAATATTCTCTTATAATGCCATAACCATTGTGGGACTAGCTAGATCTTACTGTTATATTTGCCTGGCCATATTGGATCTCTAAGCAATTAGACCAAAGAGAAATACCGTTTGTCTCCAAGCAAGCAAACATGGCTCTCTGATATGTCAAAGACTAATATACAGAACAACTATGAAGTAAAGATGAGACTCTTGTGAAGGCTTGGAGAAATATATAATTGGCTATAGAATATTCTTTGGTATAGATGCATGTTAATAAGTTAATAAGTTCTGATAAAGGTACACCCGGCAGAGCAGAAACCAGCTTTCCCCGTTGACCCCCTGCATTCCATGGACCACGAGAGCAACTTCCGACCCGAGTCCACCATCCCGATGGAACCCTCGGAGGAGCCCAGAGAAACCCCCACACCTCGCTGGCAGCGATCTGTGTCCCAATCCACACTCTGCAGCTGGTAAGATCTCCCCCCAGCATATTAATCCAGTCTCCAGCCCACAGATTAATCCAGTCTCCAGCCCAGCTTGTCAGAAACCCAGCCTGCAAGGACCCACCCTGCAGAGACCCGCCCTTCAGAGGAGAGTATTTCAAGCCCAGGAATGCTTGAGCCTAAGACAAAGGTACACCCGGCAGAGCAGAAACCAGCTTTCCCGTTGCGCCGGCCCGGCGATTTACCTCCAAATTACCATAAATATTCTACCCACCCCTCTGAGAGAGCCCCACGAAGTAATAAGAATATAGCGCCCGCATGGCAGAGCCTGGCAAGCTGTCCAATGCGTGTTCAATATGCCAAATCCAGTAACAAAAATGTTTATTTTCCTGACTGTCTGTACTTTTAATGCACGTGCGCTAGAATCGGAAGCATATATTGAGGATCTGATGCTGCAAGCGCAAAAGCTCAAGTACGACATCATTGGTCTGACTGAGGCGGGGAGGCGCCAGTCCCATCATGCTGTATTTGACACCGGAGAAGAATTGTTCCTTGGAACATGTGATGAAAGAGGCGTCGGTGGCGTTGGTGTCCTTGTCAACACGAACATGGCTGTCAACATTGATTCATTTGAATGCCTAACAAACCGAATAGGACGATTACACTTGAGGAGATGTGGCCCTCTGCCAGCAATTTCTATCTTCATTGTCTATGCACCAACATCCACATACAAAGAAGATGAAATTGAGAAATTCTACGTGGAATTGGAGGAGTTCTATAAAAAAGATCACACCTTCTACAAGATCATAGTCGGTGATTTTAATGCCAAGATAGGACCGAGAAGATCAGCTGAAGAACTCCACATCGGGACCCATGGCCTAGAATGGAACGAACAGGGTGAGAGACTATCTGAGTTCATCATGTCCACCAAGACTATTCATGGGAACTCACAGATTCAGAAGGCTGAAGCGAACGTTGGACATGGGAATCTCCTGGCGGACAGTTCCACAATGAAATTGACCACATCATCTTCAATCTACGGTTTTGTCTGACTGATGTTGCTGTCGTCCCCAAATTCCAGACAGGATCAGACCACCGTCTCCTTCGTGCAAAATTCTACTTCCCGCAAGGGGAGAAAAAGCTGCAACGTTTAAGAAGAGAACTCCCAGAACGACCACCAACTGGGAACTCTTTGGCACCATTGCGGCAACATGGGAAGATACCATCATTGATGACATCGATGAAGAATACAACCGACTGGTTCAGCACCTCCATGATTGTGCAAAGAATGCCGAGAGAGAGAAAGACACAAAAGGACGCTTTGTCTTCAGAAACTCTTGAGCTCATTCGCCAACGTGGCAAGGCGCGAGCCTCAGGAGACCAAATGCTAACGTCCAAGCTTGCTAAACAGTGCTGAGAAGCGATAAAATCAGACCTCAAAGACAGAAGAGCAGAAATTCTGGAAGATGCAGCAGAAGCCGGGAAAAGTATTCTCACTGCCCGCCTGTCCTTCGCCAACTATAAGACCAAGATGACTGCCCTCCGACGCCCTGATGGATCGATCACATCTTCCAGAAAGGCAATGGAGAAGATTATCCAGGACTTCTACTCAAATCTCTTTGATAGCCACATCCACCTGCCCACATACCAAATTCCACAGGATGGATATGTCATTCCCAACGTTCTCCCTTCTGAAATCCGACATGCCATCTCGTCAGTAAAGAAGGGAACAGCACCAGGCCCAGACAAAGTCAGACCCGAACACCTGAAAAATCTGCCGTCGGTACTCATCAATACACTAGCTCGGCTCTTCACACGCTACCTGTCCGAATGCAAGGTGCCCTCCCAATGGAAAACCGGCAGGACAGTTCTACTGTTCAAGAAGGGAGACATTCACGACATTGGTAACTATCGCCCCATCTGCCTGTTGTCTGCCATCTACAAGCTGTTTACACGAGTCATCCTGAACAGGATTAGCAGAACACTAGATGAAGGACAACCATGCGAGCAAGCAGGTTTCCGGAAAGGATTCAGCACAATCGACCATATCCACACAGTAACCAAGCTCATTGAGGTTTGTAGGGGAGTACAAGATGCCACTCTGTCTCACGTTCATTGATTTACAGAAAGCCTTTGATTCTGTGGAGACTGAAGCAGTCATCGAAGCCCTAGTCAAACAGGGTGTTCAAACCCAATACATCAAGATCTGCGTGAGCTGTATTACGGATTCACCACCAGGATCTCACCATTCTACAAAGAAGTGATCATTGATGTCAAAAGAGGGGTTCGACAGGGTGATACCATCTCACCAAAACTCTTCAGTGCCACCCTCGAGAACATCATGAGACAATTAGAATGGGAAGGAATGGGAGTGAAGATAGATGGTCGGCAACTACACCACCTCCGCTTCGCTGATGACATCGTTCTAATAACACCAAACATTAGCCAAGCGGCACAAATGCTGGCTGACTTTGACCGAGAATGTGGAAAGGTAGGTCTACAGCTGAATCTGAAGAAAACTATGTTCATAAGAAATGAACTAGTTCCTGAGGCCCCATTCACTCTCAATGGAACAAACATCTCTGAATGCAGCAGTTATGTGTACCTAGGTCGAGAAGTCAACATGATGAACGACCTAAAACCTGAGCTGCGCAGGAGGAAGAGAGCGGCATGGAATGCCTTCAAAGGCATTGAAGAAATAGCTAAAAGGACAAAGAACCTCCGGCTCCGGGCACATCTCTTCAACTCCACCGTTCTCCCTGCATTAACATACGCCTCAGAGACCTGGGCCCTACGAAAGCAGGATAAGAATGCTATTCGGGTCTCCCAGAGAGGAATTGAAAGAGCTATGCTTGGAATATCACGTCTCACTCAAGTAAGTGAAGGAATCCAGAGTTCTGACCTCCGTCGCTATTCCAGAATCAGGGACGCTGTCTCGTTTGCCAAGGCATCTAAAATCAGATGGGCTGGCCATGTAATGCGATTTGGTGACAACCGCTGGACTAGAGCTGTTACCGACTGGATCCCACAGGATATCAAAAGATCACGTGGCCGACCACCTACAAGATGGTCAGACTTCCTTGTTAAGACCCTGAAGGAACGGTTTGAGGCTCTTCATATTCCTGAAACAACCAGATGCCATTGGGCTACATTGGCACGTGATAGGTTCCAATGGAAATGTTACTGGTGCCCGCTCGAGCAAATCGATGAATAACGGGATTCAAGTGATCAAGTGATAGATGCATGCCTTTGTATTCTGAAATACAGTTCATCTCAGAAGCCCCTCCTCCCTCTACTCTGCAGAGGCATTTCCAAGGCATATCTTGACTCGGCAACATTAACATCTCAAAGGGTCTAGGTGAGGTCCTGGGAGAAATTACCTGAGGAGTTTTGACCCTAACTGCTCTCCATTGGAGTGGGTGGTATGTGCCACAGGGATATAAAACTGTAGCCTGCTTGCTTTCACTGCTCACTTCTGTGGTGCTCCCCAACTTGCCTCTTCGCTTTCTCCTCTCTGCAGGGCCTTAACACGTGATGGCATCCATCTTGGTCTACACATGGCAGGGGCACACCAGTAACTCCTAACTTCGGGATTTTTCCTATTGCTGATTTGTATGCCAAAACCTGTGCAAATAAAGCATTTTGAAATTGATCTGGATTCTCGCGTCTTTCTGTATCTTCTGCCTTTCTCCAAGGACAGAAGGGGATTCCCTGCTCCGGATTTTGTGCAGGGCAAACCAGTGTTTCCCGCATATGAGAAAATTGCAATGCAATGGTTTTAGTAACATACCCTATATCATAGAAATCTAGTAGTACTAGAATGGATGGAATATTCTGACTCTGAAACCATATTTCGGCATAAAGTTATTACATTTTATAAAGGCAGCAATTAAATTCAAGAGATTATTTCCCTTCTTATTTTATAATTTATGTCTCTGGGGATGAGAATTCATGTCTCCGAGACTTTCAGTGAGGTGGCCTTTTAATAAGCTGCCAAAGTTCATCTCAAAGCGTTCATAGAGAGTTCCTAGCTTCTAGAAGCAGAGATATGACTGTGAACTAGACTAAGTCCTCTGCTTTTGGAACTTATATTTTCATGTGCAATGGTCAATAATAAGAGGATAGAGATTTTGGAATTTCTTTATAGGTCTGAAGAGGTAGCTTAAAGTGTAGCCAAGCATGATATTCTCTTCCTGGCACTCATGGATCCTTAGAATGCAGGGTCAGCAGACAGGGTATGGTTGACTCCAACCTAGCACACAGCATCACTCTGGACTGAGCACCTAATGAGGCCTGCCACCATGGGGTCAAGTTCCCCTAGGCAAGTGGTGACATGGGGGTATTTATCCATGCACTGGGGGGTCAGACATCCTCAAAATAAATAAGAAAGGAGACATGGTGGGACTGGAAAATCTTATTGTCATACTCTAATACCCAAATTATGCTGATATTTCAGTCATAAACTGGATTTTGAGATGGTGCGCTTGAAACGGCAGGGAGACAGAGAGAGAGAAGGAGAGAGAGAGGGAGGGAGAGAGAGATCAGGGAATTCTGTATTCTGTTCTGTGAGCAGGAAATGCCAGCTCAGGAATTTAATTACTGGTACTTAAGAAAAGCTAAAAGGAATCATTGAATTTTTCTGCCTTTCTAGGGTAATTCTCTAATTTTTAAAGTAGTAAGATCCTACTAAAGTGGCCTGGGAATTATAACACCCTGCTGTTTCTAGTTGGGGAAATAAACATTGTTATCCTTTGCCAAATATAAGACCAAGATGACTGCCCTCTGACGTCCTGATGGATTTATCACATCTTCCAGAAAGGCAATGGAGAAGATTATCCATGACTTCTACTCAGATCTAATTGATAGCCATGTCCACCTGCCCACATACCAAATCCAGCAAAATGTGGTTCCTAATGTTCTCCCTCTGAAATCCGACATGCCATTTTGTCAGTAAAGAAGCAAACAGCTCCTGGCCCATACAAAGTAAGACCTGAACACCTGAAGAATCTGCCATCAGTACTCATCAATCCTCTAGTTCAACTCTTTACAAGCTACCTGTCTAAATGCAAGGTGACCTCCCAATGGAAAACCAGAAGGACAGTTCTACTGTTCAAGAAGGGAGACATCCATGGCAACTATCACTCCATCTGCCTGCTCTCCACTCGAGTCATCCTGAACAGGATTGGCAGAACATTAGATGAAGGACAACCATGCAAGCAAGCTGGCTTCAGAAAAGATTTCAGCACAATTGACCATATCCACATGGTAACAAAGCTCATTGAGGTTTGCAGGGAGTTCAAGATGCTGCTCTGTCTCACGTTCATTGATTTAAAGAAAGTCTTTGATTTTGTTGAGACTAAAGTGGTCATCGAAGCCCTAGCCAAACATGACATTCAAACTCAATACATCAAGATCCTTCGTGAGCTGTATTATGGATTCACCACCAGGATCTCACCATTCTACAAGGAAGTGGTCACTGACATCAAAAGAATGGTTCGGCAGGGTGATACCATTTCACCAAAACTCTTCAGCGCTACCCTTGAGAAAGTCATCCAACAATTATAATGGAATGGAATGGGAGTGAAGATTGATGGTCAGCAACTATACCACCTCAGCTTCACTGATGACATCATTCTAATAACACGAAATATTAGTCAAGCAGCACAAATGCTGGCTTACTTTGACCGAGAATGTAAACAGATAGGTCTACAGCTGAATCTCAACAAAACAATGTTCATGAAAAATGAACTAGTTTCAGAGGCCCCATTCACTCTCAATGGAACAAACATCTCTGAATGCAGCATTATGTGTACCTAGGTCAAAAACTCAACATGATGAATGACTTAAAACCTGAGTTGCACTGGAGGAAGAGAGCAACATTGGATGCCTTCAAGAGCATCGAAGAAATAGCTAAAAAGGGCAAAGAACCTCCAGCTCTGGGACATATCTTTGACTCCAATGTGTTCCCTGCATTAACATATGCCTCAGAGACCTGGGCCCTACGAAAGCAGGATGAGAACATTATTCGGTCTCCCAAAGAGGACTCAAAAGAGCTATGCTTGGAATATCATGCCTCACTCTACTGAGAGAAGGAATCCGGGTTCCGACCTCCATCGGCGATGCAGAGTCAGGGACACTGTCTCTTTTGCCAAGGCATCAAAAAATCAGATGTCTGGACAAGCAATGTGATTTGGAGCGACCTCTGGTCTAGAGTCACTACCGACTGTTTCCCATGGCACATCAAAAGATCACGTGGTATCCCACCTACAAGATGGCCAGACTTGTCGTCAAGACCCTAAATGAACGGTTTGAGGCTCTTCATATTCTGAAGCAAGTATATGCCACTGGCTACACTGGCACGTGATAGGGTCAAATGGAAACATTACTGGAACCTGCTAGAGCAAATCGATGAATAACAGGATACCAAGTGATCAAGTGCTCTTTCCAGTACTTCTATCAATGAATTAAGGCATAATGAATTGAGATACATTATTACAGTTAATATTTACACTTAATTTTTAAATCTCAATATGTATCTTTTTTTTTTTTTTTTTTTTTTGCTTTTTTGGGTCACACCCGGCAATACTCAGGGGTTATTCCTGGCTCTGCACTCAGGAATCACTCCTGGCTGTGCTCGGGGGACCATATGGGATGCTGGGGATTGAACCCGGGCCGTATCTCTTTCTTTTAATCAGGGTGAAAGTAAACATTTGTTCTTCAGTAATAATCATCAAATGCTATCTGAATTATGTGATATATATATGCATATATGAATATAAACACACAATAGACATGCATAGATATAAATGCACATATATATACATAAATATTTTTAAGTTAAACTATTGAGTAAATAGCAAGTACATGTTAATAACAAAATAAAAGAAATAAATGTGATATAGAATAAAATAAATAAATTATATAAGACTGAATGACCTTACCAAAATATTTATCTCTAAAATATGTATACAGATAATTATATATACATGAACATAATTTCGCTAAAACATTATTGGCAGGTTTTCTATCTGTTAAGAGCTCATTATTTTAAATCATTTAGATGATTGTCCTTGCTAAAACAGAAGAAAAAAACATTATCTTTTAGCCCAGAGGTGAAGTCCCTGCCTTAAGTTCTTAAATTTTCCTGCTTTCAGCCAGATGGCCACTTTCCTCCTTACCACTTGATAGAGTTGTGATGGTTTCCTGTGCACATTTGGACAGAATTCTTTGATTTTTTTTACTAAAAATCTTTCTTTTTTCTTATCTTTTGAACATAGAAAGGCACTTAATGATAATTCAAGTAAATGAAATGTTCAGAGTTAATGCAATGGTTCTATTCACACCTTAAAAAATAATTATCTCTGTGTGAGAAAATAGAATGATCTCCTGAGGAGGAAATTCTAGTACCCTATGTGCATAGTAAACATGGCAAAAATATAGGTAACATCTTGGTCATGTATCAGACAACTAAAATAGCAGGCAGTCTTGAGGGAGCAAATCATTTACTAGTAGTGTCTAAATGTAATTGAATTCTGAGCGTAATATTTGGTATTTGTGAATTGCTTGATTCTGTATATAAGTATTGAAAGTTTCCACAAGGCAATTGGATCAAGAAATGATTTATAATACTTCATTAAAAACTTTTTATATTGACAATTAATATGTGGTTAAAACATTTTTTATATTTAATATAGCAGATTGTGTAGAATACACTATTAAAACTACATTTTTTTCTTTTATAACTTTTAAAATTTTATTAAAGAATTAAAATTTTATTTATTACTTAAATTTTGCTTGTCTCAAATAACATCATTGAAATATTCTTTCTGTCATGTAATACCTCTACCACCTGGGGAATTGTAAAATACAATTTTGGGAGACAAGCAATAATATAGAGGGGCAATAATATAGAGGGAAGGTCACTTGCCCTGCACACACCAAACTAGGTTCAATTTCTGCCAACACACCTTGGGTTCCCTGAGCTTGCCAGAAGTAACTCCCTGACTGCAAAGTCCATAAACAAACAAACAAAAGATGAAATTTTATTCTTTATGGTTTAACATGGTGATGTGCTCTAAATTATTCCTAATATAGGAAAGACCTAAAGAACAACAACAAAAGACAGTTTTCTTACTGCTGTGTTTTGGATAATGTTCTTTGGACTGTATTTCACTGAAAATAAACAACAATAAAAATAATACAAACCTAAGTCTTAATCAATATTGTTCCACAATCTCTTTGCTTTGATCATGAACTGATTCTTTTGTCTATTGACAAGGTTTGCTTTTTGCTCTGGCCTCATTTATAAGAGGTCTGGAAGGATCAACCCTTTGTTGAGCTTGGAAACAGGTGAAAAGGCCCATTCTTACCACAATTCTCAACCTGGAAGTATCTCTTCATATTCCCCAAAGGTTTCCAAAGAGCAAATTCTTTAAAACTCTGATTTTCCTTCCAACAGACAACCCTGAGACAATACATAAAACACAAATGTATTTTAGAGAGAATAATAGAGGACAGTAACTCACATGTTAGGCAATATACCACATGCCCTATTTTGGATAATATCCTGATGGAGGGCTAAAGATGTAGAGAGCACAGGTCTTTGCCTGTGATCATGTTATCTAGGAAGAGGTAAGGATGATATTTAAGCAAGCCCTTTTCCTTCTGCTTCAATATACCATCTGAAGCATTGTATTCTACTCAGTTTCTAAGATAACTGTGGGACTGATTTATAAATAGTGAGTTTGTGTTGCCAGTTAAGCTGGCCATGCTCTCTGCCCTATGGAGCCAGTGTGTAATGGCTGCAAATAGCAAACAGCCTTCATGTTAGTGTCTGAGGGCTGTGACTTGGGTGGACTGTTCTGAGAGACTGTGGAGAGAATCCTTTGCAATGGACATTTCTGTCTGCTCACGTGCTGGCTCTAGTCTCAGGCTCCAAACAGGTGTGTATGCGGAGATGGTGAGGACACACTTTAGATAGTCTCAGGGAACAAGGGCCAGGGTTCATGCTAGACAAGTCCTAATGTCCATCCATCCACACACCACACAGCAAAACAAAGGAGCATGTGATTGAGGCTCTGTTTCAGGAAAAGTTGAAGTTCCCTGGACAATAGAAGATCCGCAACCAAGAAGGGGCTTTACTAAGTTAATGCATATTAGTTTGAAAACTTGGTGGCTGAAAATGACATGTCTCAAATGGCTGTTGGGCTAAAGGTATCCCAAATCGTGGGTCTCTCGGCAAACTGTGGCCACAGCACTCTTGAGAGCGCAGAGCTGCGCCCCCTGAGTCCTTCCTCTTTACTAACCCATTCCACTTCACTACAATAAATCTGCTTCCTAACAAAAATTAATAATAAATAGTGGTTCTTAATCTTGGTTCGTAGATGAATATCAGTGTATTTGAAAATCCTATTATTGTTGCTGTATTTTGTTAATATATGATTATTTTTCTACGGGAATAATCTATAATTTTTTGTTTTGTTTGTTTTGGTTGTTATGGGGAGTGGGCCACACTCCGTAGCACTCAGAATTTATGTTGATTCTGCGCACAGGGATCACTCCTGGCATACTCAGGAGATCATGCACAAAGCTGAAGGTCAAACAGGTTGGCTGTGTGCAAGGCAGCACCTTACCAACTGTACTATCTCTCTGAAACATTATTATCATTACTCTGCTAAAGTACCTGAATTAGGTTTGGCAAGTGCTTTAGAAAATTAGGTCATCAATTAACTTTCAGATTGCTGTTGTTAGTACAATTATATGGCATTTTACAGAAGTCATCCTTTCGTACTATTTAAAGAAGACACACCGACGGAATACATGCCTTATTACACTGTATGAGGAAACTGAAGGGAAGTTAATCAATGAATTGATTCTTTATATAACTTGTTAATGAGGCAGAAAAATAATTTTCCCCTTAGTGTTTTCTCACATAAGATTGGAAAGTAAGAAAGAAGCAAAGATGTAATGGAAATACTTACATGAACCTCAACTACATGTGTATGAGAATTTCAAAAGGTTCTCTACCTTTTTCTGAGGATGAAGGAAAAGTAGAGGAATTAGGGTGCTTGCCTTGCCACAGACCACCAACTCAATCTCTGGCACCTCATATGCTCCCTGCGGATGGCTAAGAGTCATAATTGACCACAGAGCAAGCAGCAACTCCTGAGCCTGAGCAAAGCCAGGTGTGGCCCATTCCTCCCTCCTCATTTATTTTCGTTTTTCTGGAATGGTGTTTGATAAAAGGACAAAAGATCGAGGAAAAGTCATTAAGAAGAAGATATGGGTTATGCTGATGAATGTCTGGTCTCCTCTTTCATTTCTAGTTTATATATACTAAAGTACTTGACACAGCTACCAACAAAGACATATAGATAAACTCTACGTGATCTACATATGGTATATTGAAGATTCATAATATATATTTGATAAATACATGTGCAAAACTAACCGACTTTTCAGATGATTTTTACTGGGAGAGATGATGGTAATGAATCTGACATAAAAACTGAAACTAGGCCTACAAAAAAACAAAATATTTTAAGGATTCTTGGCCCATTGACTTTTCTTCAGCTGTTATATGTCTTAATTGTTAAGACACTTATCATTTAGGGTAATTATTGAACAATGTTTTTGGCATTTATGGCCATTTTGCAATATTTTTGATGTCTGTGAATTTTATTTTATTTTAATATTATTATTATTTTTTTGCCTTTTTTGGGTCACCCGGCGATGCTCAGGGGTTACTCCTGGCTCTGCACTCAGGAATTACTCCTGGCGGTGCTCGTGGGACCATATGGGATGCCGAGGATCGAACCCGAGCCGGCACGGGCTGGCAGCGTGCAAGGCAAACGCCCTACCCACTGGGCTACAGCTCCGTCCCCATCACCCAGTATTTTATTTTATTTTATTTTATTTTTTGCTCTTTGGGTCACACCCGGCAATGCTCAGGGGTTTCTCCAGGCTCTGCACTCAGGAATTACTCCTGGCGGTGCTCGGGGGACCATATGGGATGCCGAGGATCGAACCCGGGCCGGCATGGGCCAGCCGCGTGCAAGGCAAGCGCCCTACCCGCTGGGCTATCGCTCCGGCCCCGATGTCTGTGAATTTTAGTCTTGATTATTTTACTTTCTATTCTTTTGTTCTGTGGCATCTTGTGTGTTTGAATTCCATTTAAAATTCTTCATTTTTCATTTGCTTATTATAGTTTGTGCTATATGCTGACACTTAGTAACAACTCTTTGAGCTTTGGTCAATATTGTTACTAAGTTTACATCACTGGAATAGTCAAGAATCTTGCCTTATGTTATTGTCTGGAGGGCTCCTCATCTCCCATATCCTTCCTTGGGATTTTCATTAAAGAATGATACAGGATCTAAGGCAACACACTCAACGTTCCTCTCCCCCTTGTTTATTGGGTTTCTTATTTGTTGGTTTTGAGTTGAATCAGTTCTGAGGATTTTGAAAAATAGTTTACTCTTAAAATTTTGCTTAACTCATTGTGAAAATACTTACAAAATTTTTTAGCCAAGAGAACCATGCAACATTTTTTTGCTTTTTTGGGTCACACCCAGTGGTGCTCAAGGGTTACTCTTGGCTCTGCACTCAGGAATTACTCCTGACAGTGCTCAGGGGACCATATGGGATGCCGGGGATCGAACCCGAGCCGGCAAGAGGCCGGCCACATGCAAGGCAACGCCCTACCGCTAGTCTATCGCTCCGGTCCCATCATTTTTGATTAATAATCTTAAAGAGTTTATTCTCTATCATGCATAAATTCCTGCTCTGGGGGATTTCTCTTTTTCCTTATTTTCCTGTGATATGTACTTGTTTGCAGACAGATTAAATTAACCCCTAAGTAATGTACTTTAACCTCATAGTAGGAATAGTGACCATCTCCCTAGGCCCCAAAAGAATAAACCTTTTAAAGGAAAGACATTTGTTTTTAAAATTTAATTATTTGTATTCACTAATAAACATGTATATTTAGAAAGACATAGTCCAATGAAAATTTAGGGAAACAAATATCATTTTCTGTATAGCACTTTAAAAATTCTTTGAATACACACCAGATTAATTTTGTAAAGAATGGACAATTTCTATCAATTTGAAAAATGTCATTTGATAAATGAACTTCTGTAGCTTCTAAGACTCCTAAACCATGATTTATTTTCACACAAAAATTTCAATATTAGGACATAGAGTGGAGAGACTATTTGTCTAGGAAAATTCTCCTATCACCTACTGTACATTTGGTTTTAGGTATGTTACTCAGTCTTTAATCTAATTTTCAATTTCTTAATATAGTCGCAATGTGATAAAGATAACATTTATATTATTGAGATTGTGATGACTTGCTTTAGAGATTAGCTGAAATTATACCTGTAATGGTATGATCTCATGATAATAAATATATAGAGAGTAATATATATGGTAATATATAAATATATATAGAATGATAATAAATATATATAGAGTAATCTACACATAAAACAACAATTTTTTCTCAGAAGTTACTTGAAGTTGACCAATATTCACCGCTACATTGCCAGTTGTACTGGTGCCCGCTCGAGCAAATCGATGATCAACGGGAAGACAAGTGACAAGTGATACAAGTGATCTTATGCGTCATAATTTTGGTTCTAAATACTGTTTACAGTTACTACCATATGTATGCATATTTATAAATATATATACACAGACATACACACACAGAGGGAAAGCAAACATATTATTGCCTGATTTAAAATTTCTTAAAATTGTGAAGGTTAAATATAATACTCCTAAAATAGTTCATATGTATTAAAACCTGTATTTTTATATGTATTATTTTAAATGATGTATACAATGATACCAAAGCTATTATCCCCCTGTAGCTAAACACATTAGCACATCCCTATTTTTTATTTTTAATTTTTTATTATTATTATTTTAAATATTTTATTATACCACCCTGAGACATACAATTACACAGATGTTCATATTTGGGTTTCGGTCCAAATAGTTTTCCAGCACCCATCCCTCCACCAGTACCCATTTCCTACCACCAATGTCCCCAATTCCATATCTCTCCCCTAGTCTGCATCTATGGCAGGTTCTTTATCTCTTTTCTCTCTTTCTCTTTCTCTCTCCCTTTCTCTCTTCTTTCTCTTACACATTGTGAATTGCATTACATACATTTAGAAATTATCATGTGTATATTTTTTGCCTGTATTCAATGCTCAGTTATAGGCTGGTATTATAACTTTTGACAATTATTAGCACAATGTTCCCTTCTCTGTCTTACCTAACCTCTGACTCCCACAATGTTTGTGGTAGATTCGAGCTTTGATAAGACCTACTGATCCATGTTTTGCCTGACTTTGGATATTGGTATCATACTATATATGTGGAGTTGAAGGGACTCCACTGTTCTCCCTGCATTAACATACGCTTCCCAGAGACCTGGGCCCTATGAAAGCAGGATGAGAATGCTATCTGGATCTCCCAAAGAGGAATCGAAAGAGCTATGCTTGGAATATCATGCCTCACTCAAGTGAGAGAAGGACTCCAGAGTTCCAACCTCTATTGACGATCCAGAGTCAGGGACACTGTCTTGATTGCCAAGGCATCAAAAATCCAGATGGGCTGGACACGTAATGCAATTTGGAGACAGCCGCTGGACTAGAGACATCACTGACTGGATCTCACGGGGTATCAAAAGATCATGTGGCTGCCCACCTATAAGATGGTCAGACTTCTTCGTCAAGACCCTGAATGAAAGATTTAGTCTCTTTGTATTCCTGGAGCAAGCAGATGCTCTTGGGCTATACTGGCACACGATAGGGTCAAATGGAAACATTACTGATGCCCACTTGAGCAAATCGACAAATAACGGGATGTCAAGTGATCAAGTGATCAATGTATGTATATCTATATATCTATATCTATATCTATATCTATATCTATATATAAAATACACATATATATATAATGCAAATAAATGCAGTCATTCTATATCTCTCTTTTTTCCTTCTGGGTAATTTCACTCAACATAATCCTCTCCATGTCCATCCATTTATAGGCAAATTTCTTTTTTTTTCTTTTTTGCCTATATTTTTTTTTAATTTTTTTTATTTTTACAATTACAAAGATATACAATTAAAAAAAGTTCATATTTGGGTTTTGGTCATACAGTGTAGCAGCACCCATCCCGCCACCAGTGCCCATCTCCCACCACCAAGCGTCCCCGGTTCCCTCCCCCCTCCCCCAGCCCTCCTCCATGGCAGGTTCTTTATTTCTTTCCATTTCTCTATCTTTCTCTTTTCCTTCCTCTCCAGACTATGGATTACAGAACATACATTAAAGGGTTGTCATGTGTATCCTTTTGCCTCTATTTAATGCTCAGTTCTAGGTTGGCATTAGTACCCTCACAATTGTTAGCACACTGTTCCATTTTCTGTCTTACCTAGCCTCTGACTCCCACACGTTTGTGATAATTTCCACCTTTGACAGGACCTCCTGATGTATGTTTCACTTGACCTTGGATATTGGTATCATAATATGTACCTATATATTTATGTTATGCAGATAAATGCAGTCATTCTGTATCTGTCTCTCTCCTTCTGACTAATTTCGCTCAACATAATCTTCTCCATGTCCATCCATTTGTAGGCAAATTTTATAACTTCATTTTTCCTAACAGCTGCATAGTATTCCATTGTGTAGATGTACCAAAGTTTTTTTATCCAGTCATCTATTTTCGGGCACTCGGGTTGCTTCCAGATTCTGGCTATTGTGAATAATGCTGCTATGAACATAAAAGTAGGGATGGTGTTTCCGCTGCGTATTTTTGGTTTCCCAGAGTAGATTCCCAGGAGTGGTATGGCTGGGTCAAATGGGAGTTCAATTTCTAGTCTTTGGAGGAATGCCCATATTGTTTTCCCAGAAAGGCTGTACCAGCCGGCATTCCCACCAACAATGGATGAGTGTCCCCTTTTCCCCACACCCACGCCAGCACTTGTTGTTCTTGTTCTTTTGAATATGTGCCAGTCTCTGTGGTGTAAAGTGGTATCTCATTGTTGTTTTGATTTGCATCTCTCTGATGATTAGTGATGATGAGCATTTTTTCATATGTTTTTTGGCCATTCGAATTTCTTCCTTGCTGAAGTTTCTGTTCATTTCTTCTCCCCATTTTTTGATGGGGTTGTTTGTTTTCTTCTTGTAAAGTTCTACCAGTGCCTGATATATCCTGGATATTAACCCCTTATCAGATGGGTATTGGGTGAATATTCTTTCCCATTCTGTGGACTGCTTTTGTATCTTAGTCACTGTTTCTTTTGAGGTGCAGAAGCTTTTTAGTTTCATGTAGTCCCATATATTTATCTTTTCTTCTAGTTGCTTTGTTAGAGATGTTTCATCTTTGAAGATGCCTTTAGCTTCAATGTCATGGAGGGTTTTTCCTATATTTTCTTCAATGTACTTTATGGATTCAAGTCTGATATTGAGATCTTTAATCCACCTTTGATCTGATTTTTGTGCATGGTGTTAGACACAGGTCCAAATTCATTTTTTACATGTCGCTGCCCAGTTTTCCCAACACCACTTATTGAAGAGGCTTTCCTTACTCCATTTTAGACTCGTTGCTCCTTTATCAAAGATTAAATGATCATGTGTTTAAGGTTGGGTGTCAGGATACTCAATTCTATTCCATAGGTCCACGGGTCTGTTTTTATTCCAATACCATGCTGTTTTAATTACTACTGCCTTGTAGTACAGTTTGAAGTTGGTAAGGTGATGACTCCCATCTTCCCTTTTCCCGAGGATTGCTTTAGCTATCCTTGGGGGTTTATCGTTCCATACAAATTTCAGGATTGTTTGGTCAATTTCTTTGAAGAATGTCATGGGTATCCTCATAGGGACTGCATTGAATCTGTATAGAGCTCTAGGGAGTATTACCATTTTGACAATGTTGATTCTCCCCATCCATGAGCAGGGAATGTGTTTCCATTTCCTTGTGTCCTCTTTTATCTCTTGGAGCAGTGTCTTGTAGTTTTCTTTGTACAGGTCCTTTACACACTTGGGTAAGTTGATTCCTAGGTATTTGATTTTCTGTGGCACAATTGTGAATGGAATTGTTTCCTTAATATCCCTTTCTTCTCTTTTGTTATTTGTATATAGGAAAGCCACCCGACTTTTGCGTGTTGATTTTGTATCCTGCCACTCTACTATATGCGTCTATTGCTTCTAGGAGTTTTTTGGTAGAGAGTTTAGGGTTCTCTAGGTATAATATCATGTCATCTGCAAATAATGATAGCTTGACTTCTTCCTTGCCTATCTGGATGCCCTTGATGTCCTTTTTCTTCTCTGATTGCTATGGCAAGTACTTCCAGTACTATATTGAATAAAAGAGGTGAGAGTGGGCAACCTTGTCTTGTCCCTGATCTCAGGGGGAAGGCTTTCAACTTTTCCCCATTGAGAATGATGCTCGCTGTGGGCTTTTGGTAGATGGCTGTAACTATCTTGAGGAAAGTCCCTTCAATTCCCATTTTCTGGAGCGTTTTAATCATGAACGGGTGCTGGATCTTGTCAAATGCTTTCTCTGCGTCTATTGATAGGATCATATGGTTTTTATTTTTTCTCTTATTGATATGATGTATTATGTTGATTGACTTGCGAATGTTGAACCATCCTTGCATACCGGGATGAATCCTACTTGGTCATGATGTATAATCTTCTTGATGAGTCTTTGGATTCTGTTTGCTAGTATTTTGTTGAAGATCTTAGCATCCGTGTTCATCAGGGATATTGGTCTGTAGTTTTCTTTCTTTGTGTTGTCTCTCCCTGCTTTGGGTATCAGGGTGATATGTGCCTCGTAGAAGCTGTTTGGGAGTGTTTCTGTTTCTTCTATTTCCTGGAAGAGCTTGAACAGGACTGGCAGTAGGTCCTCCTTAAAGGTTTGGTAGAGTTCACTAGGGAATCCGTCTGGACCTGGGCTTTTGTGTTTGGGAAGTCTTTTAATTACTGTTTCTATTTCCTCAATGGTGATAGGCTTATTCAGGTATTGGAGGTCTTCTTGTTTTAGCCGTGGGAGGTTATAGGACTTCAGGAATTGATCCATTTCTTTATAGGCAAATTTCTTAACTTCATTTTTCCTAATAGCTGCATAGTATTCCATTGTGTAGATGTACCAAAATTTTTCATCCAGTCATCAGTTCTTGGGACCTCTGGCTGTTTCCAAATTCTGGCTATTGTGAATAGTGCCACTATGAAAATAAAAGTGCAGATGGTGTTTCTGCTGTGTGTTTTTGGCTTCCCAGGTTATATTCCCAGGAGTAGCTTGGCTGGGTTGCATGGGAGCTCAATTTCTAGTCTTTGGAAGAATGTCCATATTGTTTTCCAAAAAGGCTGTACCAGTTGACATTCCCACCTTCAATGCATGAGAGTTCCTTTCTCCCTACCTCCATGCTAAAATTTGTTGTCCTTCCTCTTTTGAAGGCACACACCCTGTTTAAATCTCCTATGCCACCTTACTGATGAGGACTGAGCACACACCCCAGTTTAATCCCTCTACCTGATTGGATGACAGAGTTAACTCTACTACTTGATTGACTAGCAGAGTTCACACTCTACTACCTGAGTGGCCAATTCGGAGTTCACATCCTGCTGTTCCACCTGATAATGCATAGCTACCTCGTTCCCCTCTCCCCACCAAGTGGTTCATGAAGTTCATTGTGGATACTGTACTTAACCTCTGTTGTGGGCGCCCTACTCAACCATCTTCAAGGGTGTTCTACTCGCTCAAGATTCAATTTCATCAGAAACTCAACATCTCTAACCAGCCCCATCAATAATCTCCCTCTCCATTCTATAGATAAGCAAAGTATAGCATGAAGAAATAATATATGATGGAATATATAACTGTTTATAGAAATGATTTATCTTGAGGAAAACGTTTGCTTAATTTCTAAAAAATGGTTCAATTTGTCTGAGCTGGTTTTAATCTATTCTTGATATCACTGTGGTTGCTAATATGAGTAATTTATTTTTATAATTATTTCTCTCATGCAGGTTAAAGGTTACATATTAGCAGTTAAACATTCTAGGGAGTGTTCCTTCTTTTTAAAGCAGCAATATAGATATCAATTAAATAGCAAATTAGATATACCTTTTGACTTATGTGCAAAGAAGTAAATTGCTGCAACTTTAAAGGGTTTTTAACTACTGGGTAGTAAGGTAATTAGGAAGCTGTCAAAGCTTGTTATGTTATCTTGTAGCAGTTGCTGTTCAGAATATTTCTTGCTGCTCCTGTCTGAAAGGAAGGTGGTTAATATGCAGCTTAAGTCAACAAGGGTTCAAAGGGGACAATTTAATTATAACTCTGTACCGTCTTAATTTTCAATTATTATGACATGGGGAGCTGCCCTTGAGAAAGGGCAGTTAAGAAACATTTCACTACTAGGGAAAAGCATACAATTTGAGAAATTGATAAATTTCCATAAAGATAATATACTGATTATATATAATTTTTTGCAGTAAAAATAATAGTCTCAGAGATGCTACTTTGTACACGCAGATAACAATAAAAGTTTGAAGGCAAGAACTAATATTGATATTAAGTTGTTTATTATTTTTTACCTAAGAAAACATTTTTTAAGTATTTTATTATACCACTGTGAGATATACAATTACAAAGATTGTATATCTTTGTAATTATATATCTTTATTAAAAAGTTCATATTTGGGTTTTGGTCATACAGTTTTCCAGCACCCATCCCTCCACCAATACCCATCTCCTACAACCAATGTCTCCAGTTCCTTCCCCTTCCCTAGCCTGCCTCCATGGCAGGGTCTTTATTTCTTTACCTTTCTCTTTAAGAAAACTTTATTAATGGAAAAATAACTTGAGTAATACTAGGTTAAATAATGAAGTACACTTTTTTTCCTGTGCAGTTTCTGAAACTTAGTAATACATATAATCATATATTTTAACTCATCAAGAGAGTTAAAATATCCCAAATTACTTGACTAGAGAGATTTAGTTTCTTATTCTATAATGCTGTGACATTAGAGGCCAACAGAAGATTCTCTGGGTTATGATAGTATAATGGATCATAAGCTTGGGGTCAAACATATGTGTATACTAGTTCTATGATAGACAGTTATCAAGAGCAGGAATATTAGGTTATTCATTCATTTATTCATTTTTGCTTAGGTGAGACTTCTCAAATGCAACCTGAGGAAAACAGAATTTCGGTTTACTCTATGATACTCCCTCTTAGGAGAAATAATTAGTTTCTATTTTTCTCTTACCCCACAAGTACAAAATTTTAAGATCTTACTTCAGAAATATACTTAGAACCAACCATTACTCTCCATGGCCACTGCTATAATCCAAATGAGACTTGGATAGGTTCATTTTTGAGAGATTAAAAAATGTATATAGGATGCAAAGATAAAAAACAAACAGTAACTACAGTGAGAAAACTTGATAAGTTGTACAGCAGTAACATTTAGGATTCTTTTTATTTCTTTTTGCTACTCCAACTAGTCTCAAGGCTTACTCCAGACTCTGCAATCTCAGCAGGCTTGGGGGACCATACAGGGTGTTGCAGGCTAGAACAGTGGTTAACCTTATCAAATGCAAACATCTTACTGACTGCACTATCACTCCAGCCCCATATTAGGAACTCTTTGCAAAAACAATAATATAATAATTGTGGGAGATGCGTACTGGTGGAGGGATGGGTGCTGGAACACTGTATGACCAAACCCCAAATATGTCTGTGAGACCCACAGACATGGGGCAGAGCTGCTACTGGCTCTCCCTGTTCCAAGCTGCTCACGAGACGCCTGAGAGGGGGATGGCAAGTTCTAGCACTGGCCTGCCACCCCAGCAGAGCCTCGCAACAAGCGAGACGACCCCCCCAGTCCATGAGGACCTCCATTTTCCACATCCGGACTTCCCCCTGCGTCAGAACTCCACCCAGCGGACCAGCCTATCACAGCCCAGCTCAAGCGGTTCATCAATAAATGCTGGATTTAGAGATGACTACAAGAGTATGCAACCCGCACGGCAGAGCCTGGCAAGCTACCCCTGTCGTATTTGATATGCCAAATACCAGTAACAATTATAGACCTCATTCCCATGACCTGATATAATGGTTTGAGGCTCTTTATGTTCCTGGAGCAAGCAGGTGTCCTTGGGCTCTACTTGCATGAGACAGGACATATGGAGATGTTACTGGTGCCCGCTGGAGCAAATCGATGATGAACGGGAAGACAGTGATACAGTGACAGTGATCTCTGTAGTATGGTTTATGTGAATATTTGTGTGTAAGGGAAATACTATTTCCTTAATATGGAAGTAGTTGTGCACAATGTGATATTTCATTGAACTCTGTGTTAATAGTATGACTTTCTACTTTCACAAATGCTACAAAATTTTACATGACTAGACACCTCAAGACTTGAGCCAACTTCCTTGGAGACTTAAGTTAGTCAAGTTTCAATATTTGGATATGTTTACAATGATTTTCACAAAGCAAGCCTTTTTTTCCCTTTGGCAAATAGATATATTTTATTTTTTCTCTACAGGGTAGTACTAGCATGGCATTTTAAAATAAGAATTGCATTATTACATAAATACCTAGTTTTCCATATTATAGAACAGTCATTAATAAGTCATTGGTCTGTCAATAAAGTAACATTTAATACAGATGGAGGTCTCACTGTTGTGTTTTGCATAAAATGAATAAACAAAGAATCAAATAGCAAAAGGTATTAATATTTTAAGTATGATATTTAATTTAAAAAGCAGATCTGGGAGACATTAGTATGGAGAGCAGATAGGAAAAAATATATGCATGAGAAATGGGGAAGAAATATGATTTTAAAAGCAGGCTACATAAGAATACAAATACCAAAAATGCTAGTTTCACACTAACTTTGCAAACAGCACAATTTTATGTCCAAGAGACTTATTCTTTTTGTAAAAGGAGTCAAAGAAATTGATGTTCCCCCTAGTTGATCTGCATTTTCTCTGCTTTATTTACTCTTTCACCATTTCTTTTTGGATTCAATACAAATACAATTCAAATACTAGCTCTCTCTTAGTAAAGCAGCTTAGAAAATGTTTTATAGTATGTGTGTGTGCCTTTGGCAATGTCGGAGATGACTGCATGCCTAGAACTACATTCCATTTCTTACTTCGATAACAGAAAAATAATGAAGAATTATTACCACAAGGAACACATTTTTTGTTTCTGCTAATTCTGGATTAGAAACAGCCATGAACTCTTAGCCCCACAAGTAGCAGGAGATTGCCCATGGCTCAATGAGAAAAGAAAGGCAGAGAGAAGGAGATTCAGGAGTTCAGAACTGAAAGACAGGACTTCACTACAGTGATTCTGCAAAGGTTCAGAGACAAAGGCTCATAAACCTGTTGTAAAAACAGGTTTAAAAATAAATATGAGGGACAAGGAAAACAGGGAAGGGGTTAAGAAACATTCCCTGCTTGCAACTAACTTTTATTTGATCCGTGGAACCTCTTGGTTTGCAAACGTTTTCAGGGATCATCCCTGAAAATCTCTAATATGTTGTTGACCCAGATAATTCTGAGTCGTGCATTGTATTGCTGGACTCACTGGCTGAGAATCACCAGGAAGGGCTCCTGGGAACCCCAAATAAATATATGAAAACTTTAAGAAAAATCATTCAGTACCCTGAATTGGTAGGGAAAAAAAATCCCTACCAAATAAACAAAATTAAAAAACTACCAGGTTTTTAAAACCTAAAACCTGAGCTGTGCAGGAGGAAGAGAGAGGCATGGAATGCCTTCAAAGGTATCGAAGAAATAGCTAAAAGGACAAAGAACCTCCGGCTCTGGGCACATCTCTTCGACCCCACTGTTCTCCCTGCATTCACATACGCCTCAGAGACCTGGGCCCTAAGAAAGCAGGATGAGAATGCTATTCAGGTCTCCCAGAGAGGAGTCAAAAGAGCTATGTTTGGAATATCACGCCTCACCCAAGTGAAAGAAGGAATCTGGAGCTTTTACCTCCATCACTGTTCCAGAGTCAGAGACGCTGTCTTGTTTGCTAAGGCATTGAAAATCAGATGGGCTGGACATATAATGCGATTTGGAGATGACCACTGGACTAGAGCCATACCGACTGGATCCCACGGGATGTCAAAAGATCACGTGGCCACCCACCTACAAGATGGTCAGACTTCTTCATCAAGACCCTGAAGGAACGGTTTGAGGCTCTTCATATTCCTGAATCAACCAGATGCCATTGGGCTACAATGGCACATGATAGGGTCTAATGGAAATGTTACTGGCGCCCGCTCAAGCAAATCGATGAATACCTGGGATTCAAGTAATCAAGTGATCAAACTATCACCATTATGAGGATCCTCCAGATACAAGAAACATACTTGGTAAAAGATCTGAAAATGTCCTTTTTTCCAAATAAATAAGCAGGTAGAATTAGATCTCCCAAATGGGACTTGCTTCAGAGCACAGTGGAAGGGGAATAGATTGTCCTAATTGGAAGTTTATAGCATGTGCAACACTGACCAAGAGCCATTCCCTATGAAAATAAATTAATCAGATATATTTCTAACTCTTAAAATCATAGAAAGATAAGGAGGAATGTTTAATCAATTATTACGATGATTACGGCAAAGCTGAAGCCCCTTGAATCTGAACAATATGATAGGGAGTCTTAAAGCAATCACTTTAGCCATGTGACTTGTTCTGAACTTCAAAGAGAGGAAACAATGCTTAAAGCTTCCATGAAGGCAGGGGCCGGAGCCGATATTCCAACGGGTAAGGCGTTTGCGCGGTCGGCCTGTGCCGGCCCAGGTTCGATCCCCAGCATCCCATATGGTCCCCCCGAGCATCGCCAGGAGTGATTCCTGAGTGCAGAGCCAGGAGTAATCCCTGAGCATTGCTGGGTGTGATCAAGGAAAAAAAAAAAAAGCTACCATGAAGGCAAAGAAAAAAATTCTCATTGCCCCTAACTGTGATTTTCATGCACAGTAACTTCAACCCCAAATAGATTCATCTGTTTGCTCATGGAGCTGAGTGGGGAGCAGCACAGGTCAGGCCAGAACAGCTGCCATTAGAACAAAGCGGCTCGATTAGGTTTTCATAGTGAACAGGTGATGAATGAAGGTCGAGAGAAGCCTGCTCCTCCGGTAATAGGGGCGATAATAGGCGCCTCATTTGGGCTGCTACACTCCACTTTGGCTGATGTCAGCTTTTCCAATATACACACAGATTTTCAGGAAGGTGATAATTCAATTCAGGAGTAAGGAAAAATAAAATGAAAGTAATTTAACTGTGGTCTGAGACTTGGCAAATGAGGTTTCCATTTGGACACATAGAGCCCAAGGAAATATGAGAGTGGATCAGTTTTAATTTTAGGTCAGAGAAATTGCTCTTTTCTGGCATTTTTCTTTTTCAGTATGGTGGAGTGCAGTCCTGCAACTGCTTAAAATTTCCTGACTTGAAATGCAATGAGCCTCTGTTCTAAGTGCAGAGTATTAAGAATGGCCCTATTACAAGTGTGATACCAAGGGGCCTGCTCTTCCCATTGCACCAACACAGGAAGTAGAGAGTTCTTTCAAATTTCCCTCACTAGGTCACTCTTCCCCTTTTGCTCATCTGGGAAGTGTTTCTTGGAATGTCTTGATTACACATTACCGGAACCTTAATGCTTGTTTCCAAACTAGTCATTTAATAGGCTACTGGAATAGCTCCAGGCATATGTCACCAATGGCATTTAAACAATCCAATTCCAACACTTAGATAGTAGGTGCTCATAAATTATTTGCTGAAGGAAATTCAAAAGGTGCTTTTGCAAGTCCTAACTTTGCTGTGAATATCACATTTATTTGACTCTCCCTGTTTTTTCTCATTTATTCTTAGCTTCCTTTAGTGTCTGTATTGCCATCTACTGTGTGATGGTTGAGTCTCTCCTCCCACCAATTTGTTGCTGTTGTTGTTGTTAATACAAACATTCAAATAATCTGATCTTTACCCACTAAAGTTCTGACTTTAATGTAGTAAATGAAGACACATGCAACTTTCTAACCTAGACCTCAATGGCTAGAGTTTGTGGCTCAAAGGGCCAGTAATTTCCTTCTGGAGAGCACACTGGGAATTGAAGTTGTGTTTTTAAAAACAATAGACTCACTAATTCATCTCACCCAGCTTTTGCTTTATAATTTCTTTGTGGTATGTATTTCAGTAACCTAAATCACAACTGGGTTTGGGGATCAGAGATATAGCACAAAGTACTTGGCATGTCCTAAATTCAACCCCAGGCACCACCAATAAGATCTCAAAACAAACAGAAAAATAGATTTTATTCCCAATTTTAAAAGAAAATGCTCACATTTTACTGGCATTATTTTATCTCTCTGCTCTCACTGTATTGCTTGCAATACTGAATAAAATCCCAGACACATTATCATTTTACCTGAGTTGCAATACCATCATACACCCAAAATAATTAGTCCTTAATATTATTCAACAACCAGCCCACAGTTAATTTTCAACTGATTTTGATCTTTAATTTGAATCAGATGATTAAAATTATACACATCTTTTTAAGAAAGGACTTAAAAATTTGTGTATTGCATATGATTGCTATGCCTATTAAATAACTTTAAATAATAATAACTATTTCTTAACCTTTTCTTTTTGCTTCCTATTTACTGAAGAAATTGGGTATTAAGAAGTTTCTTCTCTCAAATTCACTAATTTCCTATGCTATATCTAACTATATGTATCTATTATAGCACAATATTCCTGCCCCAAGAGGTACTGCAGGTGTGGCTGCAGTGCCGGGCTATGTTGACAGGTGACAGACAGGAGACAGGTTTGTCTACACCCAAGGCTCTGCCCCATGGGCCCTGGATGGTTGAGGGTTGATTGTCTGACACAGAAAAAGACTGTGTTCACTCGGCCCCTGGGATGAACCCACAGCCACGGCAGAGCATGGAAAGCTACCTGTGGTGTATTTGATATGCCAAAACAGTAACAATAATGGACCTCATTCCCAATGAATGGAGCTGTTACTGGTGCCCACTCGAGAAAAATCAATGATCAATGGGAAGACAAGTGATCCAAGCTGATAGCACAATATATAGTCTATGTAGACTTTTGAGGAATATAATATAACACACAGATAGGTAAATCATCAATGTTATAAAGCATGTCTAAGAATTTTTGGACATGTAAATATAATATAATTACTATGTCTCAAAATTTAGATTATTTTAATTCTCCACTAAGTTAGTTTCCCAGTCATCAGGTCTCCAAAGACTGTCATTAACATGGGTTTTTGCATATTAGGGCACATGGGGGCGCAGGAGAGGGTTATCCCATGCAGTCCTCAGGGGACTGGGGGCACTCCTGGTGACACATGCCTAGTAGCATTTAACTTTTCAAAGCTGTGGTCTGAGTATGAGGGAGGTCCTGATAAGCCCTGTGATTATGGGCACCACCAGACCCACAATGGCAATGGCCAGGGGTCATTAGGGCTACACTACACACTGATGGGAAGGTATCTGTGGTACCTGGGATCCAAGAGTAGGTCTTGGATCACAGATCCCAACCCCTGTGCTATTTCCACAGACCAACACAGATATTTTTGCCCTTTCCTATATTTCAAGGAATTCTTAAACTTCATGTTGATGGAATTATATTTTGAACTTTCTGCTACCTTGCTTCTTTCATTCAGTAAAATACTATTGAGCTTATTGATGTTTCTGAATGTGTTTTAGTTAGTTTTCACTGTTGTCTTGAACTGAACATATCACAATTACCTTATCACTTTTTCTGTTAATGAATGTTTCAATAACTTCTAATATTGTCCCTATAGTCTAACATCATGGGGCTAGAGCGATAATACAGCAAGTAGGGTGTTTGCCTTGTACATGGCCAACCCTGGTTCGATCCCAGGCATCCCAAGAGGCATCCCCAGAGCATGGTTAGGAGTAATTCCTGAGTGCAGTGCCAGAAGTAAACCCTGAACATCACCAGGTATTACCCCAAAAAACAAACAAAAAATTAAAAATAAAATCATGTAATACGAAAAATTTGAAGAAATATACATTAATTTCTTATGGACATATACTTAACAGCTATACATCTGGGTCATTGTGGAAAATTTGTTTAATTAAAGACTTCATGTTTTCAAAAGTGTTTGTACATTCAACATTTTACTGACAAAGTGTTCAAGTTATAATATATTCCCACTAATACATATTCTATTAATCTTCTAAATTTTGGCTACTTTGACTGCTGTACAGTGCTATTATTCATTTTCTAAATTCTTAAAACCCTGTAAAAGTCAACGACCCAATAATATAAGTGTTGAGACTTTAGTAGAAATACTGTCTTTTATAAAGGACTATCTTCCGGCGTCAATGCAAATTCAATTCCAGATGATGAAACTGAGAAAAAAAGACACAAATATCATCTTCCCTCTTTAAATATCATTTGACTGAAGAGGACATCTAAGTAAACTCAATGTCAAAACTTAATGTCCACCTGGCTAGATGTAGGTAAAATCACAGGGATGAATGGGTGTTTTTCCTAGTAGGAAATACCAGGTCTGGCTTCTACTTTAAGTTGATGCATCAATCTTTTTACCTTCAGATATTTACCTAAGGGAAGTTTACACAAAGCTGAGAAATCATTCATCCAATAGGATTTAACTAATCAAGCAGTACTTTGCTTCAGCAGGTTAAGGTCAATTAAGAACAGCTGCCTGTGCTTAGCTCTAGAGATGGTGAGCAATGCCTCCTTTGTGATGTGTGATGGGATAAAGGGAAGACATGATCTGGGAAGGAAGTAAACATTGGCTAAGCACTTACAGTGCACTAGGCATTATGCTAAGACTTCCAAGGTAGATTTAGTCTTTAATATAATTCAGTCCTCACTAACATACTTCAAGATAAGTGTTATCACTCCATTTAATGAAGAAAAAAATAGTTTTTTTTTTGCTTTTTTTGGATCACACCCGGCAATACTCAGGGGTTTCTCCTGACTCTGCACTCAGGAACTACTCCTGGCGGTGCTCGGGGAACCATATGGGATACTGGAGATCAAACCCAGGCTGGCATGGGCTGGCCACGTGCAAGGCAAATGCCCTACCTGCTGGACTATCGCTCTGGCCCCCAAAATTAGTTTTTTTTTATAAAATTACTGAATGAAAAAATATTCAGAAATATTTATTGTATATTCCCAGGTCAGGCTACATTCAGATATGTAGGTATAGCATGTAGTTTTATCTTATAAGGAGGTTGGAGACTATATGAAATTTATTGCTGAATTCATTGCAAATAAACTGCAAATATTTGGTGTGACTCTGAAAACACTAAAACAGCTCTTCATATGCTACCTGTCTGAATGCAAGTTGCACTACAAGTGGAAAACCAGCAGGACAGTTCTACTGTTCAAGAAGGGAGACATTCACGACATTGGCAACTATCGCCCCTTCTGCCTGTTGTCCGTCATCTACAAGCTCTTCACTTGAGTCATCCTGAACAGGATTGGCAGAACATTAGATGAAGGACAACCATTCAAGCAAGCTGGCTTCTGAAAAGGATTCAGCACAATCGCCCACATCCACACAGTAACCAAGCTCACTGAAGTTTGTAGGGAGTTCAAGATGCTGCTCTTTCTCATGTTCATTGAATTAAAGAAAGCCTTTGATTCTGTTGAGACTGAAGCAGTCCTCGAAACCCTAGCCAAACAGGACATTCAAGCTCAGTACATCAATAAGATCCTTCCTGAGCTGTATTACTGATTCACCACCAGGATCTCACCATTCTACAAGGAAGTGATCATCGATGTAAAAAGTGGGGTCAGAAGGGTGATACCATTTCACCAAAACTCTTCAGCACCACCCTCGAGAATGTCATGTGACAGAATGGAAGGGATGTGAGTGAATATTAATGGTTGGCAACTACATCACCTCCGCTTCACTGATGACATCATTCTAATAACACCAAACATTGGCCAAGTGGCACAAATACTGGCTGATTTTGACTGTGAATGTGGAAAGATAGTTCTACAGCTGAATCTAACAAAATAATGTTCATGAAAAATGAACTAGTTCTAGATGCTCCATTCACTCTCAACAGAACAAACATCTCTGAATATAGCAGTTATGTGTTCCTAGGTCGAGAACTCAACATGATGAACTACCTAGCACCTGAGCTGCACAAAAGGAAGAATGGTGTGGAATGCCTTCAAGATTGTGGAAGAAATAGTTAAAAAAGACAAAGAAATGCCAGCTCTGGGCAATCGCCACCATTCTCCCTACATTAACATACACCTCAGAGACCTGGGCCCTACAAAAGCAGGATGTGAACGCTATTTGGGTCTCCTAAAGAAGAATCAAAAGAGCTATGCTTGGAATAGTATATAATATAGGTACTAAAACTTGAGAATCAGTAAGTAAAATAAGAATAATAAAAACATGCAAAGAGCAACAGGTATCCTGTGCAGATTTGGGGTTCTTTGCTCTTTTGCTCTTTAGCTATAAAATCATTAGTAGAGAGCAGATTGTAGTTGAACAAACTTATTCAACTTTTCTGGATTATGAAATTTTACTTATTTGGACTGAGTATACCTTATATTTTAAAACAGATTACTTCTGTTTGTTTACTAAGACTTTACAATATAGAAAATTGCAGCTTTAAGAAAATGTTCATTTTTCATATTCAGACCAGAGGGAAATACATTAATATAATAAAATTATATTTCATCATACACTGACTCCCAGCAGCAGTCTTTTTTAAATACGGCCCAGGTATGCTGATATAGAGACTCACAGACATGGAACTGAGCTGCTACTGGCTCTCCCTGTGCCCAGCTGCTCACGAGGCACCCAGGAGGAATGGCGGGTTCTAGCTTTGACCTGCCACCCCAGCAGAACCTCGCAACAAGCCAGATGACCCCCCCCAATTCCATGAGGGCCTCCATTTTCCACATCTGGACTTCCTCCTCATCAGAACTCCACCCAGCAGACAAGCCTATCACAGCCCGGCTCATCGAGATCTACCCTGCAGCAGTCTTTTTTAAATCCACCCAGGTATGCTGATCCAGAGATTCACAGACATGGGGCAGAGCTGCTACTGGCTCTCCCTGTGCTCAGCTGCTCACGAGGAGCCCGGGAGGGATGGCATGTTCTAGCTTTGGCCCGCCACCCCAGCAGAGCCTCGCAACAAGCCAGACGACCCCCCACTCCATGAAGGCCTCCATTTTCCACATCCGGACTTCCCCCTGGTCAGAACTCCACCCAGCAGACCAGCCTATCACAGCCCAGCTCACATGGCCGCAAGCAGCCACGCAGTTCATCAATAAATGCTGGATTTAGAGATGACTACAAGAGTGTGCTACCCGCACGATAGAGCCTGGCAAGCTACTCAGATGAATTAATTTAAGATTTGGAATGTTTCAGGCTGTCACACTGTAGAAACAAAAATGAGAATTCTTACCCATTATATTATTGTGCACTTTGGGTAGATGTTTGAGTCACAAGAATAAAGGGCAAGAACTCTCCTAATAAACAAGATGTGTGGGGGCAGATTTTGGTAGATTTTATTTACTCTACCATGATGTTCATACTATACAATGGTCTTTATGGAGCAGACACACCTCCCAGTTTATCCCCACGCTATAGACTCCATGATACTCTGGGAAGAGCTGCTACTGACTCTTCCTGTGCTCCACTGACCATGAGGCATCTGGGAGGAAGGGTGAGTTCAGGCCCTGGCCTGCCATCCCAATAGAGCCTGGGAAGAAACTAGAGGAACCCCCACACCATGATGGCAGCCATTCTCAACATCGGAACTCCACAGCTCGTCAGAACTCCACCCAAGAAAAAACTGGTCTCAAGTCTGGATCATCACAGACGCACCCTGTAGAGAAGCCTATTTCAAGCCCATGTATGCTGAACCAGAGACACAGATACACAGGGCAGAGCTGCTACAGGATCTACCCTTTGCAGTTCATTAGTAAATGAATGAACTGAGAGCCTATCTAGTACCAAGAGTATCCCACCTGCACGGCAGAGACTGGCAAGCTATCATGTCAAATTCAATATGCCAAGAACTGTAATGATGATGGACCTCATTCCCATGAACTGAAAGAATGGTTTGACGCTCTTCATGTTCCTGTAGTGAGCAGATACCCTAGGGCTACTCTAGCATAGGGACGGATGGAGATGTTACTGGTGCCAGCTTGAGCAAATCGATGAAAAACAGGAAGACAGTGATACAAGTGATAGACTGCATGAGTTAGCTTTAATTATGCACTTTCTCTCTTTAAAAAGAGCAAAGTAGTTAAAATTTTATTTTCTGAAAGTTGATATTACTTTCAGAGACTCGTAGACATGAGGCAGAGCTGGTACTGGCTCTCCCTGTGACCAGCCGCTCACGAGGCGCCTGGGAGGGATGGTGGGTTCTAGCCCTGGCCCACCATCCCAGCAGAGCCTCGCAACAAGCCAGACGACCCCCACTCCATGAGGGCCTCCATTTTCCACATCCGGACTTCTCTCTCGTCAGACCTCCACCCAGCAGACCAGCCTATCAGCGCCCGACTCGTGCTGCCGCTTGCGCAAGCGGTTCATCAATAAATGCTGGACTTAGAGATGCCTACAAGAGTATGCTACCTGCATGGCAGAGCCTGGCAAGCTACCCGTGTGGTATTTGATATGCCAAATACCAGTAACAATTATAGACCTCATTCCGGAATGGATTGAGGCTCTTTATGTTCCTGAAGCAAGCAGATGCCCTTGGGCTCTACTAGCATGAGACAGGACATATGGAGATGTTACTGGGGCCCGCTTGAGCAAATCGATGATGAACGGGAAGACAGTGATACAGTGATACAGACAGTGATATTACTTGAAAGTTCTAATTTTTTGTATATGAAGTGAGTCAGCAATAAATGGCTTTCTTTTGCAGCCAGGAGATATTATTTTGTGACACATTCATAACTTATCCTGACACTAAGAATTTGCAGCTTTTTTGTAAATAGACATCCTGAGTTTATGGTTGTGGCTTGGTGACAGTGCTGATACCTTTTCTATGAGGCCCTGGGTTAGATACCCAGGGCCTAAGACATTAGGCTATTTTAGGATTAGGATTAGACATAAGGATATATCAATGATTATGCCACCACATAATAAAAAAATTCAGTTTTTTCAATAACCTATCAGTGCAATTTTTAAAAAATTTAACATAATGATCACACTTCAACATTTAACAAAAAAGATATAAAGTTCGTACTTATGTGGTGAAAGGAGGTGAAATATAGTACCTCAATATATTTAAATATGCAAATATAAACTTCAGGGATAAACTGGAAGAGAAAATAAAATACAGAAATCTTCATTTGATCACTTGACATCCCATTATTTGTTGATTTGCTCGAGTGGGTGCCAGTAATGTTTACATTTGACCCTATCACATGCCAGTGTAGCCCAAGAGCATCTGTTTGCTCCAGGAATACTAAGAGCCTCAAGCCATTCATTCAGGGTCTTGACAAAGAAGTCTGACCATCTTGTAGGTGGGCGGCCACATGATCTTTTGACTTCCCATGGAATCCAGTCAGTAACTGGCTCTAGTCCAGTGGTCATCTCCAAATCGCATTACATGTCCACCCCTTCTGATTTCTGATGACTTGGCAAATGAGACAGTGTCCCTGACACTGGATAGTGGACAGAGGTCGGAATTCGGATTCCTTCTCTCACTTGAGTGAGGCATGATATTCCAAGCATGGCTCTTTGGATTGCTCTTTGGGAGACCCGAATAGGATTCTCTTCCTGCTTTCATAGGGCCCAGGTCTCTGAGGCATATATTAATGGAGGGAGAATGGTAGAGTCGAAGAGATATACCTAGAACCGGAGGTTATTTGTCCTTTTAGCTATTTCTTCGATGCTGTTGAAGGGGTTCCATGCCGCTCTCTTCCTCCTGTGCAGCTCAGTTTTAGGTCACTTATCATGTTGACTTCTCGACCTACATACACATAACTGCTGCATTCAGAGATTTTTTTCCATTGAGAGTGAATAGGGCCTCTGGAACTAGTTCATTTTTCATGAACATAGTTTTGTTGAGATTAAGCTGTATACCTATCTTTTCACATTTTCAGTTGAAGTCATCCACCATTCGTGGGGCTTGGTCAATATTTGGTGTTATTAGAACAATGTCATCAGCAAAGTGGAGGTGGTGTAGTTGCCAACTGTCTATCTTCACTTGCGTTCCTCTCCATTCTAATTGTTGCATGACGTTCTCAAGGGTGGTGCTGAAGAGTTTCGGTAAAATCATAAGGGTCTTAAAATTCAGAGGGCTTAAAACCTATCTATGCTTTATTGATGTATTTTTACATTATTGAATTACTGTGAGAAACACAGTAATAGAGCTGTTCATGTTAGGTTTCAGAGGTATACAATATTCCAACACCCATCCCTCCATCAGTGTGCATTTTCCATCACCAATTTCCCCAGTTTCCCTTCCACCACCAGCCTCCACCTTGCCTCTCTCTGTGTTAGGTGCATTCTCTCTTTTTCTCTGTCTCTTTCTCTCACTCTCCTGTTTCAGCCTTCTTGGAAAACAATTTGGGCATTCCTTAAGAAGCTAAATCCTAGCTATTTTAGTCTAAGATTTTAAACAACTTGCTTCTAGTCCTCCAACAGTTTCCACTTTTGTAAAATGAGAAGTATAGCCATATTTACCTCATAATGCTACCATAAATACTGCAAGTTATTAAACATAACATCCATAGTGCACTTAGTACATACCAAGTGTTGCAAAGGATGAGTGAAAAAATGGAGCATGGATAAAATATGGAAATAAGGAAGGATTAAATCTGACCTATTTCATTAAGCAGCAACTAACTTAAGCATTAACCAAATAGACTATTCACCATAGGGTTCATGAAATAGTCTTTATTAAACTAATTTAAGATGAAATATTTGGGTCTGGGATGAAGATATAGATTTTTGTTTGTCCATCTTAAGCTCTACTTGGGACTTTCTCCTGACTATGTGCTCAGAGATCACTCTTGGCAGATTCAAGAGATTATATATGTGCCAGCTATTGAATTCTTAATAATAGCATGCCAAGCAAGCAAACACTCTACTCACTATACTATCTCTCTGCCTCAGCTTTAAAGGGTTGAAATGTATACATGGCATTTGAATTCAGTATTGCTTGGTGTGTTTCCTATAAACAAAGAAAGACAGAAAGGGAATGACTTTGAGAAGAAACTCAACAATGTCATAAATATGTTTATAAAGTCTCAGAGAATAGCAGAGTCATAGATATTTCTTTGTTAAATGGCAAGGGACACATGCATCCAACTTTATAAATCAGGAGAGTCCAATCTAGTTACTAAGAGAATAAAGGTGGAAGTTCCAGAATCAAGCCATCAATTCAGGTTCTACCAGTTGTGTAGGCATATTTTGCAGAACTACCTTTTAAAATAAAAAGGTAAACCTCTTTACCTTTTTATTTACAGGTAAACCACCTGTAAAACCTCATAGTAACTCTTAATATCTGCAGAAATTAGTGTTGAGGATTTTGCATACAGTTATACAAAGAACTCAGGTAACTGCTGCATAGTTACTTCTCAGTAACCGATTAGATAACATGATGATCACTATATAAAAAATGCAGCAGGAGTGATTTAGCTCCCTTATATTAAACATAAATAATAGTGATAATTTATTTTAATGAAAATTCAATATGTAGAATAATGGTACAACAAATGCACATGCATTTTCAGTTTTCTAAGCAATATAAATCTTCCCACAGAATAAAAATTGTGAATGTACCTATGCAAACAAGAGTCATGCAGAATAAAATATTTCTATGCCCTTATTGAATTTTTTAAAACTGATTGAAGATTTTGTCTAAATAATAGCTAACCAAGATGACTGAAGTATTAAATGTGAATCCTAATTACCTAATCCTAATGGCAACCTAATTCGGTTACAATTCACAAAGATGACTGTTGTACTTCAAATAAATAGAATTATGGTGAGGGATATGACTTAAGTGATTGAGCACATACCTAAAATGTCCAAGGCCCTGAAATTGATTTTATTAGCCCCCAAGAACTGCCAACTGTGGCTTTGGTGGTTCCCAAGAATCACCAGTCATAATGCTAATGAGAGTGTCCCTCACAGGTAATAAAATTAATAAATTATGGAATAAAAAATCATATATATTTTTATGGGCTTTTTTTCACAATGAAATATATTCGTCATTAGAATGGCTCATTACCAATATGAAAATTGTTGCCCAACAGAGTCAAAATATCTTAAATAACTGAGTCTAGGGCTTGAAAATGCCTGATTTTCTAAATAAAATGAGTTTGCTCCTGATTTTAGGACTCAGGGTTTACTCTTGTCTCTCTGCTCGGGTTTATTCCTGGATCTTCACTTCTGGTGGGAATTGTGGGAAAATATGGGATGGTAAGGGATGAAATAAGTAATCCACATGCATAGGTACGTTCAACCACTGTGCCCCCTGTCATACCTCTCCAGCCCTACTGAATTCCTTATTTAAAGAAACACTTAAAAGGGCCAGAGCAATTGTACAAAGGGTAGGGCATTTGCCTACCCATGTATGTGGCTCACCTGGGTTTAACTTTTGGCATCCCAAAGGTTTCCAAGCAACACCAGGAGTAATTCCTGAGTGCAGAGCCAGGAGTAACCCCTGAACTCTGCTGGGAGTGACTCAAAAAAGTAAAAAAAAATGGTAAAGAAATAAAGACTAAAATTAAGATCTCAATATGGAAAAATATATGAATTAGTAAATAATACACATGACAACATCATGAAGTTCAAACTGTACATATTACAAAAATTAGTCCCATGGCATAAATTTTTTGTGCAGTTTTAAGTTGTATAGGGAAATTACATGTTGACAGTTTACGTGTGTTCTTCCCTCTCTGAACCTAAATTACTTATCTGCAAAAAAACAATAAAAATTGAAGGGCACAATGCTTATAAACTTTAAAATACTAGCACTTAAAATATTTTATTAGAAATTATATTAGCTTATTATTCCATAAAACTATCTCAAATGAATAAGGTATAAGTTGTACACCTGGATTAAAGTCTTTCTAACCATTCCTATACAGTGAGGAAAGACTATATCGAGGGCTTGTCTGACATATGGTTAACCCCTTTAGAAGTGCAGTCCTATAATGATGGAATCCTATCAATTTATAACCAGGTGAATTTTTTAGCTAGTCTAATATTTGACCTGGGAAATTGCTCTTCATCATCTAAGGAATTTTCTAATTCACTTACCAGGCTGCATCTATCAAGACATAGAACACTGAGACAGCCTAATAGTAAACCACAAAGCAGGCAGAAGGAATGCCACTAACATTGTAACTTACAAAGAGTGATTGCCAGTCTTGATTGTTAAAAGGATCAATTGTATTGAAAGAATGAGTTGTGGTGAGTAGAGTATTGACCATGGAAAAGAGTGATGGACAATTACAATCCTATTCCAATATCAGCATTATAAAGGTCACTGTTGAAAGATGTCTCAGTTCCCTCTTTTAAAGTCCTTTCATGCTCGATTATTGTCCTTCTTCCCCTTCTCCTCCATTACTCTGTTTCTCAAGTGATTCTTCTGGAATCTTAATGACAGGGAGTAGCACCATGAGGCAGATGGTAAAGATATCTCTTACATCATGAACATTTTGTGATTTCATCCGGTATAGAAATCCTTACAGAATGAGTGTTTGGAAGAACAAAAATGCTATACAAGACTGCAATTGGCACGTTACTTAAAATGCAACCGATGTACATCATTAAGGCTACAAATTCCTGAATAAGTCCAAGAATTTTTCATAAAAAAAATTCTGCCTCTCTGGGTGGTTTTCATTTCCTCACTGTCATATGTTGTGTAATTAGCAACGTGTTGTGTTATACTTAGATGTATAGCTAATAAATCAGGGTATAAGCTATTTATAAAGTATAAACTATTTATATATATCATGACAGCTCTATCTCTTCTGTCTTATTTGTTTCACTTGGTCTGATAGGTTATTGAAGCCCTAGCCAAACAGGGCATTCAAACCCAATACATCAAGATCCTTCATGAGCTCTATTATGGATTCACCACCAGGATCTCACCATTCTACAAAGAAGTGATCATCGATGTCAAAAAGAGGGTTTTAGCAGGGTGATACTGTTGGGGAGCTCCGCTGGGTTCCCCGACAGTGCCGGGAAGCAAAGTTTCCTTCTACCTCTGAAGCCGGCGAGGAATGGATGAAAACTCAGGAATCTGATGCAGTTTTAAAAGGCTTTACTTATCACAAGTTCAGGCATACAAATCAGCAAAAGGAAAAGCCCGGTGCTTAGGATTCCAGGCTAGAACCCCAGCCAAGTGTAGGCCAAGATGGTGGCCACCACGTGTAAAGGCTTTGTAAAAGGAGAAGAAGACAAGACTCCCAAGAAGGGTGAGCCCTCACAAAGAGAGAGCCCACAAAGAAGCGTATGAGAGAGGAAACCGGCTAGTTTTATACCCCTGCAACTCAGACTTCCTCCCACTGTTATGGAAAGCAGGGAGGGTCAAATGCCCTTAGGTAATCCCCTCCCTGCACCTCACCTAGGCCCTTTAGTATGCTAATGTTTTGAGCCAAGATCTGCCTGGAAATGCCTTTATAGGGTAGAGAAGTGAGTTTCTGAGATGGCATGTCTCTGTACCAAAGACTAATACTAATGCCAGTTAAATATTTCTCCAAGCCTTCACAAGTCTCTTCTACTTCATTGTAGTTTTGTATTTTAGTTGCCTTTGAGTATATCAGGGAGCCATGCTTGCTTGCCTGGAAGCAAACAGCATTTCTCTCTGGTCTAATTACTCAGGGGTCCCACGTAGCCAGGCAAATATGCTGGTAAGATCTAGCTAGTCCCACGGTGATTGTGGTAGAATGGGAGAATATTTATACCAGCTAGTATAGCATACATGGTCAGATAAACTGCCACATTTAGACTACCCCCTTATCTACGAAGTGATTTGCAGGCGGCAATTCAGAGCAGATGCAGCGGCCCTTAGAGGAGTCCTGCAACATGATACCATCTCACCAAAACTCTTCAGTGCCACCCTCAAGAACATTATGCAGCAATTAATTGTGAAGGAATGGGAGTGAAGATAGATGGTTGGCAACTATACCACCTAAGCTCTGCTGATGACATCATTCTGATAACACCAAACATTGGCCAAGCAGCACAAATGCTGGCTGACTTTGAACGAGAATGTGGAAAGATAGGTCTACAACTGAATCTAAAGAAAACTATGTTCATGAGAAATGAACTAGTTCCAGAGGCCCCATTCACGCTCAATGGAACAAACATCTCTGAATGCAGCAGTTATGTGTACCTAGGTCGAGAAGTCTACATGATGAACGACCTAAAACCTGAGCTGTGCAGAAGGAAGAGAGCAGCATGGAATGCCTTCAAAAACATTGAAGAAATAGCTCAAAAGACAAAGAACCTCTGGCTCTGGGAACATCTCATCCATACCTCCGTTCTCCCTGCACTAACATACGCCTCAGAGACCTAGGCCCTACGAAAGCAGGATGAGAATGCTATTCGGGTCTCCCAAAGAGGAATCAAAAGAGCTATGCTTGGAATATCTCGCCTCACTCAAGTGAGAGAAGGAATCCGGAGCTCTGACCTCCAGCGCTATTCCAGAGTCAGGGACGCTTATCGCTTTTGCCAAGGCATCAAATATCAGATGAGCTGGACATGTAATGCGACTTGGAGATGACTGCTGGACTAGAGCCATTACTGACTGGTTTCCACAGGATGTCAAAAGATCACGTGGCCGCCCACCTACTTATGGTCAGACTTCTTCGTCAAGACCCTGAATAAATGGTTTGAGACTCTTCGTATTCCAGAAGCAACCAGATGCCATTGGGCTACACTGGCACATGATAGGGTCAAGTGGAAATGTTACTGGCACCCGCTAGAGCAAATCGATCAATAATGGGATGTCAAGTGATCAAGTGATCAAGTCTGATCCACTCCATTTACATTCATATTGTAATAAAAAATAAGAATTCATATTTGTTGTTAGAGCATAAATTTGTTATGCATATAACTCACAATATCCTTATCCACTCGTTGTTCGTTATTCTGGTTGTTACCATTTGTTGTTCGTTATTCTGGTTGTTACCAGAACCTGTCTCTTGTAAATAGTGCCGTAGTGAATTTATGTGGGCATGTATCTTTTTGAATTTATGTTTGGATAGATTCCGAGGCATAAGATTTCTGGATCATATTATAGCTATATATAACTATCAATGTCTTTACTTAGTGTGTTTTACTAGTTTTTGTATAAAAATTAGGATCAAAACCTCATTTGTCTCTGAATAGTCCAAGACATCTAGCATAGTCATAAAAAATATCAAACCCAGTAGACTGACCTTTGGCAAAATAGACAGCTCAAACTGGGTCTAGACATAATGTCTTGCATGGTCCAGACCCAGAGTTTGATCCTTAATGCTGAACTGCCCTTCATCCCCGCCTACTCCAACCCCCTCAAACACACAGAGTAGCAACAGTTGTTAGTATAGCTAAACCTTAGCACTACTGCATTGCTTGCATGAGTATGAACCCTCTAACCAGATTGGCTGAGTATCGTTGTGAGAGCCCCTTATAGCTCTCTAAGCATTTCATGGAATGCAGATAATGCCACCTCTCCCTCCAAAAAATGTATAAACAAATAAACAAGTACGTGTGTTTTCATAGGAGAAATGAAGCAGGACAGAGTAGATGAATTCAAGAAGGTACATCTTCATATCACAAATAGAGGTAAAACAGAGCTTTCCACACATGCTGATTCAGAATTGAACCAAGCACTTGCTGAGAAAAAGAATTTTCAGACTCCATACCAAATCCAGTGATGAAGATTTCTCCTTGAGAGGCTCTAACATCTAACTGATAAGTAAAACTTCCACAATACATATTTAACTGCTATTACATGTAATAATATACAAAATGTTTTGAAATCAAGTAAGGTCTTGTTTTTTAGCTTGGGCATATCCAGTCAATTTCACTTCCACACTCACTCCAGTAATGACCACTGAGGACGTGGATACTCAGCTTTGGCCTATGTTGGCCTATGGACCAGCAGCTTTATTCAGAAGCTGTTAGGAAAATCACACCTCAGCCTCTCCAGAAGACATACTATGTCAGACTTTGCATTTGAATATGACTCAAATGCACAGTAATACTTAGAAGTGCTGATCTATATCTAACATATAAACTATGCTAACAAAGTGTGATATATTGATGTTTTACATCTACATCACTTGGTAGGTTATTAAAAATTCAGAACTTGAGCCTAGAGAGATAGTATCATGTATAGGGTGCTTGCCTTGCATACTGCATACTCAAATTCTATCCCATTTGGTCCCCAAAGCCCTCCAGGAATGAACCTTGATAACAGAGCCAGGAGTAAACTCTAAGCACCTCTGGGTATGACTTAATCTCTCCCCAAGGAAAGAAAAAGAAACAAAAAGAAATTGAGAATTATAGGCACCACACAAGAACTACAGAATGAGAATCTATGGGGAAGTGATTCAGGGAATTACCATGATATGTGTTTAATGTTAAAGCATCATATCCTTGAGTTGTTTCTATCTAGAGCAGATGTAACAAATCTGTGGCACTTGTCTCGTAACTTTTCTCCTTTTAAACCTCCATCTGTGCAATCTATCTATATAAATATAGATTACTATAATCACAGTACAAGTCATCCTTCTGGTAATTCCCTGAAGAAATAGAAATTGTTGTTCTCATGAGAAATGACAAACTAGAAGGACAGGAGCCTCGGTTCCCAATGAATTGAATCCTTGGTTCATATTGGACCTTCAAAATTCTTATTCTATAAATAAGGTAAAGCTATTCATTTAACATTTTTCATATTATTTTTATTCTCACTTTAACAATTCCTTCTCAAGCATTACTTCACTGTCCATGTGACCAAGCATATTTGGCATGAAAAGAGGGAGTACATACATATTAATATGTGGTTATGGGAATAGTTTTTCCTTGTACATTTGAAATACCATGATTTCCCAGATTCAGCACAGTGCTTGACACATAATTTAATGAATTAAGTCAATAAATGAATATTAAACACAATTAAATCAAGATTATGAATGATTTTCCTTTCTTTCTAATTATTTCCTCTAGTTGATTAATATTTAAAATAAAAGAAGAAAACAGTTATTTCAAAAATTTATCAAAACTGCATGAGAAAGCCACATGGTTCAAGTTAGAGCTGATGTGAATCTGTGTTATCCCACAGATTTCAACACACTTCAAATCGACCCTTGTTCTCCTCAATCCTCCCTGCAAAAACTACTTAAAATAGAAAAATCCTGGTAAAATTCAATGCACAATATGAGTATTAGTCTGATCCACCATCAGGATGATAAAGGAGGTTTTCTCTAGAATTACATTACATATTTATAAAGAAAAATTTCAAAAATGCTTTCTTCTACATTGATGGATGTCTGAACATTAACCATAAAAATAATAAAAAATTAAGCATTTTTTGTTCTCTGCTTCTAGGAATGCATACATGATATACAGTATTTTCATTTAGGGAACACATTTATCATAGCTCTCTGAAAAACTGCACATGCATCAAATGAAATCCCTGTGGGTGGTAGAACAATTTCTGCAGCACTTTGAAAGTCACTGTGTGAATTCTTTGCACTAGTGGTTCCAACTAGGACTTATGGCAGCATCTGAGGATAGGTACGGCTAGGTAGCACAACAGAGGAGACGTTGCATGTACCTAGTGAAGAGGGTTTGGTGGCGCTGCTGAACAATCACAGAACAGCCCTCAAAACAAAGGTTTTTTTATGATCCAAAATGCTAATAGTACTCAGGCTAAGAAAAAAAAAATCCATTTATTTTCTGCTAGTCTAGCTATTTTGGCTATATTTACTGCTATAAGTAAGTTAACTTTCTTGACTTATTTCCACTCTTTATTTTGTTAAAACAAACCCTGGATTACTACTTACTATAAGAATTTCAACACTTAAACTACATATTCCTTGCCTCAGATTTTTAACATTATAAGTGCAGCATGTGATCTTAGAGATTTCTATATGACACAAAGTTTAACTGTCTAACAAGCATTAGAAAATGCTCAAGGCATAAAATGTAGAGAAGTCCTCTGTGCTCATGTCTTTATAGAGAAGGGAAACACAAAATGCCCTGAAGCTACAAAACAGAATGAGATTGTGATAACATTTGAGGGCAGTGATACTAATTCCTAATTTGGTTTCAAGGCCCAAATTAGAGTTAGCCATTTTCTTTGTTCTATACATTAAGCAAAATGTACAGGCTTACTTCTTCCTAGTGTTGGCACTATTCACTTTTATTTCTGAAATACCTTTGCTTTAAATCTATTCTATGTTGTGTGTTTTATACCATTCAGATAACTGGTGAATTATTACCTCCCCCAAGAGAATGTTAACACTCTAGTTACCGTCTCTTCTATGTTCTCCTGTCCCACTGTCCTGCTTCATATTATTTATCTGCAATTTTCTTGCTTACCTGTTTATTATTTGACTCTCAACAAAGAATTACCATTGGTTTCTAGAATGTCACAAAATCCTTCAAGTCCTAGGATTATTTGATGTTAGCACATGGTGGTTTCAATTGAACTCTAATTCTTCCCATCCCTCTCTTTCAGTTACTCTACATTTGTTCCACTCTTTCAACAAAATTTACTTGATTGGAGACTTTGGATGTGACTTTTCCAATTTAAAACTCACCTGTCTTGCCTCAAAGCTCACAACTTTATCCTTCAGCAGCTATTTCAACCATGGCTTCTTATACTATCTATTGAGAGATTTTACCCTAAATATCTCCTCAATATGACTTATTATATTATATCTAATGATGTTATTTGCCTTTTTTATATTTTCTTGTAAACCCTGTGAAACAGTCTCCTGACTTCCTATATGTTGCAATTGCTCATCGCCTGCCATGATTCTTCCCAATAATATAAATTCAATCAATATTTGTCAATTTGTTCTGCTTACAGACTGAAACTTAGTTTTAAAAAATAAAATACAATAATATTAATTTTAAGAACATTATAATCAACTTTGCTTTAAAAACTATTTTAATACTCTCAGAGCTTTTGCAATTTGTACATGCACTAAATATTAATTTTTGAAAAACAAAAAATTCAAACAAGCTTTTACTCAGCATGATCCTCTCCATGTCCATCCATTTATAGGAAAATTTCATAATTTCTTTATTCCTAACTGCTGTGCAGTATTCCATTGTGTAGATATACCACAGTTTCTTTATCCAGCCTTCTGTTCTTGGGCATTCTGGTTGTTTCCACATTCTGGCTATTGTGAATAGTGCTATTATGAACATAGAAGTGCAGATGCTGTTTTGCTGTGTGGTTTTGGCTCCCAGGGTATATTCCCAGGAATGGTATTGCTAGGTCAAATGGGAGCTTAATTTATAGACGTGACTTCATTTATTTGCAGGATATGATGATACCAATATCGAAGACCAGGAAAAACATGGATCAGGAGGTCTTGTTAGTGGGTGGAATCTACTGCAAATCTATGGGAGTCATATATTAGGTAAGACAGAGAAGGGAACAATGTTCTAATAATTGTTGGAAATGATAATATCAGCCTAGAACTGAGGATAGAGAGAGAAAGAGAGAAAGAAAGAGAGAGAGATGAGAGGCAAAGTGCTGCCATAGAGGCAGGTGTTGGAGGGAGGAGGGAATAAAGGGACATTGGTGGTGGAAAATGAACACTGGTGAAGGGATCGGTGCTGGAACACTGTATGACTGAAACCCAAACATCAACACCTTTGTAACTGTATATCTCACTGTACTATAATAAAATTTTTTTTTAAATGCAAACAAGGTATATTTTGATAATAAAATGACTTCTCAAGAAAATAAAGGAAAGAAAGATAAAACAAGCACTAGTTAAAATCTTATTCACTTGAAACAAAAAATAAAAGTCCTGATTAAACTGGTGTCAAGTACAGGAACAACCCCCTACCCAAACACATGCATACAATTATGTGTGAAAAAAATGCAAGTTCAAAATGCTCTCTAATTTTATGAGACTCTGATAAGATTTATTAACAATGTAACTACATAGACCCCCAGAATAATTATGGTGGACAATACTGTTTCCTTAGCAATAAAAAGCAAAGTCCTGGAGTAGAAAAAGAAGGGTTTGAGTTATTCTTGACTATGCACATTTCAAAATTACTTTTTTGTAAACAACACTAAGAAGAAGCATACATTGATTAGTCAACAACATTTAAATATGCTGGCACAAATTAACTTTAACATTTTCAAATTATTATAATCCCATATTGTCTTGCTTTGACATTACTTTGTCACTTTTTTCCTGTGCACCTGAAATAAAAATGTTAGAAAAGGTAAAGGGCATTTTATCTATTTATTTGATTGATGATACTATCATCTTACTTTTTTGCATATCATATTACTAACACAATATAGTAAATTTATTTATCAGAGTTTGTATTTACAAAATGTGTTGGTTAAAATTTGGGGGCAGAGCTGCTACTGGCTCTCCCTGTGCTCAGCTATTCACGAGGCGCCCAGGAGGGATGGCGGATTCTAGCCCTGGCCCGCCACTCCAGCAGAGCCTTGCAACAAGCTAGACGACCCCCCCCCCAACTCCATGAAGGCCTTAATTTTCCACATCTGGACTTCCCTTCATCAGAACTCCACCCAGCAGACCAGCCTAACACAGCCCAGCTCGAGATTCACCCTGCAGCAGTCTCCTTTAAATTTAGCCCAGATATGCTGATCCAGAGACTCACAGACATGGGGGCAGAGCTGCTACTGGCTCTCCCTATGCTCAGCTGTTCATGAGGTGCCTGGGAGAGATGACCGGTTCTAGCCCTGGCCCGCAACCCCAGCAGAGCCTAGCAACAAGCCAGACGACCCCCCCACTCCATGAGGGCCTCCATATTCCACATCTGGACTTCCCCTAGTCAGAACTCCACCAAGCAGACCAGCCTATCACAGCCCAGTTCACTCAGCCCCAAGTGGCCATGCAGTTCATCAATAAATGCTGGATTTTGAGATGACTACAAGAGTATGCTACCCGCACGGCAGAGCCTGGCAAGCTATCGTGTCATATTTGATATGCCAAATACCAGTAATAATTATGGACCTCATTCCCATGTCCTGATGGAATGGTTTGAGGCTCTTTATGTTCCTGGAGCAAGCAGGTGCCCTTGGGCTCTACTTGCATGAGACAGGACATATGGAGTTGTTACTGGTGCCTGCTCGAGCAAATCGATGATGTATGGGAAGAAAGGATATAGTGATACAGTGAAAATTTGAAGGTGAATTTATTTGGAAGTCATTCTGAATGTAAAATAAATAAAAATAAACAATGTAATGCTATTTCTAAACTATCTAACTTCCAGGTTCTCAGTTTGAGCTACACTAATTATTTTCTTATTAGTTTTAGGGGAAGACTAGGAGAGTGATGAGAGACAATGCAAGATGCAAGACACTGTACTCTATTGTTCAGTGATGCAATAGAAATGCTGGTTTTGCATTACCATTCATCCAATAGCTATGTACTCACCTGTCATTGATTATGTGTGCTTTTAAATACTATGGCTCTTGTTTGATATATTTTATGGGCTTTATCTTATTTTATCCTCATAATTCTATATACTTCACATAAATTTATCATCATTGAAAAATGCAACAGAGACTCACATAGGTGAGCTGGCCTTCCGGATAAATAGTGGTTGGGAAGTATCAAAATCTAAAGAAAGATTGGAGTCTAAGTGGTTAATAAGACCCCCTTATACCTCCTCTCTTTGAAAGGGGCTCCAGTAGCACACAGAAGCTGATGTAGTTTTCTAGAGTAGTGTGCCTTATTACAAAAGAGCAGCTTTTTACCAGTGAGAATAGACTCTTTTTATGTAAAGTGATTTTTATCTCTGGCAGAAAGCAACTGCAATACAAAGTTATATTTCACTTTGCTCAGAGCTTAGATCACCACATATATCTCTATAAGTCAATAGGATTGGGTAAAAGAATTTTCCCTTGAGCATCTATTTATAGTTATACAGTGCAAATCGCTGTGTACTTGAGAAGCACTTACCATATTTCAATCACTTGAGTAAAACTTGTTAGCATTATCTTTTTACATGAGAGGAATAAAATTATTTCATATATAGTATGATATACTATATCAGTGTTACAAATATATACAGATATAAGACACATATATATGTGTGTGCATATATATTCCTATGTAAGTGTGGAAGTAAAATCTGATATGAGTAAGAGACAAAATGAATACAGAAAGCTCTTTTTTATCCATCTGTTTACTCACTACTCTGAGCTATTAACTTTTTGGACTCTATGTAGTATTTGGCAAATGAAAAAAAGCTGAAAACCTTGCCTTAGATAGATATAAAGGAATATTACTCATTTTCTCTGTAGAAGTTCTTGGATTGTCTATCTTTGCCCGTGTCTTTTTTTTTTCCTTTGTCCTTTTTAGCTATTTCTTTTTTTTTTATTTTTTTATTTTTACAATTACAAAGATATACAATTAAAAAGTTCATATTTGGGTTTTGGTCATACAGTGTAGCAGCACCCATCCCGCCACCAGTGCCCATCTCCCACCACCAACGCCCCCGGTTCCCTCCCCCCCCCCCGCCCTCCTCCATGGCAGGTTCTTTATTTCTTTCCATTTCTCTATCTTTCTCTTTTCCTTCCTCTCCAGACTATGGATTACAGAACATACATTAAAGGGTTGTCATGTGCATCCTTTTGCCTCCATTTAATGCTCAGTTCTAGGTTGGCATTAGTACCCTCACAATTGTTAGCACACTGTTCCATTTTCTGTCTTACCTAGCCTCTGAAACCTACACGTTTGTGATAATTTCCACCTTTGACAGGACTTCCTGATCTATGTTTCACTTGACCTTGGATATTGGTATCATAATATGTACCTATATATTTATGTTATGCAGATAAATGCAGTCATTCTGTAACTGTCTCTCTCCTTCTGGCTAATTTCGCTCAACATAATCTTCTCCATGTCCATCCATTTGTAGGCAAATTTTATAACTTCATTTTTCCTAACAGCTGCATAGTATTCCATTGTGTAGATGTACCAAAGCTTTTTATCCAGTCATCGATTTTCGGGCACTCGGGTTGCTTCCAGATTCTGGCTATTGTGAATAATGCTGCTATGAACATAAAAGTAGGGATGGTGTTTCCGCCATGCATTTTTGGTTTCCCAGAGTAGATTCCCAGGAGTGGTATGGCTGGGTCAAATGGGAGTTCAATTTCTAGTCTTTGGAGGAATGTCCATATTGTTTTCCAGAAAGGCTGTACCAGTCGGCATTCCCACCAACAATGGATGAGTGTCCCCTTTTCCCCACACCCACGCCAGCACTTGTTGTTCTTGTTCTTTTGAATATGTGCCAGTCTCTGTGGTGTAAAGTGGTATCTCATTGTTGTTTTGATTTGCATCTCTCTGATGATTAGTGATGATGAGCATTTTTTCATATGTTTTTGGCCATTCGAATTTCTTCCTTGCTGAAGTTTCTGTTCATTTTTCTCCCCATTTTTTGATGGGGTTGTTTGTTTTCTTCTTGTAAAGTTCTACCAGTGCCTGATATATCCTGGATATTAACCCCTTATCAGATGAGTATTGGGTGAATATTCTTTCCCATTCTGTGGACTGCTTTTGTATCTTAGTCACTGTTTCTTTTGAGGTGCAGAAGCTTTTTAGTTTCATGTAGTCCCATATATTTATCTTTTCTTCTAGTTGCTTTGTTAGAGGTGTGCCCGTGTCTTTTAATAATTATATTACCTTTATTCCCTTTGGACTTTAGAAATCAGTTCTTTTCCCCACCCATACTTCAGTCTTCTTAGGTAATTCAATACCTTGCTATGATTAGGGAAATCATTTATGTCACATTCTCAGATTTGTGGTTTTCATGGTCTGAGTCCAGTCAAAGTTCACCATTCTATTTCCTGAACTGCATAAATGGCTCAGGTATGAGCATGCAAGAAAGCTGTGTCTGTGTCTAGTGAAAGCTAGATCAATACCTGATCACATAAACCTTATGGGATTGGTTGGGAAACAGCAGAGAATAGGAGCAAAGGGTGGATGGCATAGTGTGTGATATAGTGCCATAAACCTAACTGGCTATCTTTGAAAACCTCATTTATTTAATCGAACAAATTCCAAGACTTTTTATTTTTCTTTAGGCATACATAGTTTTGCTATATTTCTACTCTTTTCAAGAAATGCATTTGCTTAATGTAGACTATAATTTGGTTTACAAGATTCAATATAAACAATAAATAAATGCTCCTTTCATTACTCTACATTAATTTTTAAAACAGTCATGTAATATAAATGACTCCCAAGTGCTTTCTGCATATATTTTAAATTGAAGATTAACTTTTCTCTACTATTTAATTTGTAAAACATTCAGAACTGCTCGCAGATAATATGAAATAGCCCACCAGGAAATAGTTACTTTTGTCTTGCATCTTGAACCTTCACTTATTGAATTAAAAAAAAAAAGACACAACTTTTGGTGAATTGGAAACTTTTGGTTGAAAAAAACAACTTTCAGTAGTTCAAGGTTTAGGGGCCAGAGCAGTAGGACAGGTAGGGTGCTTGCCTTGCACACAGCTGACATGGGTTTGATCCCTAGCATCCCAGATGATTCTCGAATCCCACCAGAAGCATTTCTCTGGCAGAGACAGGGAAAATTCTGAGCACCTCCGGTGTGGCACAACTCCCATCCTCCCAGATAGCTTTTTTAGTTTTTTTTATTTTTAAAGTATTTTATTATACCACCATGAGATATACAATTACAAAGTTATATAATAAAAAATTTCATATTTGGGTTTAAGTCATACAGTGTTCCAGCACCCATCCCTCCACCAGCGCCCATCTCCCACCACCAACATCCCCGGTTCCATCCCCCGCCCCCAGCCTGCCTCCATGGCAGGTTCTTTATTTCTTTCCCTTTCTCTCTCTTTCTCTTTTCCTTCCCTTCCAGACTATGGATCACAGAACATACATTAGGGGTTGTCATGTGTATCTTTTTGCCTGTATTTAATGCTCAGTGCTAGGTTGGTATTACTACTTTCAACAATTGTTAGCACACTGTTCAATTTTCTGTCTTACCTTGCCTCTGACTCCCATATGTATGTGATAATTTCCACCTTTGGCAAGACCTCCTGATACATGTTTCACTTGACCTTGGATATTGTATCATAATATGTACATATATATTTATGTTGTGCAAATAAATGCAGTCATTCTGTATCTGTCTCTCTCCTTCTGGCTAATTTCACTCAACATAATCTTCTCCGTGTCCATCCATTTATAGGCAAATTCTATAACTTCATTTTTTCCTAACAGCTGCATAATATTCCATTGTGTAGATGTACCAAAAGCTTCTTTATGAAGTCATTAATTCTTGGGCACTATGGTTGTTTCCAGATTCTGGATACAGTGAATAATACTGCTATGAACATAAAAGTAGGGATGGTATTTCTGCTGTGTATTTTTGGCTTTCCAGAGTATATTCCCAGGAGTGGTATGGCTGGGTCAAATGGGAGTTCGATTTCTAGTCTTTGGAGGAATGTCCATATTGTTTTCCAGAAAGGCTGTACCAGCCAGCATTCCCACCAACAATGGATGAGTGTCCCCTTTTCCCCACATCCACGCCAGCACTTGTTGTTCTTGCTCTTTTGAATATGTGCCAGTCTCTGTGGTGTAAAGTGGTATCTCATTGTTGTTTTGATTTGCATCTCTCTTATGATTAGTGATGATGAGCATTTTTTTCATATGTTTTTTTGGCCATTCGAATTTCTTCCTTGTTGAAGTTTCTGTTCACTTCTTCTCCCCATTTTTTGATGGGGTTGTTTGTTTTCATCTGGTAAAGTTCTACCAGTGCCTGATATATCCTGGATATTAACTCCTTATCAGATGGGTATTGGGTGAATATTCTTTCCCATTCTGTGGATTGCCTTTTTATCTTAGCCACTGTTTCTTTTGAGGTGCAGAAGCTTTTTAGTTTCATGTAGTCCCATATGTTTATCTTTTCTTCTAGTTGCTTTGTTAATGATGTTTCACCTTTGAAGATGCCTTTATCTTCAATGTCATGGAGGGTTTTTCCTATATTTTCTTCAATGTACTTTATGGATTCAAGTCTGATATTGAGATCCTTAATCCATTTTGATCTGATTTTTTGTGCATGGTGTTAGACACAGGTCCAAATTCATTTTTTTTTACATGTCGCTGCCCAGTTTTCCCAACACCACTTGTTGAAGAGGCTTTCCCTTACTCCATTTTGGACTCGTTGCACCTTTATCAAAGATTAAATGATCATGTGTTTGTGGTTGAGTGTAAGGATACTCAATTCTATTCCATAGGTTCACAGGTCTGTTTTTATTCCAATACCATGATGTTTTAATTACTCCTGCCTTGTAGTACAGTTTGAAATTGGCAAAGGTGATGCCTCCCATCTTCTTTTTTCCAGAGGATTGCTTTAGCTATCCTTGGGGGTTTATCGTTCCATACAAATTTCAGGAGCGTTTGGTCAATTTCTTTGAAGAATGTCATGGGTATCCTTATAGGGACTGCATTGAATCTGTACAGAGCTCTAGGGAGTATTACCATTTTGACAATGTTGATTCTCCCCATCCATGAGCAGGGAATATGTTTCCATTTCCTTGTGCCCTCTTTTATCTCTTGGACCAGTGTCTTATAGTTTTCTTTGTACAGGTCCTTTACACACTTGGTTAAGTTGATTCCTAGGTATTTGATTTTCCATGGCACAATTGTGAATGGAATCGTTTACTTAATATCCCTTTCTTCTCTTTTTTATTTGTATATAGGAAAGCCACCAACTTCTGGGTGTTGATTTTGTATCCTGCCACTCTACTATATGTGTCTATTGTTTCCAGGAGTTTCCAAATAGCTTTCTTAATACTTGTCCAGGAGTGGAGTAATAGTCCAGTGGGTAAGGTGCCTGCCTTGCATGCACAAGACAGAAGTTCGATCTCCAGCATCCCGTATTGTCTCTTGAGGACTGCCAGGAGTGATCCCTGTGTGTAGCACCAGAGTAACCCCTGAACATCACCAGCTATGGCCAGTCCCTACCTCCCAAATTACTTATACAAAGATATAAGAACATTTGTAATGTTCTTGACAAATCATCTATATCAAAAGTACAATGTGAATGCATTAAAATTGTTGAACTTTTTGATTTCTTGACACTAAATATTTTATAAATCCATGTAGAGTCAATATAATAGATTTTTAAAATATTTTCTTCTCTTTTACTGGGAACAATCAAATGAAATAAAACAAGAGTCCTAGAGTGTTAATGCATGTAGTTTAAATCTATGCTTGTTTGCTAACCCTTGCCAACCTCAGTTAGGCAATTAGTAGCTGCATCCTTTTTTATTTTATTTTTTATTTTATTTTATTATTTTATTTTATTATTTTGTTTTATTTTATGTAAACATTATTAGTGTTATTTAGAAGGAACACCTGGCTGCTTTCTGGGCTTATTCCTTTCTCCATTCTCAGGGATAAGTCTTAGAGGTTCTCAAGGTAACATATGCAGTGTCACAAATCAGTCACGGCCTGTCACATGCAAGGCAACCACCTTAACCCCTATACTATCTCCTGGGACTTGCATTCTCATTTTAAATTATGATTAAAGGAGCTGTAAAGTAAGTTCTCTTAGAAAGCAATGGAACAAAGTTTCTCATCTACTTCTCCTGATTCTATAGGTTTTAGTCAATTTAAGCCTGTGACACATTCAACTACAAGAATCTATTTGGAAGTGATTCCCTGGATTCTGTCTTTGAAAACAGGGCAAACATTTCCAGTGTACATGGGAATCATTGGTCAAAATGAAAATCTGTGTCGAGTACTGTCTTTGGCTGTATTAAAACTGGTTACTAGTCATAACATTAGAAATTAAGAGACAATTTTCTTAGTTTGTAAGTGTGACTCCATAACAATAATAGCTATTCTTTTCTGGAGTATGTGTAGAGGCAGAATTTCAAGACACACTCTAGATCTCTAATATCATTAAACTATATTTTAATAAGATCCCTTAAGGGATTTACATGCATGTTCAATTTTGGTATAGACAGGTCTGGCATCTACTATTAAAGTATGGTTCCTTAGCTAGGCATCATTAGCTTCAAACGGGGCTAATGATACAACAAGAACAAAGAAAAGGAAGAGAATAAAGGAGGGAGAAGATAAAGTATTCAGATTTGTTGGAAACTCTTACAAGCCTGATATAATGGGGTCTTTGAATTAATATTAGTTCAGTTGGGCAAGACAGCTTAGTGTAATGAGTTAGTGTCAGCTATTCTGAAATTTTACATCTTTTTAATTATCATGATTAACCAACTGACTGGTTTCTTTCTAACAGCATGGAAGTGCAAGGCACTTGTGAGTTAGCAATAGTAGCAACCCCTAGAGTTCATGCATAATAAAACAGAGTAGAAATGCCAATCAGGCAAGAAGTAGGTATTTTTAAGTTTTTGGAAGAAAAGGACTTTATTTATCCCTTAACCTAGTGTCAGGGGATCTGACCTCTACCTACTATTTAAGATCATTTTCCTTTCTATTCTTTGAACCTTTTATTCCTTTCACCATATTTTCTCACAATGTAGGTATGGGGATGATAATAATGCCCATCAAAGAGAGGTTAAGTAGCATAGGAAGAAAATATCACAAGGACTTGAATATTTTAGCTAACAATGGAATCCTTGCCCATCCTTCTCCACTTCTCAAAACCCACAGTGAGCTGAGTCAAGGGGGCCAGGCCTTCTTGATCTCTGGTTTGGATCTGCTAAATGTCAAAATGTTAAAGTTCAGGCAACACCTTAAAGTATAACATTCCATGTTGAAGCTAAAATGGTCTTCTTTCCTGTCTTATTTTCTCATATTCTGACTCAAGTATCCTTTAAAGAAAAAGTATCTTTCAGAGACAAAATTTTGATCATATTCTCAGCATAAAAAATCCCTTAATGGCAGTCAAATATATTGAAAAATTATAATTGGAACTGAGGTTATAAAAGGGAGGGACAAAAAGAGTCTGAAAACATGCCTCACCTTTTAACAGCTTTTCAACAAAGTCAGATATTTTCAACAAAAAGAACAAGTAAAATGCATTCTCTGGACTGCCAATGGCAAGGGAGGAGTACAGCTCTTCTAATGAGATCAGCACAACAAAATATTCAAAGTTAAATTATCTTTGCCACCTTATAATCATAGCAGCATATAAAAACCTTCACATTACTTGACAATTTATTGACTAGTAGAGATTTATCATGTGTGAAGTCTACTCATTGAAGACTACTTATTTGAAGAAATAACAGGAATTAAAAAGGGCACTCAAAGCTTAATGGGTGGTTGGGAAAACTTGAGACAACAGTGAGGGAAGGTGTAATGGTGGTGGAAATGGTGTCAGAATATTGAATTCCTATAATAACTTATCATGAACAACTTTCTATGATATAGTATTTGCATACAGTATAAGGGGATATTTACATATGTAGCCGTTACCCCACCCAAAAAAGAAAGAAAGGAAACTCTCTAAATGGAGTAAGATGCCTTTATATGGAATGAAATATTATGATTAACAAAGTGTTCCTCCCTCACCCCAAATATACATAAAAGAAATTCCTAAAAACTTCTTTTTTAGAAGTGCTGAGTTTGACAGATTTTTCAAGAGTCAAAACAGAAAATATCAACATAATCAATGCTCATTCTATGAGGAACAGGATCCAAAAAATTCACTACACAAATTCACTTAACCAAAATGGCTGAGGGAGAGAGAAAGCCAAAAAAGAATGCAGTTCTTCAAAAATTCTCGAATCATTTGCCAATGTGGAAATATGTGAGCCCTCAGGCAAACAAAAGCTAATGTTGAAGCTCGCAAAGCAGGGCAGAGAAGGGATAAAGAAAGACCTCAAAGAGAGAAGAACTGCAATACTGGTTGATGCAGCAGAACCCAGGAAGAGCATTCACAACACCTGCCTGTACTTTGCCAACTATAAGACAAAGATGACTGCCCTCTGACATCCTAATGGGTCTATCACATCTTCCAGAAAGGGCAATGGAGAAGATTTTCCATGACTTCTACTCAGATCTCTTTGATAGCCACGTCTCCCTGCCCACATACCAAATACCACAGGATGGATGTCGTTCCCAACATTCTGCTTTCTGAAATATGACATACCATTTCATCCGTAAAGAAGCCAACAACATTCAGTTCAGACAAAGTCAGACATGAACACTTGAAGAATCTGCCTTCAGTCCTCATCAATACACTGGCTCGGCTCTTCACACACTACATGTCTAATGCAAAGTACCATCCCAATGGAAAACCATTGCGGGATTCTACTGTTCAAGAATGGATACATTCATGACATTGGCAACTATCACCCCATCTTCCTGTTGTCCATCATCTAAAAACTGTTTACTCAAGTCATCCAGATCATGATTGGCAGAACATTAGATGAAGGACAAACAAGCGAGCAAGCTGGCTTCTGAAAAGGATCGGACCATATCCACATGGTAACCAAGCTCATTGAGGTTTGTAGGGAGTTCAAGATACCGCTCTAACATTCACTGATTTAAAGAAAGTCTTTGGTTCTGTTGAGACTGAAGCAGTCATGGAAGCCCTAGCCAAACAGGGCATTCAAACCCAATACATCAAGATCCTCTGTGAGCTATATTACGGATTCACCACCAGGATCTCACCAGTCTACAAGGAAGTGATCGTTGATGTTAAAAGAGGGGTTGCAGAGTGATACCATTTCACCAAAACTCTTCTGCACCATACTCAAGAAAGTCATGGAACAATTAGAATGTTAAGGAATGGGAGTGAAGATAGACGGTCGGCAACTACACCACCTTCCTTTTGCTGATGACATCATTCTAATAACACCAAACAATAGCCAAGTGGCACAAATGCTGACTGACTTTGACCGAGAATGTGGAAAGATAAGTCTACAGCTGAATCTCAAAAAAACAATGTTCATGAATCACAAACTAGTTCCAGAGGCCCCATTCACTTCCAATGGAACAAACATCTCTGAATGCAGCAGTTATGTGTACCTAGGTTGAGAACTCAACATGATGAACGACCTAAAACCTTAACTGCGCAGGAGGAAGAGAGTGGCATGGAATGCCTTCAAAGGCATCGAAGAAATAGCTAAAAGGACAAAGAACTTCCGGCTCCAGGCACACCTCTTGACTCCACCATTCTCCCTGCATTAACATATGCCTCTGAGACCTGGGCCCTACAAAAGCAGAATGAGAACACTATTGAGAAGAATCTCAATTTGATTCTTCTTTTGAGAAGAATCAAAAGAGCTATGCTTGGAATATCACGCCTCACTCAAGTGACAGAAGATATCTAGTGTTCTGATTTCCATCAATGATCCAGAGTCTGGCACACTGTCTCATTTGCCAAGGCATCGAAAATCAGATGGGTTGGACATGTAATGCGACTTGAAGACTACTGCTGGACTAGAGTCATTACCAATTGGATCCCACGGGATGTCAAAAGATCACATGGCCGCCCACCTACAAGGTGTTCAAACTTCTTCATCAAGACCCTGAACAAACGGTTTGAGGCTCTTCATATTCCTGGAGCAAGCAGATGCCAGACAGGGACAAATGGAAATGTTACTTGCACCTGCTCGAAGCAAACCAATGAATAACAGGATGTTAAGTGATCAATCTATTATCACAGTATAATAGATATCTATTGTAGAAATTATCACACTTTTCAGATTACAATAATTCTTGGAATCATTAGGCTTTTTAAAATTTAGGATTTCATAGCTGCCCTTCAAAATCTAAATTCACACTTTGATTTTTTTTTTTTATGAAATTTGTAAGGGTACCTTATAAGTTTTAGAGTTAAAGGGCTGGAAAGATAGATGTACATACAGCAGTAGGGGGACTCAGGACTGACCTGAGTTTAATCTCTGTACCACATATGTCTCCCAAACTCATCAGGAGTGATCCCTAAGCACAGAGCCAAGAGTAAGCCCTGAGCACAGTTGAGTGACTCTCCCTCACAGAAAATAAAAATGAGGAAAATTAGCTGAACACTGATATCATGGATGACAATACTGTGAGATGGGGTGCAGAGATTTACCTAAGATTAATCTGTTCACATCTCTTTTCAGTAAAGACAAAAGCTATATTTCTTATAAAGTTCTCAAAATTGTACTGCAGGTACTAGAAAACTCTTCAATGAATGACTTTTTATATCTCAATCTCATTCTTTTAAGCAAAAGACCAAACTTCACTATTAACCAACTGTGAGGATACCTTTATTACAGGGTATAAAGTTTAAATGACCATCGTGACTGCAAATTAAAATGCCCTACATGAAAAAAGATGGCATTTTCCTTCTGTCTCAATTCAGCCCCAACACTGACCATTTTTTTCTTAATGCTGTCCATATCACAGATGCTTTCTTTTCCTTACAAAGGAAATGCTTCATGTCCTAAAATGCAGCAGTTGGGCATGTGCAAGAATCATTTACTGACTGTGTCTGGGAAGCGTAATCTAACAACGCCATTCAATTGAGACTTTTAAGACTAGTATTCACTGATCATATAGTTCTTTTTTTCTTTGTAATATGCAAAACTATTACTTCCAGGTATGAACCTTTTAAGATGGCATATTAGAACTGTGAAGAATTCCAGAGAAACAGCCCAGTACTACTCAGGCCAGGCACCTTAATTAGCCCTGTCACAGCATAATGCTCAGATTTTCCTAGAGGGCTGAGTTAGCTTCCTGAGCACTCAGCAATGCTCACAAATCACGAAATGAAGGCACTTGGTGTCTTGCACCAGGTCTCTAACAAATCTTTGTGAGAGAGCTTCACTAAGAGGCTGCAAAGTTGTGCTTTTCTGTTGATATGCTCTTTCCCAGGCATTGAGATGAACCCAGTTAGTTTAGGTCTCACCTTACATCTAAATCCCAGAAAAGTTCATTTCCTTAGGAACAGATCAAAACATCTTTCTGAGGCTTTTGAAATTCATGGACATTACCATTGGGAAATCAAGTGTGATGTGACCAAACCTTGCAAGGAATCATTTGGCTGGCCTTGGTCAGATAAAGGGCAAGTGTGCTAAATCATCTCTAATTAATGGAGGAGTTGCCCTTGATGACAGGGAGTTATTTTCACATGAAAAAGCTTCTTGCATTAGGTCGCCTTTAAAAGTAACCCTCTTGGAATGTAAGAATACTTCAGTTAGATTTTTCTCCCCAGAAATAATTAAGACAAAGAATATGAAAACAGCACTTGTTAGTAATGACTGAGGAAAACTAAATAGGAAATTGAGTTCTTAATGATCAATCTTAGTAAAGGATTTTTGATGAGACTTACTTAAAAATGCTTCTCCGTTGAACGGTGCCATGATGAAGTAAAAATAGAAATTCAGATTATGGAAATCAGAGTAAATCAAAAAGATTTTTTATATTACAGCTAAGTAGCATATGAGTTAATAACTTCAAAATTATATAAAAGTTTTCCAATTATCAAAAGCTCAAAACATTTTTTTAAATTTTATTGCTCTCTAGTTGACAAACTTGCCTGGTATTTAAGATGTACAACACAGACATTCTGTATACATATGCATTGTGAAAAAATTCTTTCCTTCAAGTTAGTACATCTATTGCCTCACATTTGAGGTAGAAGGAGTAAGAATAAGTTCTGCTCTTGGCAAATTGAAATCCTAAAATATAGTATCATCAAATGTAGTTCTATGTTATACAATAATTCTTCAAATACAACTGTAGTATATTTGTAATATAGTTTGTCCTTTTTTAATTCCTAGGGCTATTTCTTGTATTTAGTACCTACTACTCCTTAACCTCTTTTAATATCTATTTCTCTATTTTCATCATTTCCTAGGTTTTTATTATCTTATAGTTTAGAAGTAGTACTTTGTACAATGCTTCCAAAATTGATTTTGTTTTATATTTTCTTATGACTAAACTGGGCTATAAGTTTGGATGAGGAATGAAGGACAGATAAAATTACTTTCCCATCACAACATGTCAGGAAGCACCTAATTACTGTTGTTAAATACATAAAATGATCACTTGGTTAGACTTACAGGTTATGTTTCATAGGTTTATCAATTGTAAAGAGACAATAGTAAGCATTTCCTTCCATATATACTCTATTCTTTAGAACCATATCACTAAACCCAATACAATGCTCTATGAGGAAGGTAGACACTTCCTAAAGGGTTTTAATAGTCTTATCTGGGACTATTGTATTAAGATCAATCATTTCCTTCTTTGTAAAATGGCAATATAATGATATTATCTCCAAAGACTAAGAATGAAATAAAGATGAATAGAAGAATGCTAAGAATGAAATAAAGACAGAAATGTTGTATACTCCCAGCTCTTGACATACATTAACAACAAGTGCTTATTTTCCTGGGTTCACCCAATTAATCAATTCAATAGTATTAATTGAGTACAAATTGTGCCTGAGGTATTACACTAGAAATCATGTTACAAAAGTAAAAACAAACAAACTAAAGCAAACAAACATAAAAATAGACACAGACACACAGAACATAAAACAGTTCACCTGCTTTATTGAAGTAGCATTCTACTGATGACTATGGATGTTACACAAATACATATACAGCATATTTCTAAAAACTGAAATAAATTTTATCCAATAAAAGGTTATATGCTATGTAAGATAATTCAAAACAGTATGTGAAAGGTTGATTTAAATGTTGTGGTATAGCTGGGCTTATAGACAAAAAGTATAAATGGAAGACACCCCAGACAGTAGTACAGCATATATGTGTATATATATATATATATATATATACACATATACATATACATATATACATATACATATACATACCCCACAGCTGAAATTATTTTATTTATTCAAGGCCCAAAGAGAAAGATGAATAATCAGAGAGCTCTGAGGGAGAAGAGAGGGGAACTAAAGCTAGACAATGAGGCAGGAGCTTGGTGCTTCCTCTTTACCAGATGAGCTATGCGGGCATTGTAGTCACCTGATGCGATGGACAATCATAGGAATCAAGTTGACACAGTGTAAAAAATAGACTGGATGAGGTGTGGGAAATGTGACTATTATGACAATTATAATGACTTGGGGAGTAGTAGGAGAGAGCAAGAGAGACCAAGAATGTATCATAATTTCTTGTATCACTTGTTTTCCCATTGTTCATCGATATGCTCTAGCTGGCACCAGTAACATCTTCATTCATTGAGAATGAGGTCCATTATTGTTACTGTTTTTTGCATATCAAATACAACACGGGTAGCTTGCCAGGCTCTGCCATGGCTCTAGGTTCATCCCAGGGGACTCAGTCTTTTTCTATGTCAGACAATCAATCATCCAGGGCCCATGGTGCAGAGCCCTGGGTGTAGACCAGCCTGTCTCCTGTCTGCCACCTGCTGATGCAGCCTGGCACTGCAGTCACACCTGCAACACCTCAAAGGGCAGGGTCTGACAAGGGGTTAATATCCAGGATATATCAGGCACTGGTAGCACTCCACAAGAAGAAAACAGCCAACCCCATCAAAAAATGGGGAGAAGAAATGAACAGAAGCTTCCAAAAAGAAGAAATTCGAATGGCCAAAAGGCATATGAAAAAGTGCTCTTCATCTTTAATCATCAGGGAGATGCAAATCAAAACAACAATGAGGTACCATCTCACAACACAGAGACTGGCACACATCCAAAACAGCAAGAAACAACCGGGGCTGGCGTGGATGTGGGGAAAAAGGGACTCTCATCCACTGTTGATGGATGGGGAGTGCCGACTGGTCCACCCCTTTTTGGAAAACAATTTGGGCATTCCTCCGAAAGCTAGATATTGAGCTCCCATTTGATCCAGCAATAGCACTCCTGGGAATATACCCTAGAGACCGAAAAACACATAGCAGAAACACTATCTGTACTTCTTTATTCATCTCTGCGCTATTCACTATAGCTAGAATCTGGAAACAACCTAAATGCCCGAGAACAGAGGACTGGCTAAAGAAACTGTGGTTCATCTACACTATGGAATACTATGCGGCTGTCAGAAAGGATGAAATTATGAAATTTACCTGCAAATGGATGGACATGGAGTCTATCATGCTGAGTGAAATTAGTCAGAAGGAAAAGGACAGATATAGAATGACTGCATTCATTAATAGGATATAGATACCAGTGTTTTAATAAATATGGGAAATTGTAATGGCAGATTAAAACTCACCACTGAATATACACAAAGAGACTTAAGTGATTAACTCTAACTATCTGCAGGGCCAGCAATAATGTGTAAAATAAGAGGGAGAGAGATGCAGAGACAGAGAGAGAGATAGAGAGAGAAAGAGAGGAAACTGGGGTACCTGCTATTAAGGCGGGTGGGGGATGGGAGGGGGGAGGGGTACATTGGTGGTGGAAATGGGGCACTGGTGGAGGGATGGGTGCTGGAATACTGTATTACCAAGAACCAATTATGAACACCTTTGTAATTGTATGTTTCACGGTGGTATAATAAAAAAAATTAAAAAAAAAAAAAAAAGAATGTACTACTTGATTCCAGCACCCTGCCCTCCACCAGTGTCCATTTCCCACCACCAATGTCCCCAATTCCTCTCCCCTCCCATAGCCTGCCTAAATGGCAGGTTATTTATCTCTTTTCTCTCTCCCTCTCTCTCTCTTACTTCTCTTACACATTGTGGGTTGCACTACACACACTTAGAAGCCATCATGTGCATTTTTGCCTGTATTTAGTGCTCAGTTCTATTTTGGTATCAGCCCTTTTGACATTTATTCACACATGTTACCTTCTCTATCTTACCTAACCTCTGACTCCCACACTTTTGTGGTAATTTCCACTTTTGGTAAGATCACCTGATATATTTATGTCATGCAAATCAATGCAGTCATTCTAAGTCTCTCTTTCCTTCTGACTAATTTCACCCAACATGATCCTTTCCATGTCCATCCATTTATAGGCAAATTTCATAACTTCATTTTCCTAACAGCTGCATAGTATTTCATTGTGTAGATGTACCACAGTTTCTTTATCCAGTCATCAGTTCTCGGGCATACTGGTTGTTTCCAGGTGCTGGCTATTGTGAATAGTGCTGCTATGAGAATAAAAGTGTGGATTGTGTTTCCGCTGTGTGTTTTTGGCTTCCCAGGGTATATTCCCAGGAGTGGTATGTATGGCTGGGTCAAAAGGGAGCTCAATTTCTAGTCTTTGGAGGAATGTCCATATTGTTTTCCAGAAAGGTTGTACAAGTCAACATTCCCACCAACAATGTATGAGAGTCCCCTTTTCCCGCATCCACGCCAGCACTTGTGAACAACATTGTAATTGTATATCTCACAATGGTATAATAAAATGTTTAATTAAAAAAATAAACTTAAAAAAAAAGAATGTACTACTTGATAAATATATAAACATATGCAAAGCTCTAATCATTTTTTGCCATATTACATAAGATGACATACTGTAATTAATGCTCCAGTCTTACAATACCAGATTCAAGTTTGCTGTCTTCCCTCTAATATTGGAGACCCATAGTCTCCAAATAAACTTACTTGTTAGGTCAAGACCATGTACATTAGATAACCTGCAACATGATATCTGCTAAAAAACTCAAAGCAAGTTTTCAAACACAATGATTTCCATGACATCTTTTTCTCTTAAGTTGGACCCCAGTAACTTTAAACAAAGAACACTATTAATTACTGAATAGAAATATTGTTCTCTCAAAAAAAGACAACCATAACATAAAAAAATACCACTGGCCCACTATTGATGAAAGAGCTTCTTTACATTTAAAAGCAAGAGTAGGTGGTATTATGGTCTCCTTTTTAAAACTTTTTGTTTGCTTTTTGGGCTGCACCTGAAATGCTCCTGGCTTAAAACAGGATGGGTCACCTACATAACCACACCCATGCAAGGCTGTTGGTTGACACACCGTACTTTAAGCTTAGGCTACACTTAGCTTGCAGCCCCTCCCAGCTCTGCTAGGAAGGTTTTGAATCAGCTCTGGCACTTGTAAAAGCCTAAAGGCCACCTGAAGTGCTGCATTCCAATAGAGTTGTTTACCTGTATTCATCTCTAGATATCCCAGCCCAGGATGGCCTGACTGGGAAGTTTTGAGGGATTTCTATCTAAAAAATAAGCTGGAAGAAGAGAAAAGGCCTTTTGCCATTTTGGCTTCCCTTGGTGTTTTCCTCTCTTCATTCTCTCCATTCTCTGTTGGGCTTTAACACATGGTGGCTGCCATCTGGGCCTACACATGGCTGGAGCCCAGCTGGGAATGCAGAGTCTGAAGATTTTCCTTTTCTTGGATTATATATCAGAACCTGTGATAGTAAAGTCTTTTTAAAACTGTGCTGAATCCTGAGTTTTCATCCATTTCCTGCCAGCATCAGAGGTAGAAGGGAACTCACTTCCTGGTATTGTTGGGGACTCCAGTGGCTCCCTAATACAAGGCAAATGTCCTACCCACTGCTCTATCTATTATCATTCTTGCTCAGTAATATATCCCTCCCTCATCTTCACTTTACAGCTTTAGAGCTCTGATAACTAAGACAAAATTATTCTGGGTAATATAATCATTGTCTTCGTCACAGAGCTGCTCCATTTCCCCTCTTCCAGTGTGAAATATCTCAGCATTAAGGGAGTTTTGAGGTGACACAACTCTTAGCATTTCTTCTGTAGCTGAAGAAAGACATTTTGAAGTTAGAAACATATTTAGAAAATGTGGAAGCTATTTAGCAACTAGTAATATGATCTCTTTTGAAATGCTTTCCAAGATAAAATGATTATACAAATTTCCTTTTTCTTCACACATAAAAGACTCTTGATGTCTAAACATAAATATAAGCTGGAGTAGATGTTTGGTCTGATGTTATAATCAAATATTAGAAAATGTTTTAATGCCATTTTCTGGCTTTGACAAAAAGAATACATTAAAATTAGATGCAGTAATAGATTTAGTTAAAAAATGATTCTGGAGATCGAGTGATAGTTTTGTGGATAGGCAATTTCCTTCCATGTGGCTGAACCAGGTTCAATCCCTGGCATTTCACAGGGTCCTCCAAGCCTGTCAGAAGTGATGTATGACTGCAGAACTAGGAGTAACTTTGTGTACCAGAGTGTAGCTCCAAAACCCAAATAAAATAAAATAATTGATTCACTAGTAAAAGCAGATTTTAAAAACTTTTTTGTCAGTTAAAAATATATTTAACACTGAGAGTTATTTTTTACAAAATTGACAACCTACTAGACAGAGAAAATTAAATTCTTTCACTTCCTGTTCAGCACACCTATTCCATCTCTTCTGCAGACATCACTTATCACTTATCTTCGCATTGTTCAGTGATTTGTTTGAAAGGGTGCCAGTAACAGTACTGTCTCCATTTGCCCCGTCATGTGCAAGTGTAGCCCAATGGCATCTGCTTACTCCAATAACATGAAGAGCCTCAAACTGTTCCATTCATTCAGGTTTTGATGAAGAAGTTTGACCATTTCTTAGGTGTGTGACTATGCATTCTCTTGATGTCCCATGGAATCCAGCAGGTAACAGCTCTAGTCCAGCAGTAGTCCCTAAATCACATTATGTGTCCGGCCAATTTGATTTTCATCATCTTAGCAAGTGAGACAACATCCCTGATTCCTGATCATCAACGGAGGTCGGGGAGGTCGGAACACTGGATTCCTTCTCTCACTTGAGTGAAGCATGATACTCCAAGCATTACTCTTTTGATTCCTCTTTGGGCTACCCAAATAGCCTTCTCATCCTGTTTTCATAGGACCCAGGTCTCTGAGGCATATGTTAGTCCAGGAAGAATGGTGGAATTGAAAAGATGTGCCCGAAGCTGGAGGTTCTTCGTCTTCTTTACCATTTCCTTGATACTCTTAAAGGTGTTCCACGCTGCTCTTTCTCCTGAGTTCAGATAGTTCAAGTAGTTCAGGTGCTAGGTTGTTCGTGCATGTCAAATTTTTATATGACATATCTGTAGACATGCCAAATAAAAATTCCAAGAAAATTAGAGTTTCTTTTTAAAAAATATTTTTTAAAATGAAATCACAGCGAGATAGACCATACAAAGCTGTTCATTATTGGGTTTTAGTCATCCAGTGTTCCAACACCAGTCCCTCCACCATTGCCCATTTCCCAGTACCAAAGTCCCCAATTTCCTATCCCCCCCCCAAACCTGCCTCCATGGCAGGCACTTTTCTTCTTTCTCAGAGTTTTTTTTTTAATTTAAAGTTATTTTACCCCCACCCAACCTCCACCTGACTTTGAGTTTCTTAATCAAATAAATCATTAGTCTTCCGAAAGCGACAGGCAAATAGACAAACTATTAAGATCTCAAGCACTGATATTTCTTTTCCTTTAGTGATTCCCTGTGTTGCAGCTCTGAGCTTGGTCTTGGAGAGAAAGTAGAGACCAATCTGCCTAAAATGAGTGATAAGATCCTGGGAGGTGACATCATCTGGAGGCAGAAGTAGCCTTAAGTGTAATTGTTGGGACGTGAAACTTTCTGTTTATTCCTTTAAAGAAATTAAATTTACAGTGGAATGTCTCTTTTTATGAAAAGATACAATAGGCCATATAAACCTGGGACTTCTGATTCAGACTATAGTTAACTGGCAAGGCCAGAAATGAAATGGGGTATGTAGATTGCTTCATCCACAGTAGTGGTAGCATTTAATAGAAAATAACCAGAGATTAATAAGCTTATATCAAAACATTCAAAACGTCTTCAATTGGCAATACTTTTTGTACACTCAGGTGTTGGCAAATGCTGGGGCCAAAACAACACTATGCCAGATAGGGCATTTATCATGCATGCAACTGACCAAGGTTTGATCACCACATGAGTTCCCTGAGCCTGCCTCCATGGCAGGCACTTTTCTTCTTTCTCTGAGCACAAAGGCAGAAGTAAGCCCTTAGCATTACTGAGTATGCCTCCACCCACCAAGGGTTGGAAAAAGTGTTTTCATGTAGAATTAACGATTAATCAAAACCAAACCAATAAATGTAAATGGGTTATTTCTTATAAATTGCACTTAAGACATATTAAAATGTAGCTCTAAAGTCAATATAACATAGGAACATTTGATAAAAGAACATTTGAGAAGAAATTATTATTCCTTCTTTATCCAGTCATGATTTAGAAAAAAAATCATTGTCTTTAATCTAATTGTTTAGCTATAGATGAATGGAAGATAAACAAATGTTCTTTATCAGTTTTACTAGCATTCACTTGATCAATTGCTTTATTTTTTGGCAAAATGGTCCCTCTGGATAGTTCCTATCATAAAATTAAATATCTTGAGTGCCAAGTAATTTACTGCAAAACTTATTTGTTTCTCCATTTTTCAATGCATTGAAAAGTGGAGAAACAAATAAGTTTCCATAATAAAATGACCTCCTTTTTTCTGCCTCCATCACAACATGACCTTTGGTAGACTCAGGAATATCTAGAAACCTGGGTTTAATTATGACTGAACTATAGAGAAAAGCTAGGTGGCCACTGATGTACTTCAGCAGTAGAGAAATTGCTTTACATCTGTGAGGTCTTATGTTTAATCTCTGGCACCACAAAATCAGCTAAGTAAGTAAAATAAAATCTAGAATTATTTTATTTTTTCCTATCTATCTTTAACTTTTATGAACTAATAACATGTATTTCAGGATCTTCTAAATTCTCATATGGATATATTCCATACAGGTAGAATTAAAAACTGAGCCTATCTTATATTCTCAATTTCAACTGGAAATGTGCTTTATTTCAGAGATTAAAGATTATGATATAAGTATCTTTGATGTTTAAAACATTCTTCTAAAACATTTATTTATTAGGTATTCACTGAATGAATGAAAAAGCATACTTTAAACCTTCTATGTCCACTTATAATCCTGCCCCTCAAGGTGTTGCAGGTGTGGCTGCAATGCCTGGTCACATTGGCAGGTGGCAGACAGAAGACAGACTTGTCTACACCCTGGGCTCTGCCCTGTGGACCCTGGATAGTTGATGGTTGATGGTCTGACATGGAAAAAAACTGGACTCACAGTTTGGGATGATCCCAGAGTCACGGCAGAGCCTGGCAAGCTATCCGTGGTGGATTCATTATGTCAAAAACAGAAGCAATAATAGACCTTATTCCCAATGAATGGAGACATTACTTGCACCCACTCGAGCAAATTTATAAACAATGGGAAGACAAGTGACAAGTGACAATCATCTAGATTGGTCTATCTTGGCGTAATTAATTTTCACATTATTCCAGTAACAATTTGCATCATCTGCATTGCAAAAGCTGATATTCATTAAACTTGACTTTTTTATACATATTAAACATTAAGACCCATTATCCTTGTATGAGCATACTCATTTCTCAAAATTTCTGCTAACTTTAAATTGGAAATTTTTCCAGTAAGAGTTGGAGATTCTACAAGATAGGAAGGAACTAAACAATAGAGAGGTCACATCATACTGAAAGTTTTAATTTACTGTCACAAAGTCATCACCTTCATTCAATCCACCATAATCTACATAAGAAAGGATAGGAAATGGTTTGAAATTAAAAAACATTTTATAACAATTTATTTCCCTATGCCAGAGATTTAAACAGAAACTTGAAATGTTGATAGTTGCTCAAGAAAACTGCCATGACAAAATTCTCGTGATATTAAAGAATGTGAGTATTGTAAATGAATAGCACTAGTGACCACTCTTTGCTAGCAAGAGGAAGCATGACCTAATTCTTCTGTTATAATTTTCTAATGTAACTAGAGGCATAATAATACCAGCACAAGACAACTAAACAGCCAGCAAAGGATTATATAGGTGTACAACGGACAAAGAAATTCAAAGTAGAGCAGTAGTGATCAAAGTTTAATGATTTTCTGGAAGAACAACCAGTGAATTTCTCAAGGGGGTAAAAATTTAAATAAAGCATAGGAGACAGATGAGACTCAATAATTACAGAAGACTAGATAGGCCACATGGGAAGGAGGACTAAAGTACACAAGAATAAGGCAATAACACTGAAAAAGGCATGTTAAAACTCTACTAATGCACAAGAAATTTATTAAGTGCTAAAGTCAATGTATTATTCTAAATATTTCCCTCTGCATAAATTTATTTATAATACAGAGATAAGGAAAATATCCTTATCTCTATTATCTAAATTTTAATGGGATAGCACGAGGGATCTTGAATTATTTGTCAATGCCAGAAACCATTAATTGGGACCAGAGCCATAGTAGAGCCAATAAGGAATTTGTCTTGCACACAACCAACCTGGTTTGATCCCAGAAATTCCATTTAGTTCACTGAGCTACATAAGGAGTAGTCCCTGAGTGAAGAGCCAGGAGTAAACTCTGAGTGCTACTGGTTGTAGCCCCAAGAAACCACCCGAGAAACAAAGAAGCAATGGGGCCAGAGCGAGAGTACAGTGGTAGGGTGTTTGCCTTGCACATGACCAACCTGGGTTCAATCCTTGCCATCCCATATGGCAATACCGAACACCTCCAGGAGTAATTCCTGAGTGCAGGGCCAGGAATAACCCCTTAGCATTGCTAGGTGTGACCCAAAGAGCAAAAAAAAAAAAGAAAAAAAGAAAAGAAAGAAAGAAAGAAAAGAAAAGAAAAAGAAACAAACAAACAAGCAAAAACAATGTTAAGTAGATTGGGCTCATATTAAACTGAAGAAGTTGGGCTCTAAAAGGTACTTACAGCTCCTGTTTCAAACCATTGCCAAAATATGTCAATGCTTTCAAGCACTAAAGATACTGTGGATGTTATCCCTGTGAATGCCTTACCATACAGTGTTGGAGATGTAATGGGGTAGAAAGCTCATAGCTAACAAAATGAGGACATATTACTCAATCTCAGCCTTGTTGAAAAAATATGTTCAGCAATCTTTGCTATGATTTTTAATTAGTCTCTCATCTAATATATATGATTTTTAAAGAAAATATGGCTAAAATATAGCCAATAGGTGAATAATTTGATGTATTAGGGAATAAGGAAGGATCAGATTGTAAAGGTAGGAAAGTATACTATTTTTGAGAATACTGCAATCTTGGAAAGATAATATATATGTAAATAAACATATGATGTATATCTAATAAATTGGATCTGAGAGTTATAGGGAAATAGGGAGAAGAAATGGAAAGAAAGCTAGATTAAGGATTCAAATCAGGAATAAGATAGTTGAGATTTTTTTAGTAGGTTCATCTATCCCTCTAAACAGAATAAATAAGTTAGTTTAAGGTGGTAACTTTACTATAAGACAATAACAGAGAAAAGACACATATATTTATTTTTATGACAGAGTTATTTCCTAAAAGTTAATTCAATTTATTCCCTGCTATTGATCATATGAACTTCTCATGTCCTAAGATAGATATCCAAAGACCGCCTTGTCTATAAAACTGATCTATTCTTTCAATTCATGACAATCTTACCTCTTCCAACACAATCCATTCAGAAGCTGTTCTTTTCCTCACAATTTCCTTCTCAGGATTTTTGCATATGAAAGTTACTCTGGGATAAATTCCTTTGAGCTCATTCCATTATTTCATTAAAGTCTCTGAGTAAACATCCCCTTGAGTGTTTAGCATCTTTCTTATTCTCTTCTTTGTTTTACTACTTTTGTATTCTACTCATTATTTTATGACCCATTAGAATGTAGCTCTTTATTCTTTTAACCTCATTGCTATATTTATGTCACTTAGAATGGGCAGTTATAATGCTATGAATTAATGGAGTCTAATGCCAATGAAAGTGAATAATAGAACTTCTAAGAAGATATATAAAGAGTTATATATATGCACACACATATGAATAGATGTGTATAATATATACATATATGCATAAGTATATAAACATATATGTACTTATATATGTACAAAAGTACACACACATATATTAATACATACATATATGTGCACAGACAAATGTGTAAAAGCACTTAGCACAAAGTCATAGCAAATATTTTTTAAGGAACTGATAGAAATAAGACGTAGGCATAGGAATCTGGATATGATTTCTAGAGCTTGAAATCTGAGGCTAAGAAAACCCACCAACTCTTGAAGTTTTATTATCTAAATTCTTGGGGAAAGTTTTGAATGAGAAGCTTATTAGCCACAATGACACATTAAAAATGAATCTTTGGGGATTTTTCTTTAAAGGGAAACCTATTAAGTTTCCTCATATTGCTTTTGGCCAAAAAATTTGTAATTGAATTGTATTAAATCAAAAACAATAAGAAGTAGAAAGTAAATGCCATTTCAGTCATATGCATCATAGTTCTCTCGAAGATTACCATTACATTACCATAAAAGAAATAGGATTCCTTTTCTGATTTTATACAATTATGCTACTTATGAATAGTAATTACTTGAAAATAGATCCTTGTCTTACAAGGTCAGGCTCCAGGGAATAAGAAAATTACTAGAAAAATGACCAACAGATCACTTAAGCTTGTAATATTGGCTAGAAATTTCCCTTTATTTCCTGAATATCTGCTGAAGTAATTTTCAATTCTCCTTAAGTACAGGTCACCTATAAAAATAAGTAGTGGGAATTCTTAAGTACTTAAGATAAACTATAACTGAATACACCTTCAGTACTTTGGGAAGAGATTTTTGAATCTAGGAATCTCTTGAGATCAGGAAATATGAGTTTTTTCAAGCAGCTTGGCAGAGAAGGTTAGTAAGCAGCCTCCAGATTAAATACTCAAAGAACTAGGGAGAATTTAGAGTACTGGTATTAAGTTCTCCTACATTGAGCATTGGTAGAGTAAAATTTTTTAGAATATTATAATCAAGTCTGGCTGGTTAGTTGTGAGACCATTTCCAATGAAGCAAAAGTGTATGAACAAAATATAAAAGACATTATAGGCTTTTCTTCTGTCAGGCACCATGACATTTTTGCAGGAGGTAAGAGCATTATTCCATTTGGACAAATAAACACACAAAAAGTGAATTTTTCTTTGGATCCTTCTGTTAGTTGGTGTAGAGGTTTGGGTTACGATCGTTAGACTAAACCAGAGTCAGAAATTCAATTATCACTGATGACAGAATATAGTTCTTCCCTGAAATACTATAAATTTAAGGAAAGAGTTTTCCTCAACATTAATAAAAAATCTAAAATATATGTGAGACGAAGGAACATTCATGGTTACAATAGCAATTTTCAATCTTTTTCTCCTTGTAAATCAATAACCTGGTATGTGGAGCAGTGATTGAAAGCCTTTTTTTTCTTTTAATCAATTAGTATTATTCAGATATAGAATCTTTGGAGGATATGTGATTGAAATATGTGTGATGTACTGAAGTGATCTTCGCAGGAGTAGTTGATAACAACTACTTCTGTAGGGGATTTATTAAATACCAGCACATCTTATAAGGACTTCACATTGGCTTCCTCTTTCTTCCTTAGGTGGCCTTAATTTAATTCTGCTCCATTCCATCCAGGTCTGTGAATAGCACCTCATAGGAACTTACTCATGTTTCATTTAAGCATTCTATGTCTTTCTGGATCTTAGTGCTTTGCAGTCTTGCCTGTTCCTTAACTGTGCCTTTTAAATCCAGCGTTGGAAGCCGATTGAGAGAGACAATCATATGTTCGTTTACTGAAGAGCTATTCCCCCCCGCCTTTTTTTTTTTTGCTACCCAAACCTCTATCTCCTCTGGGGAAACTTCTATTCTTATGTCATTGGATACAAGGCATAAATGGTATTGAAGTCAGGCACTGACAACTGGATTCTCTCAGGAGTGGCCATTTGACTCAAACTAGTCTATCTCGGTCTCATATTTGCTTGTACTCTGGGAGAGACATATTCTCCCAAGTGCACGTTAGAGCTAAGGAAATTGGAATCTATACATAGCAAACTATCCTGATTTGAAAGGAAGATTTGAAATTTTCAAAAGTGAAGCTTACCTGAAGATGACAGTTAAGGATTAGAAAAGAACAAGTCCTGATATCACTGAATTTTTTAGGTCTGTTTTACTTAAAATTTTTAGATAGTTGAATTACTATATTTCTAGTTTTATTTCAATTTTTAGACACATAAATTACTAAATTTTTTAAGCCAATTTGAATTTTGGATTCTGAAGGTAAATGAGTTGTGTGCCTATGTGGTGGGATGTACTTTGTGCCTAAGCTATACCATATTTAATAAGTTCTTTAACTGTAATGTATGCTTTCAGTCATTTTCATGAACATTTTTTCTTTCCAAGTGATTTATCTCATTCCTAATATTGTTTAAATAATTTAATTCTATTTCGAGATACATCAGCCCTAAGGCAAATTGGAGTCCTCTTTCCACCAATGATTTGTAATCATGTAGCTGTACCAAGTGCTTCTAGTTTGTATTTTGATTAGAGTTTGTATTAACCAAACTGGGAACTTTCTGTATCTATAAAACAAGTACTTAAGTCTTAAAACACCTAGGGTACCTTAAATGTCTTTAAGGTAAAGCAATTTAGTCATCCTAAGAAAGCACAAATAAAATTTCAAACAATATTACTACTTTGTAATAGCTAAGAGAAATGGATATGATGACAATTTTAGTGAAGAAAAATCATTTTAGTTCTAGCTTTTTAAAATCGCATACATGTATTAAAGTCAGTAACATATATTAATCCCAGTCTTAATGTACAGGTCTTAAGGAGGAAAGAAAACCCTTTTTCCTACCAACATACATTAAATCCTTAAAATTGTCAATGGAGTTATTACTACTTTTTACATGTAATTAGTGGTGGTCTGATAATCAAATCATCTTCACTTTTTAAAGGACATAAACCATATGTAAGAATTTGTCATCATTCCAAAATTACACTACATTCCTAGTAAGGACTTTTTTTTTGCTTTTTTTGCTCTCACCCAGAGATGCTCAGGAATTCTCATGACTCTTCACTCAGGAATTACTCCTGGCAGTGCTCAGGGGAGCATATTGGATGTCGGGGATCAAACCTGGGGCTGTGATGTGCAAGGTAAATGCCCTACCCAGAGTGCTATCGCCGGCCCCATTTCTACTCACTTTTGCCAAAGTAAAGGTGATCAGGCAAATTGATCTGGCTTAGTGAAGAGCACCACAGAGAGCTCAGAGCTGAATATATTTACTGAAACTTGTTTAATCATCACATGAGAGCCTTTACAATTTACTACTGGATAATAATCACTATTTATTATTTTGCTTGCACCAAGCTGTGCTTGCTTTATTTTTATTTACTCATTCATATTGATTTGGAGTCATACCCAGTATCACAGGGCAGCAGGATGCTGGTTCTCTCAGTGGCATGGTGTGCCATACCCAACGAAAGTAGTGCTTGGGGTCAACCGAGGCTCCCACATTCAAGTCATATGCTTCAGTCAGCCCTTTGAACTGTACGTCCCCAGTCCTCTTTTTTAAAAAATAATAAAAAATTAAAAATAAAAAGCATACATAATGGTGTTACTTTCTCCTCTGCACAGCTATATTCAGGGTGAAGCAAAAAAAAGAATTTGCAATAATGTAAAGAATCTTAAAAGTACAAAAATAAAATGACAGTAAGACTGAAAGGCAGTCACCTTACAGCTGATGTGCACAGGTCCTAACCAACCTGTCATCTCTAGTCTCCCTGGCAGCATCTGTAACATGAAGGACTTCAAGTGGCTTCAAGAAAAAAATCAGTGTGAAATTGAACAGATTCCAAATGCTGTGTATTTGAGGAAGTCTCTGGAGACCAACTCAGAAATGGGACTGTGTTATCCCTGTGTTATGCTAAGGTGTTATCTCTGGTAACATTTTGAGATATCAATTAATCAATTATTCCTGTCCCTGTTTCATTTGTTCTTCCAAAAGTAGCAGGGAAGAGAAAGAAAGTTGCTAGTAGAATTAGGGAGAGTGCAAATGAACAAAAGAGATTTAGTTAGTATCTGAGAGAATAATCCAGATTGGCTTATTTCACAATGATACAAACAAAATTTTCTAGTTTCTAATCATACTGATCTATCAAAGTTTCAAGAATGTAAAGGAAAGGAGTAGGATCAGGTAAGTGACAAGAATGAAATACACAAAGGAGAGTTCAGTTACTTGTTAAGTCAGAAGACTGGCAAGACTCAAATATTTGGATTTTTATCCTCAGAAACCCCCCATTATTGGTTCCGTGCCAAATAAACATTTACCCAAGTGATCACATATAGAAGCCCATTTACAAGGCCTATAGATGCTACCTTGTTTCTGAAACAAGCATTTATTGAAACAAGAAAACAATAACATCTAATTTTCAATGACACTGCATGTATTTTGTTTGCATCTCTACTCACAAAATGAGCACATTTAGAACTGGAGGCTGCACACAGTCTTTCAGCATAAAGAGGAAATAGAATAATTTATCATCTGAATTTTGTTCTATCCAGGAGTTTTTCTGCTTACAAAAGGTGACCAAGAACCAAATGTTTGGGGCCGAAGTGATAATACAATGGATAAGACATTTGTCTTGCATTCATTCAATCCTGGTTTAATTCCCGGCATCACATATAGTCACCCAAGTACCACCAGGAGTAATTCCTGAGTGCAGAGCCAGCAGTAACTTCTGAGTAACATCACCGGGTATGACCCAAAAGAAAATATAGAGCTAAACATTTATTTAAGAAAGTAAAACTAATATTTTAATGCTAACAAGCAATATAAATTACTGTGGATCTGCAATGAGGGCAGACTAGAGGTGTGGTTGGTAAAATAAAGACCGTGGTGAGGGAAGGTGACAGTAGTAGTGGGAGTGGCGTTGGGATAGTGAATGCCTGTAGCAAATTATCACGAACAGCTTTATAAAACACAGTAGGTAAATAAACTGTGAAAAAAAGTAGAACTAAAAAATAAAATAAAGAGTAAAATTATTGATTGGGACAATGGTAGAACTGTGGCGCTTGCATGAAGTCTACCCACATTCAATCCTTGGTACCTAGTTGGTCCCCTGAGCCACATCTCTAAACACAGAGCCAGGAGGAATCATGAGTTGTGATTTCCCAAAACCAAAAATTAATTAATTAATTAAGGAAGGAAGGAAGGAATAAAGGTAGAAAAAAGGAAAGAGAGAAAAAGCAAGCAAGCAAGCAAGCAAGAAAGAAAGAAAGAAAGAAAGAAAGAAAGAAAGAAAGAAAGAAAGAAAGAAAGAAAGAAAGAAAGAAAGAAAGAAAGAAAGAAAGAAAGAAAGAAAGAAAGAAAGAAAGGAAGGAAGGAAGGAAGAAGGAAGGAAAGAAAGAAAGAAAGAAAGAAAGAAAGGAAGGAAGGAAGGAAGAAAGGAAGGAAGGAAGGAAGGAAGGAAAGAAGGAAAGAAAGAAAGAAAGGAAGGAAGGAAGAAAGAAAGAAGGAAAGAAAGAAAGAAAGAAAGAAAGAAAGAGAGAAAGCGAGCAAGCAAGCAAGCAAGAAAGAAAGGAAAAAAAAGAAAGAGAGAGATAAAGCAAGCAAGCAAGCAAGCAAGAAAGACAGAATAGATACTGTAATTACCATGGCAAGAATAAAAATTGATACTAGATGAAGATAGTATTTAATTTTCTAAATTGGTTATAGCTAACGTGGAAATGACAGGTTGCATTTAATACCTATTTTCCAAATACCCATCTGCATTCTTGATCTGGAGAAACATAAACTCAAGGAATTACCAAAAGATCATCAAGCTAATAAATACACAGAATGTGAACATCTTGATTGCACTATACTTGAGAAGAGGGCTTTCAAATATGACACATCTTGTCTTCAATTCTATCTTGACTTTGCAATACCTATTTGATCGTGGGCTATTTCTTATATGGATATCATTTTTTTAAATTATAGTCAATAATGAGGTAGAAATGAAAATATTCCTGGCACAAGGAGCCTAAGCTTTGCTAATAATAATTATACACATAATACATTTGAAGCATAGTTTTAGTCATACTGTAAATAAATGGGAGAAAAATAACCTTTATAATAAATTTTACTGAAGTCACTGGATATTGTAGACAATAAAATAGAAATAACATAAACAATCTTTTCATACTTTATAGAAAATTCCTGCCACCTGCCCCTTGAGGTGTTGCAGGTGTGGTTGCAGTGCCCGGCTGTGCTATGTCGGCAGGTGGCAGAGAGGATACATACTTGTCTACACCCAGGGCTCTTCCCTTGGACCCTGCATTATTGATGGTCTGACATAGGAAAGGACTGTGCCCGCTGGGATGAAACCAGAGCCATGGCAGAGCCTGGCAAGCTACCCATGGTGTATTCAATATACCAAAACAGTAACAAAAATGGACCGCATTCCCAACAAATGGAGTTGTTACTAGTGCCTGAGTAAACCGATGGGCAGTGGGAAGACAAGTGATACAAGTGAAAAATGATACAGAAAATTAATTACAGATGGATCATGGACCTAGAAATAAAACATGGAACACTAAATTTTCTGCAAAATACAGGAGATAACATTCAGAAGCTAGGACTAAGAAAAATAAGTTGGACCTGACATCAAAAGAGCAATAATAATAAGAGATTGGACCTAATCAAAATTAAAACGCTCACTTTGCAAAAATTATCAGGAGATAAAGAGAAAAACTAGGTATTGGAAAAATTACTTATATATTTCATGTATGACAACTAACTTGTCATATATATATAGAACACATGAAGAACCCTCAAAATTCAACATTAAACATAATTATGAATAAACGAAATATAAAACATTTCCTTCAAAAGGATATATCAATGGCATTAAAGCACAAGAAAATATATTCAATGCTATTAGCCACTAGGGCAATAAAATTGAAACCACAGAACGTATCAAAACTAACAAGTGGATATTACTATACACTAGAAAAAATAAGTAAGACTTACCAAGTGAGCACCCTAAATTCTGGTGAGGATTCAGAGACACTCAATCACTATTAGTCTTTGTTGGAAATTTTAAATGGTATAGCCACACTGGAAAATAGGTTGGCAATTCCTATAGAAACTGAAAATAGGCTTGTTTTATTAAGCCTGTCTTTTCCCTTGAATATGTGTCTGGATTCCTTGTCTCTATGTATCTTTGTTTTTCTACTCTGGAGGAGTCTGTGTTCTCTCTGGTACGTCTTATTTTCTTTTTCTCCCCCCCTCCCATCTTTCACACACACACACAAGTACACTTGACTGCACACACAAAAAACACAGAATCTCTCTCACACACACCAAACGAGCTAAAACTGGATCATTATAAGCCCAGAAATTGCACCTCAATATTTTACCAATAGAAACAAAAAATTAATTTATGAAACAATATAGCTTTATTTAAGAAATGGAAGAGGGAGAGAGAGTATAACACACACAGAAGAGAATGCGGTTTTCTCCAGAAAGCAGACAATTAGAATTCCTCATATATTAAAAAGAAAAGAATTTCAAACAACAGTTTAACAGAGTAGCTGAGTTCAAGCCCAAGTAGGCGGCTCCCAGAAGCGGAAGTCACCAGGCACTCGTAGATGGAGCTGTGGCCACCACTTCCCCTCTTTATCTCTTCCTGAGGACCGGTGGCCCCACCCAAGAACTGCCCCAGGGCGACTGGCCATAGCATGCAGAGACTCAGACACAACAGGGAGAACTGGCACCCAGCTCTCCCCTAGCTCAGCTGACCATGAGGCTCCCCAAGTTGTGCGGCCGCTTGTAGCTGCACAGTCCATCAAACTAGTAGAACCAATCATGTCCTAGAATATACTACAGTCCATGATGTGTAGGAAAGGGAAGTGGAAGAGAGAGATAGAAAGAGAGAAAGGAGAACCAGAACCTGCCATGGAGGTGGGTGGGGGTGGAGGGAGGTGGGGACATTGGTAATGGGAGATGGGCACGGGTGGAGGAACACTGTAGAACCAAAACTCAAACATGAGCATCTTGTAATTGTATATCTAAAGGTAGTGCAATAAAATAATAAAAATATAAATAAATAAAATAAAATAAAAGAATTTCAATTCCCATGCTGAGATGAAAGAAAACACAGAATCAGGATGTACCTGAAAATGTGTTTTCCCTAGAATGCTAGAATGCTCATACAACTTCAAAATCAAAAGGAGGGGGTTAAAGATATAGTACAGTGGATACGGCACTTGCTGTGCACAAGGCCAACTAGGTTTTATACCTGGTGCCATTTATGGTCCCTTGAGCACTGTCTGGAGTGATCCCAGAGTGCAGAGCAAGGATTATTCCCTGAGCACCAGCAGGTATGGCCAAAAGGCAAAAAAACCTGATAGTAATAATAACTGAAATAGAAATATACCTGAAAATTCTTCAATGAACAGGTTGTTCAAAAGCGCATTGGAATATTATTCAGCAGTAAAAATGGAATGAATTATTTATGTATCAATATTCAGGAAAAAACTTCAAGGAGACTATACTTAATAAAAACAAACACTCCAAATTTATTATTGGGCATGATTAAACTTATGTAATATTTTTTGAAGTACCAAAATTATCTATTATTCTTCTATTCTATTAGATAATCTTCTATTCTATTAGAATAGAAGCAGAGTAGTAGTTTTGAGGGACAAGATATAAAAAGGAGTTGACTGTGAATATAAATGGGCCATTACCTTAGTGGGATTATATTTCTTCATTGTGAAGTTCATTTTAGCTGAATATGTGAAGAACTCAATAGACATACACATTTACACAGCCATATTCAAATATATATGGGTACAAAGGATGGAAATTGAATAATTCTGGGTAGTATGCTAGAGACTTTGCTGATACTGGTATTGCATTATAAGTAGGCATAATATAGCACTAGCGAAAGTTGCGTGAAGGGTCTATGGAAATCCTTTTATATATCACTACAAGTTTTTTATGAATCTGTCATTTTCAAAGAGAAAATTGGAATAGTATGCCGATTTGAATATCTAGGTAAAGTTCTCTATATGAAGTTCTAATGTGATAGCTCAAGTTCATTAGTGTCTTTGCTGTTCACAACAGTAAATATTAACACAGAATTCTTCCTAGGAAATGAAAGACTGAAATGGAATTTATCTCATCAAACTCCTTCTATTGACACACAACTCATATTTGTTACATAAGACTTGGTATAGTGTTGCATACAACCTATATAGGGAGGGATTTCTTTATGCTCTCATCACAGTTTGTTTAACAATGTGTTCCTATACTTAATTCTTACCAATACTGTCAACAAACCACATTTTTAATTTATAGATAAAATCTTTAATGTTTCAGTTATAGACAAAATTTTTAATATTTGGAAAATCATTTCAATGCTCAGAGCAGTTTTTAAAATGGTAAGTAAACCATGTGATAATAAAGATTCTAACTATAATTAAATAACACCTAATTACTAGGAGAAAAATTAAGTAGGTTTAAGTACTGGAAATGAATGATAATGAATGTACAGCAAAATCTTATAAAAAATACTCCACTATATTTGTAATAATCTCACTTGGCTTCATTAACTATCATTATTTTAATGTTTAATAAAAGATTAACTTGATAAATGGTACGAAAGCGAGTGTAAATGATAGTTATGATAAAGAATAAAACTGGGTATTTTAAGAGTTCTCTTGTATGTGCTAGAAGGGTTATTAGAAATAATTTTATAGTTTCAGAGAGATAGTACAGGAGGTAAGCCTCCTACCTCACATGCTGCGGACTCTGTTTGGATTCCTTACACTGCACATAGTCCCTGAGCACCACCAGTGTTCACTCCAGCGCATGGAGCCAGAAACAGGCCTTGACTACAGTCCTCTCATCACATTATTGCTATCTTCTTCCCCCAGAGTCATAGAGGAATTTAGGATAAAGCAGGAAAGAGATCAAATTTTATTTATTTTTTTAAATTTTTTATTATACCACCGTGAAACATACAATTACAAAGGTGTTAATAATTGGTTCTTGGTAATACAGTATACCAGCACCCATCCCTCCACCAGTGCCCCATTTCCACCACCAATGTACCCCACCCCTCCCCCCACCCCCCCCATGCTGCCTTAATAGCAGACAGCCCCTTTTCCACTCTTTCTCTCTCTGTCTCTCTCTCTGTCTCTGCATCTCTCTCCCTCTTATTTTACACATTGTGGCTAGCCCTGCAGATATTTAGAGTTTATCATTTAAGTCTCTTTGTGTATATTCAATGGTGAGTTTTAATCTGCCATTACCATTTCCCACATTTAGTAAAACACTGGTATCTATTTATGTCGTATTAATGAATGCAGTCATTCTATATCTGTACTTTTCCTTCTGACTAATTTCACTCAGCATGATAGTCTCCATGTCCATCCATTTGCAGGTAAATTTCATAATTTCATCTTTTCTGACAGCCGCATAGTATTCCATAGTGTAGATGAACCACAGTTTCTTTAGCCAGTCCTCTGTTCTCGGGCATTTAGGTTATTTCCAGATTCTAGCTATAGTGAATAGCGCAGAGATGAATAAAGAAGTACAAATAGTGTTTCTGCTATGTGTTTTCCGGTCTCTCAGGTATATTCCCAGGAGTGCTATTGCTGGATCAAATGGGAGCTCAATATCTAGTTTTTCGGAGGAATGCCCATATTGTTTTCCAAAAGGGCTGGACCAGTCAGCACTCCCACCAACAGTGGATGAGAGTCCCTTTTTCCCCACATCCACGCCAGCACCGGTTGTTCTTGCTGTTTTGGATGTGTGCCAGTCTCTGTGGTGTGAGATGGTATCTCATTGTTGTTTTGATTTGCATCTCCCTGATGATTAAAGATGAAGAGCACTTTTCATATGCCTTTTGGCCATTCAAATTTCTTCTTTTTGGAAGCTTCTGTTCATTTCTTCTCCCCATTTTTTGATGGGGTTGGCTGTTTTTTCTTGTGAAGGGCTACCAGTGCCTGATATATCCTGGATATTAACCCCTTGTCAGATGGGTATTGGGTGAATATCCTTTTCCACTCTGTGTATTGTCTTTGTATCTTGGTCACCATTTCTTTTGAGGTGCAGAAGCTTTTTAGTTTTATATAATCCCATTTGTTTATCTTTGCTTCCATTAGCTTGGTCAGTGGTGTGTCGTCTTTAAAGATACTTTTCGATTCCGATGTCGGTGGAGTGTTTCTCCTATGTTTTCTTTGATGTACCTTATAGAGTCATGTCTGATGTTGAGATCTAGAATCCATTTTGATCTGACTTTTGTGCATGGCGTTAGAAGGAGGTCTAAGTTCATTTTTTTTACATGTAGCTGCCCAGTTTTCCCAGCACCATTTGTTGAAGAGGCTTTCTTTGCTCCACTTAATATTTTTTGCTCCTTTATCGAAGATTAAGTTGTTGTATATTTGAGAATGTGTTTCAGGATACTCAGTTCTATTCCATAGGTCTACCGGAAGAGACCAAATTTTAATGAGATACCCCAGTTAAAATTCTTCATGTTAAGGGAATTGCCCACCCCACCTTTTTCGCTTAGAATTTCATAACAATACATAATGAACCAAGGAAACAAAATTTGATGTCATAGATTTTCTTCTAGGAAACTTGAATAATCAAATATATCTCTTAAATTCAACGTCTTAGCTCTGATATGCTATTATGAAAAAACTATATCCAGCCTTCTAGCCTACTAATCTGGCTTGATGCTGTATTACAGAATCATGCAGAGCAAAAGGGCTGATCACATCAAAGCCCAGAACTAATAGGATAAAGAACAAAATTAACATGACAAAACAGTCAAAGAAAGCACGCTCATCCTCTAAATTTTTATGTGCTGCCATTCAGATAATTGCAAAGCTACCCAATTTTCAAAATTTCAATTAATAAAATACCTTTCTCACATCCTAGTTTCTTGCCAGCCCTACTTATATTTCAGCATAAATATAAAAGCCTTAGGGAACTGGTATTGCTAGGGATGAAAAATTATAACATTTGAATAAAAATCAAGTGTGAATGTCTTGTGCTGATCACTCTTTCATAGTTATTAAATCACCTCACTGTAAAAGGAGTAACCTTGGTTCATTCTCCAAAAGTCCAAGGAAAGATAATTATCATTTAACAAAGAAGTTTAGATTCATTAATGTTCCATTAATTGCACAATGGCAAGTAACTTATTATACTCATGGAGGGTGGGGGATGTTTACTGTCATATTATGCTTCACCCAAGCATACTATTTCTCTCTGCACAAATTAATTTGTAAGCTGGAAACAATCTAAAGTCATGAAGATTTGAGTATTTCATTTAGTTTCTTTCATAAGGTATTGCATATTATGCCCAAAGACTCTGAGAAATAAGTAGATATTCCACAGCTGTTATTTATTCAAAATATCCTCATAAGATAATACTATCACTATCTCAGAGTATCCAGAAAAAAAATATTGCATGGATCACAAAGATAGCTGCTACATTCTACTCATGTTTTCTATTTACATTTGCAATAAAGAAACTCCATTTAAACCTTTTTTTCCAATGAGATCAAGTAACAATTTTTGTAAGAAAGAACAAATTGGATTGGCAATTTGACATGGGAAAGGACACAGTGATTCTTGATCAAGCAGGACAAGTTCAGGGTTAAGGGCCTGCAGTTGCTTTCACCCTATAGGAGCAGATGTCTCCCAGTGGTGGTGCTCAGGCATCCAGGACTGTTTCTGGCGATGCTCAAGGAACATGGAGTACCAATAGGGTACTCCAGATAGGAGTAACATTCTAAGCATGTACTCCTATACTATCTCCTGGAACCCTCCTAGGAAATTTTATAATATCAGTATTAGTTTGCAACCTCAACTCAATATCAGTATTAGTTTCCGCACACCTCTGTGAAAACTATAACTCAGCATTCTTCAACCACTGACCCACAGACAAGTGCCCTGTTCACGGGTGTTGAAGGGTGAAAAAACATTTGTCTGCCACCTTTGTTATAACTGCTGTTCTGTGGATCATACGTAGAGCAGGTGCTGGTCTGAAGCCATGGAAAGGTTGAAGAGCACTGTAATAGCTCACCTAACCACTGTGAAGATCTAAATATTTCATGCATGTAGGAGTTTGCTTGTTTTTCTCTTTGGCCTCCCTGGGATGATGTTATTGCAGTTGCTAAAGATTACATACAAAAAATGATTGACCTCCAACAAAGTCATTGTCCTCCTGGTCCTGTCCCAGGCCCCTCACTTCCCATGTTTTTACTCAAGACCAGTTCTCATGATCTTTGTTTTCTTTATCTCTGGGCATTTGTTATTCTACCACTATGTTTATTTATAATCTTCTAAAAAAATTCATACTATCATTTTAAATTAGTAAGTTAGACATATCCTGCGATGATTTAAGTATTAGGAGATTTTTTTTCCCACACAATGAAAGTATGAGAATATCCATAGCAAAACTAATTTACAAGATTTTTTTTTTAATTTTTTATTTTTACAATTACAAAGATATACAATTAAAAAGTTCATATTTGGGTTTTGGTCATACAGTGTAGCAGCACCCATCCCGCCACCAGTGCCCATCTCCCACCACCAACGTCCCGGTTCCCTCCCCCTCCCCCCAGCCCTCCTCCATGGCAGGTTCTTTATTTCTTTCCATTTCTCTATCTTTCTCTTTTCCTTCCTCTCCAGACTATGGATTACAGAACATACATTAAAGGGTTGTCATGTGTATCCTTTTGCCTCTATTTAATGCTCAGTTCTAGGGTTGGCATTAGTACCCTCACAATTGTTAGCACACTGTTCCATTTTCTGTCTTACCTAGCCTCCCTGACTCCCACACGTTTTTGATAATTTCCACCTTTGACAGGACCTCCTGATGTATGTTTCACTTGACCTTGGATATTGTATCATAATATGTACCTATATATTTATGTTATGCAGATAAATGCAGTCATTCTGTAACTGTCTCTCTCCTTCTGGCTAATTTCGCTCAACATAATCTTCTCCATGTCCATCCATTTATAGGCAAATTTTATAACTTCATTTTTCCTAACAGCTGCATAGTATTCCATTGTGTAGATGTACCAAAGCTTTTTTATCCAGTCATCGATTTTTGGGCACTCTGGTTGCTTCCAGATTCTGGCTATTGTGAATCATGCTGCTATGAACATAAAAGTAGGGATGGTGTTTCCACTGCGTATTTTTGGTTTCCCAGAGTAGATTCCCAGGAGTGGTATGGCTGGGTCAAATGGGGAGTTCAATTTCTAGTCTTTGGAGGAATGTCCATATTGTTTTCCAGAAAGGCTGTACCAGCCGGCATTCCCACCAACAATGGATGAGTGTCCCCTTTTCCCCACACCCACGCCAGCACTTGTTGTTCTTGTTCTTTTGAATATGTGCCAGTCTCTGTGGTGTAAAGTGGTATCTCATTGTTGTTTTGATTTGCATCTCTCTGATGATTAGTGATGATGAGCATTTTTTCATATGTTTTTGGCCATTCGAATTTCTTCCTTGCTGAAGTTTCTGTTCATTTCTTCTCCCCCATTTTTTGATGGGGTTGTTTGTTTTCTTCTTGTAAAGTTCTACCAGTGCCTGATATATCCTGGATATTAACCCCTTATCAGATGAGTATTGGGTGAATATTCTTTCCCATTCTGTGGACTGCTTTTGTATCTTAGTCACTGTTTCTTTTGAGGTGCAGAAGCTTTTTAGTTTCATGTAGTCCCATATATTTATCTTTTCTTCTAGTTGCTTTGTTAGAGATGTTTCATCTTTGAAGATGCCTTTAGCTTCAATGTCATGGAGGGTTTTTCCTATATTTTCTTCAATGTACTTTATGGATTCAAGTCTGATATTGAGATCTTTAATCCACTTTGATCTGATTTTTGTGCATGGTGTTAGACACAGGTCCAAATTCATTTTTTTACATGTCGCTGCCCAGTTTTCCCAACACCACTTATTGAAGAGGCTTTCCTTACTCCATTTTAGACTCGTTGCACCTTTATCAAAGATTAAATGATCATGTGTTTGAGATTGGGTGTCAGGATACTCAATTCTATTCCATAGGTCCACGGGTCTGTTTTTATTCCAATACCATGCTGTTTTAATTACTACTGCCTTGTAGTACAGTTTGAAGTTGGGTAAGGTGATGCCTCCCATCTTCTTTTTCCCGAGGATTGCTTTAGCTATCCTTGGGGGTTTATCGTTCCATACAAATTTCAGGATTGTTTGGTCAATTTCTTTGAAGAATGTCATGGGTATCCTCATAGGGACTGCATTGAATCTGTATAGAGCTCTAGAGTATTACCATTTTGACAATGTTGATTCTCCCCATCCATGAGCAGGGAATGTGTTTCCATTTCCTTGTGTCCTCTTTTATCTCTTGGAGCAGTGTCTTGTAGTTTTCTTTGTACAGGTTGATTGGGTGCTGCGGGGGGTAGTGAGAAGTGTAAATAGGCCTCAGATTTACTATTACTTACCACCTGTGTCCGTGCTAGGTTGCTATTATCTACACGATGAAGCTTGTGTAAACCAACAAGTGGAGGGATATCTTTCTTTTCCCCAATATCTTTAAATCAGTGAGATACAGGTCACTAGGTTTAAATTTTTCCCTTTGTTTTGGACTTTGGGCTACACTGATTCATGCTCAATAGTTATTCCTGGGTTTACACTCATGAATTTCCTTTGGTGGTTCAGGGACTGTATGAGACTCCTGGCATAGAACGTTGTCAGTGACATGCAAGCAAATGCCCTACTCACTATACTATTGCTCAGACCCCTGGCGATGAGTGTTTTTGACTAGGGGTTTTAGCCTCTGATTCATGAACCCCTTCCAGTGTGTAGGCATAAAAAGGTGCAAACTACTAGTTTGCACATTGAGTATTAAGTCCTTATCCAAAATTAGTGCTGGCCAACTGCCATTCTGCAAGTTTAAAATATCACAACTTGAGACAAAGATCTTTGCACACTTATATATCACTATAGAAGACAGGTTGAGCCCTAAAAATTGGATTAGTTAAGATGTTTTCTCTCCTTACCTCCTATCGCCTTTCAAAAGGCGAGTGATATACATACACAGGTACTAGGACATACTATGCTTGTATAATCCGATATTCCCTCCCCAGCACCACCCCCAAATTACAATCAGGCAGGGTTGATGTGTAGTGAAAGGTCAGGAAACATGACACAATGTGAAGCTGATGCTTCCTTTTGTAGGGTTATAGAGGGATAGAGAAGGAAAGGAGATTGGATGCATTCATCTGTTTTCTGTTAGTCCCTTCAAGTCTACTGTTTGTCTCATTACCAATGGCAATAAGAGCACAAGTCTATGTTTAGGAGCAGCAGATGAAACAAAAATTTTGGTGGTGACTATGATTTGCATTTATAAGTGTCAGAGTACAATGCTTCCCAACAGTTATAAATCACTGCTATTTTAATACCAGTTTTCATATATAGAGAGAAGAAAATCAACTTTTTTTTCTAATTGATAAGTGTTCTGAAAAAGTGCTGCACACACTTAGTTGGATACTGTGTTCTTAAACTGCTTTCTTTATTCATCTATCTCTCAAAGGGACACTATAGAGTGGGCCAGATTCCTTGAGGAGAGGAAATATGTATATTTAGATCCTTTAACATAAAATATACAAGATTATCTGGCTCTTTTGAACATGTCTGAAAGTGTAGTAGTGAGAGCAGTAGAGTGGCAGTCAAAAAATTGAAGCTTATACTGGGGAAAGAGCGATAGCCCAGCGAGTAGGGCGTTTGCCTTGCACGTGGCAGGCCTGTGCCGGCCTGGGTTCGATCCCGGCATCCCATATGGTCCCCGAGCACCTCCAGGCATAATTCCTGAGTGCAGAGCTAGGAGAAACACCTGAGCATTGCCGGGTGTGACCCAAAAAAGCAAAAAAAAAACCAAAATTGAAGCGTATAATTCCAACTCAAGCAAACTTAGACAATCATGTCACCGCCTCTGTGACACCCTTACATTGTCTGTAGAATCACTCAACTTACAAAAGAGCCGCTGTGAACATCAGATTTCAGAACAATTAAGAAAGTTTTTTTAGTGGTAAAACACCAATCATTTATAAGGTGCCATTATATATTTAAAAGACGTGCTTGTTTCCAATGGAACCATCTGTCTTTTCAACTATGACTGTTTCAATGAGGTTGTCAATGGGGCATGGGGCTGCAAATGGTTGACTAATTATCTGAGGGTTTAGACAATCAGTAGATCAGTTGGCTGTTTGCTCTAAATGGCACAAAAAGAAACAGATGCACTGCTTCCTTCCCCCTGACTAAACCTGCTAATTGTTTTGGCAACTAAGCCTGTATGAGATGAGAAGCCGCATTAAACACTACTTGAACTTTTCTGTGAGGGACTAGACGACTAAGAGATATGAATGGATCTTCACATACTAAGAATATTGTCATCACAGTTAGTTTTTAATTCAGGGCTAGGGAGTTTGGTGTGTGTGAGTGAGGTTTAATTCACACAGAATTTCAGGTTACTTTTCCTGATTCAAAGTGAAAGCTCAGAAAGATATTCTGAGAAAATATTAGGGGATAAAGAATACCTGCTCACAAGAAACTGAAAATTCAGTATTGCTATCTGAGAAATAAAAGTCGAGAACCCAGTCTAGGATCCCTGAATTCTAATAAGCTATACATAAACTTTCTACAATCAGTTTTATTTCACACTATAACTATCACTATCTTCCTGTTCATCATCTATTTGATCAGTGGGCACCAGTAATATCTCCATATGTGCTGTCTTTTCCTAGTAGAGCCAAAGGGCATCTGCTTGCTCCAGGAACATAAAGAGCCTCAAACCATTATATTAGGTCATGGGTATGACCCAATATAATTGTTACAGGTATTTAGCATATCAAATATGACACAGGCAGTTTGCCAGGCTTGCTGTGCGGGTGGCCTACTCTTGTAGTCACCTCTAAATACAGCATTTATTGATGAACTGCATGGCCACAAGTGGCTCGCGCAAGCCAGGCTGTGATAGGCTCGTCTGCAGGGTGGAGTTCTGATAAGAGGGAAGACCGGATGTGGAAATGTGGAAAATGGAAGCCCTCATGGAGTGGGGGGGGGTTCGTCTGGCTTGTTGTGAGGCTCTGCTGGGGTGGCGGGCCAGGGCTAGAACACACCATCCCTCCCGGGCGCCTCGTGAGCGGCTGGGCACAGGGAGAGCAAGTAGCAGCTCTGCCCCATGTCTGTAAGTCTCTGGATCAGCATACCTGGGCCGGATTGAAAAAAACTGCTGCAGGGTGGGTGTCCATGATCTGGGCTGTGATAGGCTTTTAGCACTATATTAACTATTGGTCCTCATTTTCTTCTTTAAAATACTTATTAGTACTAAATTCTTGACAAATGGAAAGTGAGGTAAAAGGGATAGACCAGAAATTAAGATTTTCTCTTTTTTCATTTATTAAGATGTCAATAAAAGTTGATTGTGATGCAAGGCAAATGCCCTACCCACTGTGCTATCTCTCAGGCCCAAGAATTCTTATTTTTAAAAAAAATTTTTTGTATATAAATGCTGGGTTTAGAGGTGACTACAAGAGTATGCCACCCGCACAGCAGAGCCTGTGTTTGATATTCCAAATACCAGTAACAATTACAGACCTCATTCCCATTACTTGATAGAATGCTTTGAGGCTCTTTATGTTCCTGGAGCAAGCAGATGCCCTTGGGTTCTACTAGCATGAGACAGGACATATGGAGATATTACTGGTGCCTGCACGAGCAAATAGATATTGAACGGGAAGACAGTGATACAGTGACAGTGTGATCCATGATCCAAATAAAATATATACATCCCTAAACAGTTCAAGTCTGTATTTCACAAGATAACTCTTCAGTGAAACTGGAATATGCAAAGAACAACACTTAGAAAACCATTTTCACATGGGAATTTTACTGGAAATCAACCTAATACATTCATAAATAAAAAATAGTAGGCTTTAAAGTTTTTGGTCCAAAGAACTCCACACATAATTACTTCTTCAGTTTCAAATTTGAGCACCTAAATTAAATGAACTTTATGAAGTTAAATACTCATTAAGGAAGCATTTTCCTTCAGTGTAAATTTTCTTTTACAAACTTAGGTGTAAGAAGCGCAGGATAAAACAATGTCAAATGTGCCTGAATTATAAGTATGAGACCTCAAATTTGATCCCTGTGCTGTTGGTGCACCAAGAAAGTCCTTGTAGCTTTGATTTTGGGACTCCTAGTTCTTTAGCAGGGTACTAAATACAAGGACTACGTGGCCAGAAAGATAGAACAGCAGGAGAGATTTGCCTTGATGAATTACAACTTGGTATGACATCCAGCACCATATATAGTAAGCTATGGGCACTGCCTATGTGTAGTACACCCCAGCCCCCAAAAGCAATCCAAGTAACACACGAAAAAGCATGCAACTCTGAGAGAGACCCATGGCCAAGTGTGTTATCATTATTTGCCCAGGATTATTACCTTTAGGGAGCACATGTGAAAATACAACTAAAGTACTCTATCACCATACCATGAGTACTTTGGAAGAGTATGTGAACACTACACATCAGTAAAATGTGGGTCTCATAGGAAGCACCACGAATAAGCTTGTGTGCAAATCCCAGTCTTCACAAAAACAATAAAATTGGGAAGAGAAGAAGAAAATTAGTAAAATAAAAATAAATAAATAAAATAAAAATCTACTAAATTTTTAAAATAAATATATAAGAAAATAAAGTCCTTTTGAAATGAGATCTTGGAGAGGAGAGCAAAATTGGCTCATTATTACAGTAGCCTGAAATGTCCCTGTTTCAGTTAGGATGTTACAAAATATTTAACAATCAACTAACAATTTGGCAAAGAAAAGGATTAACAAACAATTCCTCCCTTTCATTTGGTATTTAGTTACTTTCTGCCAGCATTTGATTAAAGTTTTATAGAACCCCCTACCAAGTTGTCATAATCATAAAAATGAAATCACCAAAAATTAACTCGAATAATAGATCACATATGTATTTATGCACACAAAATTAAAATTTTATTCTTCAACAACTCACTTGAAAGAAACATGTTAACAGGCAGTAAACTACTGCTTCTTGACCTACCATTTCGTATTATCACCAACTGCTCCCAAATGCAAATTCAATTTCTCCTTTATCTAGTGTATGTAAATACTATATACGTAATAACATCTAAAAGGCTCAGGAAGTCTAGAAATGTTTCTATTCCAATTTGGGAGAAGTTTCACTGGGCATTCTATCTTAGTCTTAAGGGTACCATCTGCTTCTTTTGAGATGCTAGCTTGATATTATGAGGGTTCTCTGTAATCCTTAGTGACCAATCCTTTGATATCCTAGACTCCTATTACAGTTCATCTATTTTTTTTTTTTGGTGTGGGTAAAAGACATACAAGGCAGTTCTCAGGGCTCTAAATTAAAGGATTACTCCTGATTGGCTGGGGAACCGTATGATGTAGAGAGATTGAACCAGGGTCAGTCACATTATGACTCAACCTGCTGTACTGTCATTCTGGTACATTCAGTTCATAAATCTTTATTTTAAAATTTCCTCTCCAATTACTATATAGTTTATTTTCAAACTCCAGTTAATTCAACACTTTTGAATATACTCTACCACTATCAGATTAAGTAAGGATTTTAATAATTATAAAAGCCCAAAAGAAAATCTTCAAGCAAAAATTAAGAAAAGTAGGTAAGAAAAATATGGATCCTAGTTATATATTGTGAGATAGTTTTGTCTCTAAGACATGTCACTTCTAAGAATGTCATAAGTTGCATTCATAAACAAATGAATTCACATGTGTCTAAATATCCATTTGCACTGACATGTGAACACCATTTAGAACAAATGAACAGTGGATCTATTATGTACTTGAAGATCAATATTCTACATTATGTTTCCTGTCTTACAGGATTTTCTTGTGAAATATCGATGGTTTACTGTTGAGTGAACAGTCTAATTTTTATTAGAACATCTAATTTATCTCTGATATTTCTGTTGAGGCTATATTAATTCCAACAAATGATTTACAGGCTCCTATTGGTATGCTGTCAATCATCTTTCACAAAGATTCCATGATTGGGATCTCATTAGATGGTGCTTCTTCTCTCAGTATAACTCAATCAGAAGGTCCAAGGGAGCAATTTTACAGATGATTTTCTCTCAGGATGCATGTTTATGTGAAGAGACAAGGACATTTAGCTGCAGGTATGAAAATAATAATTTTATAGTGTATCTTTTCCATGAATAATATTAACACACTTTGAGTATAAAAAATTTGATGCAATAGACATATGTTTTGCAATTTCAATCTATCATTTTTCATGATGTATTTGGTTAGATAATATTATTTTTTGAGCAGGTTGGGCCCACTAATATATCCTTTCACTATTTCTTTAGTATAACTTACATAGAGATTATCAAATAATCAAAAGAGACAATCAAAAGACATAACTTCTTCACATGGTATCACTGTGAAATTTTCTAATTTCAGACATGAAACCATGTATTTTCCATTCTGAATGAATTGGTTTATGGGCAGATGCACATTACATCACACATTATTAGAAATAAACATATCAAAATAATTTCTACAGTAATTTTTAGATTTTTTAAAAATATTTGTTAGTATTTCCAGATGATTTCAGAGGTTTTTGTAACTGATTTTTAAAATTCCCACCTTTCTTATAAGACACTTGTATAAAATTAATAAATTCTATGTCATTAAGATATTCGGGACCAGAGCAATAGCACAGAGGGTAGGGCATTTGCCTTGCATGCAGCTGACCTAGGTTCAATCCCTGGCATCCCATATGGTCCCCTGAGTGCCGCCAGGAGTAATTCCTGAGTGAAGAGTCAGGGGTAACCCCTGAGCATTCCTGGGTGTGACCCAAAACAAAACAAAAAGATTTTTATGTGTTTGTATTTTATAAAATCAGTCTTTTATAACAGTTTAGGGCTTTTGGTATTCAGTCTTATAGCATCAGCTTTGATTAACAGAAGACTAAGAAAATGTGGGATGATGATAATTTTCCTATTGATAATTTGATAGTACATTAACAGCACCCTCACCTACAGATATCCAAATCCTAATTAAAAAAGAGCTTACAGGGAATTTTAAAGTACTTTTTATTATTGGAAAACTTTGGAATGTTTCTATCTTCAGAGAATAGGAAGATTCTCCACTCATGTGATAAAGAATCCATCTTTCTCTTTGTCATCTCTCAGTTATACCTTCTTAGTTGTGATATTTATTCTCACAAAATTTCAATGTCCATATGGGGTTTCTTGAAGCTCAAAGCCTATCTATACAGAGTTAAGTTTATCTGAAAAGTTAGTTTCTCATTTTTCTTCTTCTTTTTTAGATTTATTGATATACTGTGAAATAAAGTTGTTCATGATTGAGTTTCATTTGAGTTTCATGCCCAGTACTTCATAGTTGGTTCAAGCACCCCCAAACTAGGAATTGAGCTTCCATGCAACCCAGCAATTCTGCTACTGGGAATAGTCCCTAAGGAGTCCAGAACATATGCTGAAAAGTTGCCTAACTCTATGTTTATGGAAGCTAGTTTCATTTGATGCTGAAGTGATGAAACAGATGAATTGGGTTTGATCCTCAGCACCCCGTGTAGTCATCTGACCTCTATCAGGAATGATCCCTGAAAGCAAAGAAGGGTCCAAGTCCTGAGCATCAGCAGGGGGTAGTGGGTGTCTCCCCCAAAATCAATCTTTATTAATATACACCAAGCATTCAGTCTGAAACTCAGCAGTCTACTGAGGGTCATGGAAAGCTCTAATGTCCAAACCTGCTGCAAACCAAATCTTGACTCAACATCTACTAGAGCATAAGAACTTTCAATGCATTTAATAAAAAAATATTAACACAAAGAAGAAAGGCATATTGAAAAGACATGAACAAAAGTTTTCCTTTTCCAGCTACTGCCATTTTAGATAAGTACTAACCTATAAGGCATATTTAATTCTCACATGACCTATTTCCTACAATTATTTATATGTGATTTACTGATGAAAAAATTAAATTGGTACTCTAAAAAATATAGCATGCCCAGTACTTCATAGTTGGTCGATTTTAGAGATCTATCAATCTAGAATTTATGTTACTGTCATAAAAAAAGAGAAATAATTCACTGGATAGCCAGATTCTATAAAAGTATCATCTTTAAAATGCTTCTCATGGATAATATAGTGAAATATGGAATGGGAGATGTTCAACTCAAAAAAATTGTTTTGATTTGAATGAGATTTCCACCAAATTAGCTGAATGCAACATCTCCATATTTTAGCTGGTATGATACTTGGTATTGCAGAACAACAATCAACCCCTTTATCTTGAGTTGTAATGGAAATATGTATTGCTCTCTAGACACAATACCTCTAAACTCCAGGGAATGTGTGTGGAAGTATTCACACATAAGATGGGACAGGGAGTTAGAATGAATCAATTGTTTACTCAAGATAATAAAATCTCATTTGTGCTTCTTACTCATTCATTCCAAGGTAAATACCAAGTAAGAACATTGTGCCAGGAATTTAAAAACAAGTTACAACAAATAGACACTCAAGTGACACATATGACTTGAATTAAAATTGATTTCTCTTGTCACAGCCTTTAACCAAGTGATTTTCAAAAACTAAAGTAATCCACGGAAATATATTTATTGTAAACACCAACAATGCCATTTTATATTGTTGTTATTGTTTAGCTTCTAGTGTCTGAAAAGAAAATGTGGGAGAAATTAATGTGTCCGCCAAAATTTTTGGCAAGAGCAATTAAATTGGAGAGCAAAGAACTTTGGTAAGCAAGGCTAAAAAACTGAAAAGGACCCAATAGAGTGTCAAACTTGTGAATAAGTCAGGAATCACTTTTTTTTGGACACAGAAGAATGGTAGTAATAAGTGAACAGTATCTGCAGGAATTAGTGCTAATAAGTATCATAGTAGTGTCCAGAGTCACAAAATCCTAAGCACTCTCCTATGGTTTAGTAGTGGTAATTTTATCTCCAAATAAGAAGATCCTCAGTATGTGAAAGTATCATTACTCTTATTGCTATATTTTCTTTTACCCTATCTTTTTATTGAGATAATACGATTATATGTTTTATGTACACAATTTTGTCCACCACACCCACCACTCTAGTGCCAATATTTCTCTCTCGTTGTCCATAGGACTTTCCCTCCCCTCTTCCTCTTGAGTAACCACCACTCTGTATTCAGAGTCAATATTTTTGAATTGCATATTGTTAATTCCCATGATTTATTTTCTTTATTTCTTTTTCGACAACATCCCGTAGTCATTAGGGGCTACCCCAGCTAAGTGCTGACAATGCTTGGAGGACCATGTGGTACAAGAGAGGAATCTGGGCCTTCTGCTTGCAAAGTGTGTTCTCAGTATTTTGAGATAACTATCTAGACACCTGGTTTGTTTCTTGATGGAATATTACTCAGGTATAATAAGAAATGAAATTTGCTGTTTGCTATGACATAGATGGAATGAAGGGCCTCATGTTAAGCAAAATACGTTAGAAGAAGAAAGAAAAATCCAGGATGATATCAATCACAGGGAATTTCAATGTGCAAGAGACAACTCTGTATGCTTGGAAATCTGACATAAAACTGACTGCTCACTGAGAATGCCTTTCATTTCCTCATCCACCCTGTTGTAGCATCAACTCCTTTCCTAGGAGGCCAATTCCAAAAGCAGTTTTCAGACACCTGTCATTGCTGTTCTTTGATTTTGGTATTAATTGCCACAGAAAGGAAACTGCACAAGCACTTCCCTTCTATGGCAATAACTCACATAAATATGAGCTGTTGGATAATATGTTTCAGTGATATTCAACAATGCCAATCTTGGAACATGAGAAAAGCAATGGACAGCCAGTGTTCTGTTTTTATTCCACCACTTTCACGAATTTTTGTTTTTGTTCCACCACTTTAACGAATTTCACTTTCAGTCTTTCTTTCACCTCACTTTTACCTCATAAGTAAAATAGAAATGATTTACTGTGTTATAAATAGGAAATTAGACTGAGCATAAAGAAAAGAAATAACACAAGATTTTTTTTTATGCCATATAAGCTCTGCTTCATGAAAATAATTAGGTCCCTTCTGGTTTGGGACAGTTGCCTTAAGATATTTGTAATCCTGAGATGCACTGTATAGGAGCAGACCACAAATCCTTGTTATGTTGGTTAAAACTTACAGCCTTTTAAATCAGAAAAGATACAAAGTAGATTAGAAGTTGCTGGTTAAAAGGTGAAACAAATATCTATGAAAAGACAAAAATTATCTTTTGGAAATGAGAAAATACTACAGAATATGGAGTCTAGTGATGCTTATATAAGTTCTAAAACTGCTAAACATCTTTGAATTTTACATTTAATAAAGTTAATTTTATGGAAAATAAATTGTATCACTTCACTTTTCTTCCTGTTTTTCATCGATTAGCTCATGCAGGCACCAGTAACATCTCCATATGTCCTGTCACATGTTAGTGTAGCACAAGGGCAACTGCTCGCTTCAGGAACATGAAGAGCCTTATATCATTCCTTCAGATCATGGGAATGAGGTCTATAATTGTTACTTGTTTTTGGCATATCAACTACAACACAGGTAGCTTGCCAAGCTTTGCCATGAGAGTGGAATACTTTTAGTAGTAGACTCTCATATCGTGCATTTATTGATGAACCACGTTGCTGCAAAGCCGCAAGATTGGCTTTTCTGCTGGGTGGAGCTCTGAAGAGCTGTGGAGTCCAGATGTTGCAAATGGTGGCCCTCATAGTGTGGCGGTTCCTCTTGCTTCTTGCTAGGCTATTCCTGGATGGCTAGAACCCAACTTCCCTCCCGGATGCCTTATGATCAGCTGGGCACAGGGAGAGCTGGTAGAAGCTCTGCCCATGTATCTCAGAAAATAAATTATATTTCAATAAAATGTTAGAAAAGAAGATACATAGAGATACAGAAGAATTGATATGAAAAGACAAATATGATAACATTCTGATTTTACATGGTAAGTGTTGATTAGAGCTGTGAATAATAGAATTTCTGTTTTTGTTGTTCACTTGTTTTGTTTTTAAGTCACACCTGGCAATGCTCAGCGATTACTCCTATCTATGCACTCAGGAATCACTCCTGTCAGTGCTCAGGGGACCATATGGGATGCTGAAGATTGAACTGAGGTTTGTTGAGTGCAAGGCAAGTTCCCTATTCACTGTGAAAATTCTATGCTCTCCATTTCTATTTTCTTAATTCATCTACTTTTGTAAAAAATAATATCCTATTTACATACAAATAAATTAATCTGAGTCAAAGACCTCTCCCTACTCTATTTTGCTACATTATATCACTGTCTTCCCATTCATCATCGATTTGCTGGAGCGGGCACCAGTAACATCTCCATATGTCCTGTCTCATGCTAGTAGAGCCCAAGGGCACCTGCTAGCTCCTGAACATAAAGAGCCTCAAACCTTCATCAGGTCATGGGAATGAGGTCTATAATTGTTACTTGTATCTGGCATATCAAATATGACACGGGTAGCTTGCCAGGCTCTGCCTTGCGGGTAACATACTCTTGTAGTCATCTCTAAATCCAGCATTTATTGGTGAATTGCTGCGGGCGGCCACGCAAGCCGGGCTGTGATAGGCTGGTCTGCTGAGTGGAGTTCTGATGAGAGGGAAGTCTGGATGTGGAAAATGGAGGCCCTCATGGAGTGGGGGTCGTCTGGCTTGTTCCGAGGCTCTGCTGGGGTGGCGGGCCAGGACTAGAAACCGTCATCCCTCCGGGGTGCCTCATGAGCGACTGGGCACAGGGAGAGTCAGTAGCAGCTCTGCCCCATGTCAGTGAGTCTCTCACATTATGAGACACAGAGACGTTATATATTATTTTGTTATAAAATATCACTGGGAATAGATAGACAAACACACACTCACACACATACACACATAGACAATCAGGCAACTGATATATTTGATGGTTGATTTTTTTCTACTTTTATATTTTCTACTTTTCTGGGTATTTGAAATGTTAATAATGTCAGATAAACTATTTACAAAATATGTATCTCTTCTTGGAAAGAATTGGACATTTAACTCACATTTCCTATGTAAAAATACAAGCATTTAAAAATAAACAAAGTTAAGCAAACAATCTTTTACTTTGAGAAAAATATCTTAATTGTGAGATTTGTATAATTAGAGATGGCACTCAATAGACAGTTAATGAATGATAATCAAACAGCTACCAAATGATCCTTCAATGGACATGTGCTGTTTTAAGTACTTTACATATGGTATCTTATATAGTTACCAGAAACAACTGTTTAAGGCCGTTGATATAAATATATCCATTTATATATAAGAAAAAGAATAGAAGTGTTTTAAATACATATGTAAGTGGGGAGCTAGAATGATAGCACAGATAGTAGGGGCTTTGCCTTAAACAAGGCAAATCTGGGTTCAATCCCTGGGAATGCTTATGGTCCCCAACCCAACTAGATAGATTCTTTGTGGGAAATTGTCCCAAATAATGGTCCCCCCTATGGTTGGGCTAGTCCCTAAAACAAAAACAGCTTAGGTCTTAGAACAGACAGCAAAAATACACCAGGGAAAGAATAAAATAAAATAGTTTAGGGGTTTCTAGATGTAGAGGGGAATATAGGCAAACATAAAATAGGAAACTATCATGACCTTACCCTAAACGTTAAGAGTGCCTGCTGACTGACTTGTGAAATTTCCTAGACTCTGGTCTTAATGTTCACATTGAATTTTGATATGCTTACTAATTGTTCTTAATGTGTGTGATAACTTAAACAATAAGTCATTCATTTTTGTTGGGAATGGTGATGGGAGAGCAATATTGTATTGATTAAAAATGGCCAGTCTGCTCATATCCAAAAGGGTAAAAGCAACAAGTGCTATTGTGGATGCGGGAAAAGGGGACTCTCATACATTGTTGGTGGGAATGCTCGACTTGTACAACCTTTCTGGAAAACAATATGGACATTCCTTCAAAGACTAGAAATTGAGCTTCCTCTTTGACCCAGCCATACCACTCCTGGGAATATACCCTGGGAAGCCAAAAACATGCAGCGGAAACAAAATCCACACTTTTATTCTCATAGCAGCACTATTCACAATAGCCAGAACCTGGAAACAACCAGTATGCCCGAGAACTGATGACTGGTAAAGAAACTGTGGTACAGCTACACAATGGAATACTATACAGCTGTTAGGAAAAATGAAGTTATGAAATTTGCCTATAAATGGATGGACATAGAAAGGATCATGTTGAGCGAAATTAGTCAGAAGGACAGAGAGAGAGACATAGAATGACCGCATTTATTTGCATGACATAAATATATCAGGTGATCTTACCAGAAGTGGAAATTACCACAAACGTGTGGGAGTCAGAGGTTAGGTAAGATAGAGAAGGGAACATGTGTGAATTAATGTCAAAAGGGCTGATACCAACATAGAACTGAGCATTAAATACAGGTAAAAAAATGCACATGATGGTTTCTAAGTGTATGTAGTGCAACCCACAATGTGTAAGAGAAGGAAAAGAGAGAGAGGGAGAGAGAAAAGAGATAAATAACCTGCCATTTAGGCAGGCTATGGGAGGGGGAGGGAATTGCAGACATTGGTGGTGGGAAATGGGCAATGGTAGAGGGCGGGGTGCTGGAACACTATGTGACTGAAACCTCCAAACATGAACAACGTTGTAATTGTATATCTCACAGTGGTATAATAAAATGTTTTTAAAAAATAAAGAAAAAATTTAAAAAATGGCCTGTCTGTTTACTCACTCCAGACTGTCTAGATGACCATGAAGTGTTCACAATCTGTGTGTGTATTTGTCTCATTCCGTGCATCAGACCAGTCTGAAAAGACTGCAATAGTGCCAATGCATACCTAAACACTGAGTTAGGAGTAAACCCTATATACCTTAGCTCGTGCCCTACAAATCACTTGTATCACTTGTCTTCCCATTGTTCATCTATTTGCTTGAGTAACATCTCCATACATCCTGTAACATGCTAGTATAACCCAAGGGTATCTGCTCACTCTAGGAACATGAAGAGCCTCAAACCATTCCTTCAGGTCATGGTAATGAGGTTTAAAATTGTAGGCTCTACAAATAATGATGATGAGGATGATGATGATGATGATGATGATGATGATGATGATGATGATGTGAATATAAGTTTAAGTGGAGAAAATGAAATGGAAACAAGTTGAGTTTTAAATATTAGCAATATCATGCTAGTATAATAAATGCTACCTGCACGGCAGAGCCTGGCAAGCTACCCATGTTGTATTTGATATGCCAAATACCAGTAACAATTATAGACCTCATTCCGGAATGGTTTGAGGCTCTTTATGTTCCTGGAGCAAACAGATGAGATGCCCTAGGCTCTACTAGCATGCGACAGGACATATGGAGATGTTACTGGGGCCCGCTCGAGCAAATTGATGATGAATGGGAAGACAGTGATACAGTGATACAGTGATAATAAATGCAGTTTGGGAACTGCTCAGAAAACAAAGATCAACATTATTTGAGTATGCTTTTTTCCTCACTCATCCAAAAGTATAATTGGCTCATAAGAAACTCCCAATTGTGTTCAATTAGTTTGCCATGTTATATATACGGTGTACACTTAACATTTTAAATATTTTGCACATTTTGCAAAAATATCTTGTACTATTTCTTTGGTGTATGGAATATTTTCTTTATTTCAAACACAAACCAATGAGAATGTTTTAAAAATGATATTTTAGATTGAAAGAGCATACAGGTTTTATTTTTCTGTTTTATAATAAGAAAGCAGAGAGAGGTTTTGCATTTTTCAGTTAGCACTTGAGAATTTCTTATTTTGCACAAGTAAAACTAAGGTTTTGAACATTGACAATATAAGAAAGAGCAATAGGAAATCTGATTTTCCTGCTCATTTGACAATGAATATAAACTGACAAAACTTTGAGTGTGATTTTCTGATCTACTCAACTTGAAATGTTGGTAAGACTCACATGCCTGTTTGCTTTAAGACTATCAGTTAGTAATCGAAGTGTTCTCAAATTTGCTGAACATTGAGCCAATTGCTTTTGGAAATTAGATCCATATGCTACATTTAGAGTAAGGAGAGGAGAGAGAAATTGGCCGGGACTCACACACACTGTGGGGAGAGCAGTTTAATCCCCATGGTTTTCTTTTCCTTCTCTCTCCTATTTTTTTTTTCCTTTCATCTTTACTAAAGTGGAAAAAGAACACGTAAACATGTAGAACATGTAAAAGAACATGTAGGTGGAAAGAGGACATCAGTGTCTTCCTGATAAGTCTTCTTTTCCTGCAATTTCCATGATAAAGATCAGATGGTTTCCTTCCACTCTTGGCTTATTGCCTAAGGCAAGTCTTACTAAGAATGGCTGTTGCTGATTTCACTCAATTTAATTTGTGTAGACTAAAAACAAGTAAACACTAAGCTCTGTGCTAGGCACCAGGACCCAGAGACAACAGTTTATTACTGTTCTTTTTATTCTATTTAACTACTGCTATTCCCTATTTCTTAAGACACTCATGGTGTAATAGAAGAGATGGTTAAGAAATTACTGACCTGTTGAATCAGAGCACACAAAACAAGTAAACATATAGAAGCAGGAGGGTGTTGTTATATAAACAAAAATAATAGTGATTTTTGTAACTACATTTATTTTCTACAGGAATATTTTTTAAGTCTTCTTATCAGGCATTTAGACATACTTCTGTTTAGTATTAATTAAAGCTTCTTTTCAGGTGATAGAAAGATGGTTCACAAGGAGTGTTTCATTTTATCTTTATGATAATCCAATCAGACCTCTAATTTTTTTTTGCTTTTTTATCATTTCTACAGATGAAGAAATATCAACTATCTTAAATAGACTTTGTTCTCTTTCCTTCCTGGAGGCCCAGCTGTAAGCTGGGTGCTTATAAACTCATCAAGCTGTCTCTGAGTTCAACTCTTTGCTGTTTTCTTCACTTGGCAGTCTCCAAAGTAAAGCACATGCTCAACTCTAAGTTCCAGCCTGTGATAAAAGATTTCCTTCTGGGGAATGACTTTTCACTTCTAATGTACAGACCTTGCTCAATGGAGCATCTGTGGTGGGAAAAGGATCATTTTAATAAAATGAAAACCCCATATGCTCCCAATATTGAGTGATAAATTCATACCCTTGTTTGGGCATTCACCAAAGATTTAAGCCAGATCTGTAGAAAGAAAGTTAATATCCTGGACCAAACCTGTGAAAAAATATGCAACACTCTGCACACTCTGTTGCATAACTTAAACGAGAGAACATTATCTTTTTTTTCCATTTACTGTCTCAATTTCCTCTCAACAGTTTCATATTGTGCCTTACTAGGTGGGAGGAGGAGTTGGGGACTTGAGGGCTTCCTCTTCCAGTCTCACTTGGAGATAGGCTATCTTCAAATTGACAAATCTGAGAAGGGGCCAGCTGAATTCCAGCCCCCATAATTATCCACTAATTTGTCTTTATCCCCTCTTCTCATTTATCATGTAATGTTCTTAACACAGTTTAAAAAAACAATTTCATTGCTTTTTAGCAGTAAGGGAAATTAATGGATGTACCGTCACACTATGTAATGATAAATGTTGATTTAGTACTAGTCCTAGTAGATAAGACCTAAACAGAGATTGCTAGGATCTAAGTTGCTCCTCATTGAAAAAATATTATAGATAAATATATGCATATTAGCAAGGTCTACTGGAAATATTTGTCTCAATTTTATTATTTAAAAATAAATTAAAGACTAAGCCACATCAATAACAATAAGAATTTGACTTGCATTTAGTTGCAGGTAATTGCTCCATGTATGTGTCTCTTAACTTGCCATACTAATAAACATTTTCAAAATAGAGGCCAAATGATCTTCTCATATATGCCTGGAATACCAGAAAAATTCTAGTTATGCCTCTGAATTTTTGTTTATTTTCTGGAGGTACTCTTCCACTAGTGACTGTCTTTTCTAGAGAATATTTTCTCCGGGTATATGTTGCAGGTATAGTAGAATTAAAAGCCATAAATTATGGTTTTCTGAGCACTGGCAGGAGTAATCTGAAATAAATCCTGGACACAACTGGAGGAATTACAGGAGGCGGCATAAGAAAAAGAAATAAAATTGGAGGAGGAGGAGGAGAAAGAGGAGGAGGAGAAGGAGGAGGAGGAGAAGGAGGAGGAGGAAGAGGAAGAGGAAAATAGTAGGAAGAAGAGGAGGAAGAAGAATAGGAGAATGAGAAGGAAGAGGATAGAAGAAAGAATAAGAAATCATTAGTTTTTCCCTCTCCTATTCAGAATACAATTCTTTGGGGCCCTAACCATGGTACAGTGGATAGGGTGATTGCCTGCACAAGGCCAACCCCTGAGTTCCACCAAGAGTAATCCATGAGCACCTCTGGGTAGAACCCAAACCAAACTAATAAATTCCTGGAGGTGAAGGGTATTGCATGTCATAGAGGGTAGATGATTTATAGTTTTATTTTATAGCCCTTTGCATTTTATTTATTGATATCACATATAGAGTCACGATAGTGATGGGAGTCCATGTGGATAGGCTGGGCACGAGTCATTTGCCTGAACATGGAGCAGAGGGACAGAAATCCTATCGTGGTTCTTCTCCCTTGGTTATGGGTGTGAAAGCACATCAAGTACTTCTGAACACAGCAGTCTGCCTAAAAACACAAAGTGGTTACACATGGCATGGAGCTATTTCATTTTGAGCTATGACCTGACTCTTTATTTTGAATTTTATGATCCAAGAAATTTCAAGGAGTAATGGTAAAAGGTGGACTGTTTGAGATGGAGAATAACACAATAGTTTTTCATCAGTTACTAAATTTCTCTCTGAATATAAAATAAATTGTAGTCTGAAAAGAAAAGTTGAATTCTCTAATCTCTTTATGTCAAATGGAAAATTTTATATAAATAAGCTTTTGGGGGGTTTGGGAGTAGGGGAGTAAATATCTTTTATAACATTACTTTCTATACAATATGAGACAAATTTTATCATGAATACATATCTCCATATTGTGTGATAGTTTTCAAATTATTTTACTTGAATTTTCTTTATTTTAATCATAGTGAACCTGAGATACAGGTATTAATTACTCTTTACCTTTCAGAGATATGAGGTACAGAGATACTAGGTATCTTATCCAAGAGTCCCCATTTTGCCAAAGAAAAATGAAGACAAAGTATAATTTGGGGTGTGGAAGGAAAAGCTTAGAGATGTAAATGGATTTCCATAGGTCTCAGACAAACTAGTAGAGATAGGATATAGACATCAGCTTCAGCACCTATTGTGTTACACACTATCTACTCTGCATGCAGGTGCCTTGTTCTGAGCCTAGGACAGAGTGAGACCTCAGAAAGTACGTGTTTACTCCTCACTGTTCTCATCCACGTCTTGAGTCAAAGAGGGCAGACATATTTAGAGGAGGTGTGACCTTTCCAAGGTTGCCAGCTGGTCCTCCTTGTGTTGTACCATATTGCTACCACAGGGAGAAATATAAAGGTCATCTATTTTAACTGATTCAATGGATTCCTTTGGTGTGGGTAAACTTTTATTACTTTGATGATATTGTATTAGTTTCTGTAACTCTTGGGAACAAATATTGGTAGTAATTTAAGTTATTGAAATTTCTCACTCATGTTTCTTTTCACACATGAGACTACAGTAGATGACACTTGGTGAAATAAATTATTACCTAAACAACTAACAAGAGATGCACAACACAAAGGTTTCTGAAATGAGAAATTCCAAGCAGCAAAGAGCACAGTCCCTGAGCACCTGCCCCACTACGAATCTTGAATCCACTTTGTCTATTACTGATTATTCATATGAATGACAAGTATTTCAGAAATCATATGGGTTATGCGCCTGAGCCTAAAAGTGTAGCCTCAAGTGTAGTACATAATAATGAAGAGAATCGTTTAAAATGAGACCCAATGAACTCTATATAGGAATTTGTCTCCTGCATAGGAAAATTTTCTGTCAGGAATTTCAGAAATCATTTGGTTTATGCGACTAAAGACTAGAAGTGTAGCCTTGAAGTGTAGTACATAATAATGAAGAGAATTAATTAAAGCAAGACCCAATGAACTCTAAACAGGAATTTGCCTCCTGCGGCTAATTTTTGTTTTTCAACTCTTTTTTAAATCACATTGTATAAGATCCCATGTATAAAAAAACTGGCCATAGTTTTTCAGATATAAGACTACATATGAATATTAATACCCCTCTAATTTATGGACTTCTAGAAGGTTAAAACACTTGCTACAGAAAGTAAAATAAAAGTAGTAGCCCATCAACTTCTACTGTCAGAGCATATAAAACAGAGGAAAAAAATTGTGAGTCTGATATGATTTTCTCTGTCTGGGCCTGGCACCTAATGAATGTAGATCAGGGCAAGTAATATAGCTCAGTGGACTGGAGATTGCTTAGCATATGAAGACCTGGGTTTGGTCCTGGAATCACAAGTTCCTCTAAATACCATTGTGAGAAATCCTCCAAGCTTCTCATCAAGACTCCATTAAGTGTGACCCAAAAGTGTTCAAGAGAGATAGAGTGTGATGTATGTGTGAGAGGGAAAAAGAGAAAGAGACAGACAGAGACAGAGAGACACAGAGAGAGAAACAGTATGATCCCTATTTGCAATTGAGTTATATAAGTAGGATGAGGAGCAAAATACTAGAAGAGAATGATACACAACAAGAAGGGTAAATACTCACAGTGTTCTTAAGTTTTAAGGTTTTTTTTGGTGTAAGTATTAAATTTGACTATATAAGCCTTTATTTACTGAAGGTTATTTACTGAAGGTTATTGGTGTATATTCAAACCTTTATAAAATATTTTATATTTATTTTATGATGAATGGAGCAGTGAACCAAAATAAAAGAGCAGGGAAGGAGATATAAAACATCCCCCAAATCTAGCAGTTTGCCAAGATTCTCATGGTTAGTGATCATAAAATAAATGCTCAATAAATTTTATTATCACTAATAGCACTGCATAAAAAGTAAACAACAGATTAAGTCTCTATTAAATCTTGAGAAAGTTACATAAACATGACACTATAACCTTGTATTTCCTTTGAAAGACAAGCTAAAATAGGGCAAAATTGAGAAAGCTTTGATGTGTTACAGATTTCAGTCCAAGATAATGAACAACTTAACAAATGTCATGAATTCCATTTGATGTCCCTGACATTCAGAGAAAACGTTAACATATTGATAAGATGATGCCAGTATGTTAAATTTTATTTCATCAGTGAAGAATGGAAGAGTAACCGAGGATGGCTAAATTGGGCACTCACCTAGGAAGTTTGAAGAGTCCCTCAGGAATTGAATATTATCAAATTTTTGTAGGAAAATTCTACAAAGGCCCAGATTTTTATTTCAAGGTTGATGATAATAAATATGTGTCAAGGCTTATGTGCATTTGTGCACACTATGTGCACACTACACACATCATATACTCACTTTTGGGTCAAAAATTGGTTATGGCTTTATTTATATGGCTCAGTTACCTTGTAAACATGGATGATACTATTGACCACCACAATGAATATACTGTATTCTACAGTCAGTGTCACTGTCTTCCCGTTGTTCATCGATTTGCTCGAGCGGGCCCCAGTAACATCTCCATATGTCCTGTCTCATGCTAGTAGAGCCCAAGGGCATCTGCTTGCTCCAGGAACATAAAGAGCCACAATCCATTCCGGAATGAGGTCTATAATTGTTACTGGTATCTGGCCTATCAAATACAACACGGGTAGCTTGCCATGCTCTGCCGTGCAGGTAGCATACTTTTGCAGCCATCTCTAAGTCCAGTATTTAATAATGAACCGCGCAGCCGCAGAAGCAGCCGCGCAAAGCCAACTGTGATAGGCTGGTCTGCTGGGTGGAGTTCTGACGAGAGAGAAGTCCGGATGTGGAAAATGGAGGCCCTCATGGAGTGGGGGTCATCTGGCTTGTTGCAAGGCTCTGCTGGGCTGGCGGGCCAGAGCTAGAACCCGCCATCTCTCCTGGGCTCTTTGTGAGCGCCTGGGCACAGGGAGAGCAAGTAGTATCTTCATAGTATCTGGGCAATAACATTTGCCCAGGAACCTAAACTTGCTGATTAGAGATATATCCTTTTAAGTGTATGTGGAAACATTGGAAGCATGGATCATCTTTCATACCCTCAAATGTTTTGAAAATGTTTTTGAAATCATTTAATGTACCTGTAAGGATAGCACCAATTATTTAAGTAAGAAAGATAACCATGATCCTCATCATGTACTTGAATGAGCAAACTTGGACCAGAATGACTGCCTTCCCAAAGAGAAAGGAAGCCCCAAAGGATGGAAAAAATAAATTGTCACTATGGCATAAGGATATTCCATAGAGAATGACTCATATTTGATGAAAATGAAGGAGAGCAGACAATTCTCCTACTCTCTCAAAGGGACATTTAAAATGATTAAGAGCAATGATCCCTCCAGTAGAATAAGTATATGCCATACCGGGGGAACAATGATCCTATACAAACCAACTGTAAGAGTTAAATCAACAAAATTAATGGACTGGATAAGATAATGTATATCCTTTAGGCAAAGATTAATACTAAATAAAAATGTGTCTAGGAACTGTGAGTATAAAAGGGCATGGAAGAGAGAAAGAGAAAATGGTCCCACTCTTCATAAAAGTCAGAATCTGCCAGAGGAAACAATCAGGGAAGAGAACAACTCTAATTGCCTTACTTTACAGCTGCAAATAAAGATATATCAAAAGAGGAGATGGGGAGGCGAATATAATGTTTTTCTATCTGGTATGAAATTTATCTTTTGAAAAGTACAATTATCTATAGGCAGACTTCTTTTTCAATGACATCAGATAAAGTTTGTCTTACAGGACAAGATGAACCATTTCAACCTTTCTTCTTAAGCTTGTTAACAGTACTTCGAGAAATGCATGGCATTACATGTGCTAACTTTTATAAATCAGAACGAGAAACTTAAATAAGGATTTATCCTGCATTTCTCTGACCCTCAGTAAAGTCATGAAAGTAAAATGAGAAGGAGGATTTTCGCCTTGCTGAGTACTGACAAGCATACATCTTGAGGGAATAATTTCTCTGCAGTTGGCCCCAAAGCAACTTCCAGGTGTCATTCCTTATTATATTTTAGTATTCAACAAATAAATACACAGTGGACTTTCAACCTTCTACACAAATAACAATTGTAGATTCAAATAATATTGCAAATATTATGATTTTATCAGTACTTTTGGAAAGATTAAAAATATAAAACAGCACAACTGCATCTTTTTTTGTATATCATACTTATTGAGAATTTCCCCTGAGTTTAATGTCTTTGCCCAAAAAGCTTCAAAAGAATTAATGTTCTTTTTTATGTTGTCTCTTTTTCACTTTCACCCAATTTTCCCTGTATTTCAATCTCTTTGAGATAGAAGAACTGGAGGACTAGAAGTATAGAAACATTAGCAGAACAGGGAGAAAATTCACATTTTCTTAAACATTAAAAAATGATATAGTGCAGGAAATAATTTTTTTTACAAACCAAGATATTTTCCTGAGAATCTTGAGACATATTCAGACATAAAAGTGAAAATCTGACTTTTTTTCTTCTAGATTTTTATAACATAGTAAAGATTGAAATCTCGTTAATGAGTTGTTTGAATTGAATAATCACATGCTGGTAAATATGATTGGAGAGTTATGTATAAATATTTAGCTCCTTTTAGAGGTAAATTGGTATAAGAATTGGGAGAAGACCATGATAACTATAGATCATTTTTTTAAAAATTCAAGTTGTTTTCAGTTTTCACCATACTTGTTCTCAGTTTCAATATACAGGCCCCTACATTTTTGAGTGTTCACTAGTTTTGAAAAAATATTGTCTATATCTGAGATCTATAAACTCTCACTTTCCTTAGCACCAACTTCAGTCAGTCATATTGTTGTCTATATGCCACAAAATTCTTCTAGGGCACCTACCTCAGTAATCATAATATTCATTTAATGAGTTAACAAATTAACTGGATTTGAAGGCTAAATGACATTTGTTTAGTTAATACAGATTTTTTTTCTAAAACCTAATCTAGTTCATGTTCTGACTTGTTTAATGAAGTAAAGTCAAGTTAAACTTTAAACCAAGTCTTAATGGCCCCCATGATGAGATTGAAAATCTTCATTATCTTTTTTCTAAGAAAATATTTCTTGATCCCATTTTGAAAATTATCTATAACAAGCAATATAAAATATATTATTGAGGATCTCTTACAGGGGCATTTAGGGCTGCTTAGGAAAACTGGAAATAAGAGTTGTGGGTAGTTGCAATGATGGTGAGATTGGGGTTGAATGTTGAATGAAACAAATTAATATGAACCACTTTGTTAAAAACTTGAGAAAAAGCCCACTAAGTTCAGTAAGTTCAAGGAGTGAAAGCAATAACATATATGGCCCAATTTGTACATAACAACTCAGTAAAAAATGGCATGACTTAGCAACATCATTACGAGATATGCATTGTAATAAGCAATGTAAAGTAAATTAATTAGTACCTTAAGGGAGCAGGCTTGTGGGGTGGGCAAGAAACTATAGACATTGTGGTAGTAAGGGCACATTGGTGGTGGGACTGATGTTGGAATATTGAATTCATGAAACAACTGTACTGTGAACAACTTTGTGAATGACAGTGTTTAAATGAAGTCAAATATTTAAAAAGGGGCTGAGCAACAGTACAGAGGGTAGGCTTTTTGTCTTGAATGCTGCTAACCCAGATTTGATCCTTTGGTAGAGCCAGGATTAACCCCTTAGCATCGCTAGCTGTGATCCCAAAAGCCAAAAACAATATTAAAAAAAAGAGAAAAGAAATGTAGGATATTAAATCACAAACTATTCTGAGACAAAAAAACCTTATGTTTCGATAACTACTGTAGATCTTATTTCTGATTTTTTTGACTAGTATATAAAAGATATCATTGTTTTGCTAAGAGTCTCTAGACACAGAACCAATGATGAACCAAGCCTATTAACACATCTGTAAATGGCAGGTTTGAAAGTAGACTACAAGGTTCTTGTATTTAAGAACACAGGCTTTTAATTTATAGGTGTGAATGACCCTGAGCCACGCAGCCTGGCCAAAGGATAACACTATTTTGGAGAAATCACCCTGCAGACTTTTTTCATCTCTGAGTATTACCTGGACCAGGGCATAAGATAGGACAGCCTTCTTTTGCTTAGGTTACTTGATTAGGCTAATTAGCTTTGAATTAAGTAAAAAAAGATATGATCCTAAAGAGCTTGAATGAATCAGGATAGCTTCTTAAACATAAACTATCAGAGTCACACTTTGTGAAAGATCTAGAAAAGAGCAATCAGATTTTTTTTGGAGGAGGGAACCCAAAGTGAGCTTGATCACCAATTGAAAGTCAGACAGTTGCTTGTAGAGGCAGAACTAGGATGAATGATCATAGAAACAGAAATTGTTTCTGTGCAGTTTCCTTTGGCTGTGGAAAGACCAACAGTTCTACAACATCACTGCTTCTTGGGACTTTGCTATCTAAACTATATAATTGATAGTGCCTACATTAGTAAGGTATATGCACAGATGGGTTTATTTTATTTTATTTTTTATCCTTGCATTTTATTTTATCACACCCTTCTGGTCAAATTAAAATACTTTAAAATGTCTTTGGTTTATAAAGAAACCTGTTGTGGAGAGGAATATAAATTCATTCCTCACTGTCAGACTATGTCTAAGATTTATTTTTTTAAGATATAATAGCTCTAGCCATATTTCCCTAGTGATAAAAAAGAAATCCCCTTAGTAATCCGCACAAAATCCTAAAAGGCTAAAATACAATGAAGAGGATTTCTAATGGTAAGTTATAAATCCTTTTAGAGAACATTCGGTTTAAAATAATTTTTTTTTAAAAAGAATGCTAAGGAACTGAATGGTACTATTTGGAAAAACTTCAGATAGCTCAAGGACACTTGAAAAGATTTTACTTTCAGAGTGAGAAGATGAAATGAAGCTATATGTGTGATGGCCATGGAAGCAAAGAAACTGAACTTAATAGAGGAATACAACTGTACATTGATAAAAATAACATTGAAGGGCCACCTGCCTCTCGAGGTGTTGCAGGTGTGGCTGCGGTGCCCAGCTGCATTGGCAGGTGGCATACAGGAGATAGGCTTGTCTATACCCCAGGGCTCTGCCCTGTGGGCCCTGGATGGTTTATAGTCTGACATATGAAAAGACTGGGTCCCCTGGGATCAACCCAGAGCCATGGCAGAGCCTGGTAAGCTACCCGTGATGTATACAATATGCCAAAAACAGTAACAATAGAGATGAACTGGACAAGGGACATACCAGACACACAGCTGCGCTGCCCAGTCCACATGGAGCAGCTCATGGATCCTCCGAGGAATCGGTTAGTCCCCGGCCAGACCAACGTAGCTCCTAGGGTAAAGCAGTCATGTGGGGGAAGCCACACTGCCTGGAATTGGAGCAGGGATTTGGGCTCCTCCCTCTCCATGCTGGTGGGCGTGGCTACAGGCTCACAGCTTCCTCAGCTATATGAAGCAGACAAGGGGCAGACCAGACGCACAGCTGTGATGGTGAGCAGCCACGCAAGAGGCTTAGATAACAAAGTAGACTAGGACCAGGTCCTTCCTAGGATCTTCCACATCTGTACACCATAATGATCATTGTAGTTGTAACAAACTGGGGAGGTTGATGGGGAATGAGGAACTATAATGTCACACTAGAACTCACTACTGAATATACACATAGATAACTGCATCATAAACCGTAAGGCAAGTCACAAGGTGTAGGAGAAGAGAGAGAGAGAAATACAGAAACAGAAATAGAGATAGAAAGATGAGAGACTCAGACACATGGGGGAGAGCTGCCAGTCAGCCCTCCCTAGCTCAGCTGACCATAAAGCTCCCAGGAGGCAAGATGGGTTTTGAGAGTGGGCCCATCACCTCTTTTGGGCCTCTGAAGCAGCCTGATGAGACTCGCTCACCATAATAGCGGCCTTTTTCATGGCGGACATCAAACTAGTGGAACCAATCATGTTCTAGAACATATTGCAATCTACAATGTGTAAGAAAGGGAGGCGAGAAGGAGAGAGAGAGAGAGAGAGAGAGAGAGAGAGAGAGAGAGAGAGAGAGAGAAAGGGAGAAAGGGAGATAAAGAACCTGCCATGGTGGCAGGCTGGGGGAAGGGGTAGGGAGGTGGGGACATTGGTGATGAGAGATGGGAAGGGGTGGAGGGTGGGGGTGTTGGAACACTGTAGAACCGAAATTCAAATATGAACATCTTGTAATTGTATATCTAATGGTGGTATAATAAAATACTTTAAAAAATAAATAAAATAAACATAAAAAAGAAATAAACATCTGCTTTAAAAAAGCAAAAAAAAAAACATTGAAATTGGTTATTATTTACTCAGTCCAATCCTGTGCAGATATTCGTTTATACATTTATATTAGACAGATCTTTAATCATCTCCTAACTCGGCTTATTCCTCAGGTTAATTAAGCAGAAATTTAACTTAATGTTAATGTTAGCCATCTGTAAGTTTTATTCTCTACTTATCCAGAGATCTAGTTCTATCTTTCATTTAAAAACTATGATTATTTACACACTAGCTCGGCTCTTCATACGCTACCTGTCTGAATGCAAGGTACCCACCCAATGGAAAACCAGCAGGACAGTTCTACTGTTCAAGAAGGGAGACATTCACAACATTGGCAACTATCGCCCCATCTGCCTGTTGTCCATCATCTACAAGCTGTTCACTCGAGTCATCCAGAACAGGATTGACAGAACATTAGATGAAGGACAACCATGCAAGCAAGCTGGCTTCCGAAAAGGATTCGGCACAATCGACCATATCCACACGGTAACCAAACTCATTGAGGTGCATAGGGAGTTCAAGATGCCGCTCTGTCTCATGTTCCCCTGATTTAAAGAAAGCCTTTGATGCTGTGGAGACTGAAGTGGTCATGGAAGCCCTAGCCACACAGGGTGTTCAAACCCAATACATCAAGATCCTTCGTGAGCTGTATTATGGATTCACCACCAGGATCTCACCATACTACAAGGAAGTGATCATTGATGTCAAAAGAGGGGTTCGGCAGGGTGATACCATTTCACCAAAACTCTTTAGCACCACCCTCGAGAACAACATGCAACTATTAGAATGGGAAGGAATGGGAGTGAAGATAGATGGTCGGCAACTACACCACCTCCGCTTCGCTGATGACATTGTTCTAATAACACCAAACATTAATTCTGGCTGACTTTGACCGAGAATGTGGAAAGATAGGTCTGAATCTCAAGAAAACTATGTTCATGAAAAATGAACTAGTTCCTGAGGCCCCATTCACTCTCAATGGAACAAACATCTCTGAATGCAGCAGTTATGTGTACCTCGGTAGAGAAGTTAACATGATGAATGACCTCAAACCTGAGCTGAGCAGGAGGAAGAGAGAGGCATGGAATGCCTTCAAAGGCATCGAAGAAATAGCTAAAAGGACAAAGAACCTCCAGCTCCGGGCACATCTCTTTGACTCCACCATTCTCCCTGCATTAACATATGCCTCTGAGACCTGGGCCCTATGAAAGCAGGATGAGAATGCTATTTGGGTCTTCCAGAGAGGAATCGAAAGAGCTATGCTTGGAATATCATGCCTCACTCAGGTAAGAGAAGAAATCCAGAGTTCTGACCTCCGTCGCTGTTCCAGAATCAGGGATGCTGTCTCATTTGCCAAGGTATCGAAAATTAGATGGGCTGTACATGTAATGCGATTTGGAGATGACTGCTGGACTAGAGCCATTACTGACTAGATTTCATGGGATGTCAAAGATCACGTGGCCACCCACCTATGGCCGACTTCTTTGTCAAAACCCTGAAGGAATGTTTGAGTTTTTTCATATTCCTGAAGCAACCAGATGCCATTGGGCTACATTGGCATGTGATAAGGTCAAATGGAGATGTTACTGGCATCTGTCGAGCAAATAAGTAACAGGATTCAAGTGATCAAGAAGTGAATATTAATTTATATTAGTAGAAATATAATTATTTCGATTTTTCACTGAGTTAATTTTCTGTTTGAAAACAGAAAAGTGAAATTTTTTCATTGGAATAAAGGTGATAATTGAAGTATGAAGATCTGTGAGCTGTCCATTAAATTTCTAGAAATAATATTGTGTAAAAACCCGTTTTCCTTAAATGTCTAGATATGTTGGGAACCCTTTAATCTCTTCCCTAATATCTATACAAGTACACAGCATTTAATAATGAGTTTTTTTCTCAAGTAATTATAAACTTAAAAGTTGATAACAATAATGAAATAGCAGCTAACATTAGACATAGCAAAGAGTTACCAAGTATATTTATTTGAGATGCAAAAAAAATAAAGCCACGTGTAAATTGTTTGACATATATATTATCTTCTCAAACCAAATGGTCCATTAAAAAACTTTTTTATACAGTACTAGATTCGCAAGTGTAATGAAGAATTTCCTATACTGATTCTCCTATTATTGATATCATACATTAGTTTGGTGTATTTTATTATAATCAATGATAAAATAAAATTTTGTTATTGGTAACTAAAACAATGTATTTGATTTTTGTAGAATTTATTTTTTCATAATATACATTTTATGTTTCAGGATTTTATTTAAAATGCCACGTTGCACTTTATCATGCTTCTTATAGTCCATTTAGCTGTGACAACCCAGGCTTACTTGTTTCTGGTGACCTTGACGCTTTTGATTATAATGGTCCAATAGTGTCTAGATGACCTCACAATTAAAATGGTCTGACAGTTGGCTTTAAGAGCAATTCCAACGAAATAAAGAGCCATTAAAAACTTTTTATGCATTTTTATCTAATTATATATGTATATATTTCTTTAATCAAGACATAATTCTTCATGCTAACCTTGTCTGCTGAACCAATATGTTCTTCAGCTTTCCCACTATAAAGTTACTATATTTCAGTAATTTTCCACACTCTGCATTTTGCAAGTGTGTCACTGAGTGAAGCCCACTTAACAATGTGAACTGAGAAATAAGAGTGGTCCAGGAGCAAACTTTGCATGGAGCCAACGTTAGTTCAATCCCCAGCATCACATGGTTCCCTGAGTTAGCAGGAGAGTCCTGCACACCTGGGGCAGTCTGAGTAACCTCACCACTGGCAGACCCAAGCAGCAGCATATCCATGGGCCCTGGAATTAAGTCACTCATCTGGTTGGTTGAAAAATACTTGGGGATCCCCAAGTTTTCTGACCACTGCTTGAAAGACACAACACTCCCAGACCCCTTCCCCAGAAATAAAAGAACCAGAAAATGAGTATGATTGACAGACAAGAGGACAGAGATTACCTGAAGAAGGAAGTTTAAGAACAGGCTGGTAAAAGAACTCCGGAGAGTGATGGAATGATATTGATTAGTGGAGGGTCTGGTGCAGTAACATTGTACACTTAGCAAAATTATTTATACTATTATAAACCATGTTACCTCAATAATAATAAAATATATAGCTTAAATAAAAGAAAATAAAGTGAGTTGTGGTTCACCTTTTCAGGGATAGTGTATCTTTACCAATTATTTGGAATTTTGTTCATGATAGACCTATTTTTAAAAATCAATGCAAAGAATTCAGTCATCCATTTGGTCATCCATTGGTTATATCAGTATTGACTCATGAATAATTAATTTCTTGTTTTAAGTTGCTTATTACAACTTTATTTCATTGCTTAATTTATTCCCGTTTCAGTTACTGGTATCTCTCCCAGTGGGAATGTGCCCCTTTGTCTCCATCAATATTGATTTTTAAAGCACTTCGTTGCTTTTTATCACTAAAACATACTAGGCTTGGATTGTATTTCTTTACTCCAGTTATAAATATGACTTTTTTAAAAATGATTTTAAAATGTAGACTAAATTTTTATATAATGAAATTCAAACCTAAGTCCTGTTAATGAAATACATTCACTGCTATTCTAAGAAATTAGATACACAGACTGTTAGACTGTGAGATACACCTTTATTCAACACAGCCTGGTGTTTATATAAAGTTTTATGTTTAGTTTGACAAAATCAACTCATTTCCAAAATTACTTAAGTCAGTATTATTTCTCCCTTCTTTTAGTGAGGCTTTTTCATATGTTTTAAAAGGGTTAGTTTCTTTCACATTCTGTATTTAATCACAAGTCGAATGCCCCTGAAATTGATGTTTCAAACATAAAGTTTACACTTTTTTTCCGTCAAGTTCAATGAGTTTTGACAAATGTATAGTGTTGTGTATTCATAGTTAGTGTCACATAAAAGTTATACTGCCATTAATGCAAAATACCTGTGTTTTGCCAGTATAACCATTCTCCTACTAATGCCCCTGACAACCACTGAACTTTGTAATGTCCCTAAAGTTTTTCCTTGTCCATAATGTCATAATAATAGAACCAAATGTGGCTCTTTCACTTAGTCATATGAATTTAAGTTTCTTCCATGTTCTTTTGTGACTTCCTATTTCATTATGATTTTTTTAATGACAAGAGTATTTCTTTTATGGATGTTTTGCGATTTGTTTATCCATTTGCCTATTGAATAATGTTTTGGTTTCTTACAGGTTGGGGTGGTTATAAAGTTGCTATAAGCATTTCAATGTTGTTTATTTTGAGGACATAAGCTTTGCTACTTGTATATAAATACCTGGGAGTGTGATTCCTGGATCATATAGTATAATTTTGTTTAGTATTGTGTCTTTCTTACATTTCTATTCTCTCCTGGAACAGATGAGAAGTCAGGTTGTTCTCCATTCTTGCCAGCAACTACTACGCCTCAGTCTTTAGGATTTTAACTATGCAAACAACTGTTCTTTATCAGATATTTATAACTAATAAGGATAGGATTATATCTTGTTATATAGGTTTATATAACAAATATCTAGGTTTGTTAGATATTTAGATAATTTTTTGCCTATGAAAAAATATAGTGTTGAGCTTATATTAACAAACCTCTAGGTTTGTTAGTATAAAGAAGTAGGTAAAGCTTAAATGTGATAATGCATGAAAAACACTCATGCCCAGTTTTACTGAGTACCATTTTTCTATTTATTATGGTTCTTTGTTTTTGCTGTTACTATTATTCCTCTTACATATTCATGTTACTTCAGGTTTTGATTTCAGTTATAACCACACTAATTCATAGTAAAATCGCCTTAGCATACTGGACTAATGATGCATCACTGAATTTAAAGTAGTTTATGGAGCTTTATATGGATGTGATTAAATAAGGCAGAGATCTGAGCGCACTTCATTTCACAGATCAGCAACAGTACATACAACCTTTAAACAAAACTATAGCTTTCTTCCTCATTAGTACTTGAGCAAAGATGCTAATGGGTTTGATCCTTTCTCACTGGGTTCTCTCTTTCTTAACTACTTTCAGAAGTAAGCATTTGGTGCTTATTATTTAAAAGACAAGGGACAATGGATTCTTTCATAAGTATAATATATAACTGAAAGTTTTTTATGGAGGACATGGTGACCATCTCAAGAAACGTGTTGCAAGGGCAAACAAATTTGCTGAGAACTTAAATTATTTTATCTTTCATATCTCTTACTATGTGCTAGACAAATAACAAAATTTTCAGCATATTATCTTTTACCTCAGTTATTATTTATTTCAAAACCAAGAAGTGAAAGTCTGGGAAAATTAAATAATTTTTACAATTTTCAACACTGTAAATGAAATATCATGAGCTCTGGTTGCACTGAACTCAGAGTCTAGACTCTGAAATATTCTGTTCTGCAGAACAGAAATCATGTGGTTAGAAAGGAGAGAATTTAATAGTTTCTAGTTATTTGAAGAAGGTAAAGTACTCATAGCACTTTAGGAACTAGGAAAACTGTGAAAGCTAACTCCAAAACAGTTTTGCCTTCATAATGTGACCGGAAGTGACAAGCTATCATAGTTTCATATATAATGAAGTATAACTCCTCAGCATTTAAGGTTTTGCACGAAATTCAATCTTAGAATAAATGAATATGTTGATTAACATTTAAAATATGGTAAAATAGAGCTCATCAATACACTGGCTCATCAGTGCACTGGCTCGGCTTCAGTACTCATCAATACTCTGGCTCGGCTCTTCACACGCTACCTGTCTGAATGCAAGGTGCCCTCCCAATGGAAAACCAGCAGGACAGTTCTACTGTTCAAGAAGGGAGACATTCACGGCATTGGCAAATATCACCCCATCTGCCTGTTGTCTGTCATCAACAAGCTGTTCACTCAAGTCATCCTGAACAGGATTGACAGAACATCAGATGGACAACCATGCGAGCAAGCTGACTTCCGAAAAGGATTCAACACAAGCGACCATATCCACTCGGTAACCAATCTCATTGAGGGTCGTAGGGAGTTCAGGATGTCCCTCTGTCTCTCCTTCATTGATTTAAAGAAAGCCTTTGATTCTGGGCGGAGACTGAAGCGGTCATCGAAGCCCTGGCAAAACAGGGCATTCAAACCCAATATATCAAGATCCTTCATGAGCTCTATTATGGACTCACCACCACGATCTCACCGTTCTACAAAGAAGTGATCATCGATGTCAAAAGAGGGGTTTGGCAGGGTGATACCATTTCACCAAAACTCTTCAGCACCACTCTTTGGAATATCATGCAACAATTAGAATGGGGAGTAATAGGAGTGAAGATAAATGAATATGAAAATCAGATGGGCTGGGCATGGTCGGCAAGTACACCACCTCCGCTTTGCTGATGACATCGTTTAATAACACCAAACATTAGCCAAGCAGCACAAATGCTAGCTGACAAGAATGTGGAAAGATAGGTCTACACCTGAATCTCAACAAAACTATGTTCATGAGAAATGAACTAGATCCAGAGGCCCCATTCACTCTCAATGAAACAAACATCTCTGAATGCAGCAATTATGTGTACCTAGGTTGAAAACTCAACATGATGAACGACCTAAAATCTGAGCTGCACAGGAGGAAGAGAGCAGCATGGAATACCTTCAAAAGCATCGAAGAAATAGTTAAAAGAAAAAGAACCTCCAACTCTGGGCACATCTCTTCAACTCCACCATTCTACTTGCATTAACATATGCCTCAGAGAACTGGGACCTATGAAAGTAGGATGAGTATGCTCTTTGGATCTCCCAGAGAGAAATTGAAAGAGCTATGCGAGGAATATCACACCTCATTCAAGTGAAGGAAGGAATCTGGAGCTCTGACCTGTCACTGTTCCAGAGTCAGTGACGCTGTCTCGCTTTGCCAAGACATCGAAAATCAGATGGGCTGGACATGTAATGTGATTTGGAGATGACCGCTGGACTAGAGCCATTACCGACTGGATCCCAAGGGATGTCAAAAGATCAATTGGCTGCCCACCACAAGATGGTCAGACTTCTTTGTCAAGATCCTGAATGAATGGTTTGAGGCTCTTTGTATTCCTGAAGCAAGCAGATGCCATTGGGCTACACTGGCACGTGATAGGGTCAAATGGAAATGTTACTGGCACCCGCTCAAGCAAATCAATGAATAAAGGGATGTCAAGCGATCAAGTGATAATAGAGCTCATGTCCCCAACATTTTAATAAGTGAGCTATATTTTCCTAGCATGTTAGTTTAAGAAAATTTTATGTATAATAATTTTATGCATAAAAATGTTATACTATTATTTTGTATAAAAACACAAAATGGAGATATAAGTGGAAACATCAAATAATATTCAAAGATATAATTGATTCAGTACCAGAAGAATATCCAAATGTTCCAGATTTAACAATAACTTTCCTTCTGATTACAAATGTGAAGATTGAAGCCAGGTCCACTTTCTGTTCTCAGCACCCACTGTAAGTAAAATTCCCAAATGGAAAGTCATCATACAGAAAGATGTGGCATCTGACTTTTTATAGTTTTGAGCGATTAAATGGGTTTGAGCGATTAATTTATCCTGAATATATAAGCTGGGCATCATCCTGTGTGATGTATCAGACCTTTGGACTCGGTGATATTTCCCATATTGTTAAGGTCTTTCATTGCCTAATGCTGTTCATAATGACTTTTTCAGGAATTTGGGAACAGAAGAAGGTAAGTGAAACTGTACAACTTTTGTTAATAGCAAACAGATTTCTTTTCAGGTGCTGTTGCTTAAAGGTTTTTAAAGAGAAAATAAACCACTGAAAACAGAAACCCATGAAATAGTGGTTGTTATTCATTTCAGAATAAGCAAATTGAAAACATCGTAAATTACATATTAAATCATGAATAAATGCTTATTTTAACTAAAAAGTATTTTCCATAAAAATTTTTTACTAAAAAGTCCAATTTGGGCTGGAGCTATATTATGGCATGTAGGGCATTGCCTTGCACACAGCTGACGCAGGTTCAATCCCTGGCATGCCAATCCCTAGCACAAAAAAACTTCCAGGAGCAATTCCTGAGAACAGAGCCAGAGTAACCCCTGAGCATTGCTGGTTCTGACCCACAAAATACCCCAAAAATGAAAAATAAAAAGCCCTGAGTTTTCAATTACCCTGGCAGTAATTTGACAAATTAATTTTAACTTATTATAACTGAAATTGAATACCTCTGTATGATAAAGTTTTGTAAGCGGTCATACTTCTCAACATAATCAGGTACCAAGATCTGCAAAATATAGAGAAACTAGCTGCTATTTGTTTTGTTGCTATTTTCTTTCACTGCCTAAAATGGTTTTATAAATACCATCATTTTCAGGTTGAGATGCTGAGTTCTCAGGAAAGTTAGTGAAGCTTTCCCTTTGGCTAAGATGTTGAACTACATTCCCACCTGGCAGTGTAAAGTCTGATTCAATCATAATGCCAAAAATGCACATGCAGAACCTGGAAAATACGCTGACATGGGTAAAGGTTGGATAACTTCACACAGGGAATCTGCTTCCTTGAACCTCTCTACCACGTCTTCAACATCTTATTTAGCTGATCTAATATACAATGACATTTTAAAAAGCAATTAATATGTATATATATATATATAAAAGAATAAATATACAGACTTCCAAGGAGACAAAAAAAGATAATAGTGGCTAAAATTGACTTATTGATCAGCTTGAAAATACAGAGAAAGTTATGTGGTCATCTACTAAAAACTCAGCAGTGGCTCCCAATGCTTTTACAGGTCACTCACAGGGCCCTATGTGAGTTTTCGCTTCTGCAATCTCATCTTACTCATCTCTCTTCCTATTTACAGTGATCGATTTAATGATTTTTTTTATCATCTCTAGCAGGTCAAGCTCTTTCACTAATAGGTGCAGCCCTTGCTGCTTCATCTGACTTCCCATACCTTTCCACAGTAGTCCATTTTATTAGATTACTTTGTTATTCATTGGACTTAGGTTAAATGCTCTCCTTTTGCAGCTACACTAATCTACGTAACTTCCACACCCAACTAATCTTACTTTAAATTCTTTATTTTTTGTGATAACAACCAGGTTAACTTTTCATTTTTTTAATTTTTTTAAATATTTTATTATACCACCATGAGATATACAATTACAAAGATGTTTATGTTTTGGTTTTGGTCATACAGTGTTCCAGTATCCATCCCTACACCAGTGCCCATTTCCTACCACCAATGTCCCCGATTCCCCTCTCCCTCCCCTAGTCTGCCTCTATGGAAGGTTCTTTATTTCTATTTCTTTCTCTCTCTTTCTCTTTTCCTTCCCTTCCATTGTGGATTACAATACATACATTAAAATGATGTCATGTGAATCCTTTTGCTTGTAATTAATGCTCAGTTCTAGGTTGGTATTAGCACTTTCCACAATTATTAGCACACTGTTCCATTCTCTTTCTTACCTAGCCTTTGACTCCCACAGCTTTATGATAATTTCCACCTTTGACAAGACCTCCTGATCCATGTTTCGCCTGACCATGGATATTGATATCATAATATGTATATATATATATTTATGTCATGCAAATAAATGTAGTCATTCTATATCTGTATTTTTCCTTCTCCCCATTTTTGTCTTTTTTTCAAAATATGGAGAGAAGAAATAAACAGAAACTTCGACAAGGAAAAAATTTATTTTTTTCCTTTTTTTTAAAATTTTTTTATTTTTAAAATTACAAAGATATACAATTAAAAAGTTCATATTTGGGTTTTGGTCAAACAGTGTTGCAGCACCCATCCCACCACCAGTGCCCATCTCCCACCACCAACGTCCCCGGTTCCCTCCCCCCTCCCCAGCCCTGCTCCCTGGCAGGTTCTTGATTTCTTTGACAAGGAAAAAATTTAATGGCCAAAACACATATGAAAAAAATGCTCATCATCATTAATCATCAGAGAGATGCAAATCAAAACAATAATGAGATATTATCTCACATCACAGAGACTGACACATATCCAAAAGAGCAAGAACAACAAGTGCTTGGGTGGATGGGGGGGGGAAAAGGGGACTCTCATCCACTGTTGGTGGGAATGTTGACTGGTAGAGCCTTTTGGAAAACAAAGACTAGGAATTGAGTTCCTATTTGACCAGCCATACCACTCCAAAAAACACACAGCGGAAACACCATCTGCACTTTTATTTTCATAGCAGCACTATTCACAATAGCCAGAATCTGGAAACAACAAGTTTGGCCCAGAGCTGATGACTGGATAAGGAAACTTTGGTACATCTAGACAATGGAATACTATGCAGCTGTTAGGAAAAATGAAGTTATGTAATTTGCCTATAAATGAACATGGAGAGAATCATGATGAGTGAAATTAGTCACTTTCAATTCTTATTTGTTTTTATTGTGATGTGCATTAGAACACTTATTTTAGAGCTTCTCTTCAGAATGACTTCCTTTATGGTTAGAAATCTATTTATTCCAATCACCATAGTATCCTTGTTTCCCAGAGTGGTGATTTGCAAACGACAGATATTCTTTCAGTGAGTATATATAGATGACAAAATTCAGATAGAGTAAAATGAAATAAACATAATGGAAGTCAAGGAACTACTAAGTTCAGAATGTAAATATGCATTCCTCCAAACAAAGGAGACCGATAACTAGATATAGCATACATAGGATATAGCTTATAAGGAAAATTATATGTACATGTAGTAATGATCTTCTAAGATGGTACTACTTTTTTGTCACTTCCTTAATACCCTCATGTGTTTTTGTCACTTCCTTAATACCCTTATATAATCATACCTTTCAGTAAGTAGAGCTTACTTACCTAATTGATTAGACATTACAAAAAGGTAGTAAATAGGGGACTGGAGTAATAGTCCAGCAGGTAGGACATTTGCCTTGCTCACGGCCAACCCGTGTTTGATTCCCTGGCATCCCATATGGTACTCCAAGCACTGCCAGGAGTAATTTCTGGGTGCAGATCCAGGAGTAACCACTGAGCATTGCTGGGTGTCACACACACACACACACACACACACACACACACACCAAAAATGTAGCAAATAATTTACTTTGGGGGAAACTAGGTAACATGTAAAGAGCTTCTAGTTGCCTCATGGAAAGGTAAGGAATGAAGATCTTTTAAAGTCAGCACTAACTTGCCAGTCAGTTGTATAAGTGATTTTTAGACCTGGATCCTACAGTTCCCATCAATTTCTCATATGACTAAAGTTTTAGGCACAATCTTGATGGTCACTTCATGAGACAACCTGAGTGATAATCACACAACACCACCTCATATTTTCTGAAAAACATAAAATGTAAAATGACATATTTATTTGTTACTACAGTTGCTAAGTTTCTAAGTGGTATTTTAGGTAGCAATTAAACCAACAGATTACTTTATTATGTCTATAACATAGTAAATACTGTGGAAAAATTATAAGTTGTGTGGGCCAGATAGTACAGCAGGCAATGCATTTGCCTGGTATCCGATCAACCTGGTATACCATACGACCCCTGAACACTGTCAGGAGTGATACCTGAGCCCAGACCAGGATCAAACCTTGAGCACTGCAGGATGTGCCCCCAAAACAAAAAAAAGTATAAGCTTATGCATTTATATAAACAGATATAATAGAAGGGGCTATCAGGAATAGAACTAGAGGAGAATGTTCAAATAAGAAAAAGTATATTTGGGTGTTGTAATTATGTTCAGTCCCACCCACCACAAAAGGGGATATAGAGTACTAAATATTAAAAGTTAACTCCCTTTATCTTACTAAGGAAATGGGTATATAGAATTGTCACAGTTGAACTCAAATACTTTAGTCTCTATTAGTATGGTAATCCTGTAAGACATGAACATCTGGATAGCAAATACAAGACTGCACCCAAGAGACTTCATCTAATGAGTGAGCAGTTAGGAAAATACCTGATCACAAAAGTGTCAAATTCAGATGTATGAATATTGATCATTGTAGAAGTAATACATGGACTCTCAAAATGGTTTCCTTAAGGCATCTATGTTATTTATTTTGATTTTAGAGAAAACAAGCCTAAGAAATAGACTTAAAATGTTGGTTTTATGACTTGAGATATTTGTGATGAAACCTTCTAAGAAAGATCGAACTTTTTAGGGTTCAGACAACTAAATCACATTTCTAAAGTGAACAAATGGTAGGTGCTAAATAAAAGAAAAATCTTCAAAAATACAACTTAGTGATAATAGGATGATAATTCTAATTATTTTCTTTCTTTCTATTTCTCTCAAACACAAGCTTGTTATAAATCCAGGACAGCCAGAAGAGTAAGTAGATTTATGACAGACTTTAACTTAGGAATAATATTTAATCATATAAGAATGACAAGTTTAATAAAGTCCCAGAATTTTTCTTTGTATAGTTCTTAAATATATTTGTTTGCAATATATATTTTGAAAATTTCAATTCAAGACAATAAACTAGGGGGCCAGAGTGATAGTACAGCAGATTGGCATTTGCCTTTCTTTCTATCAATCTGGGTTTGTTCCCCAGCATTCAATATGGGCCCCTGAGCATCCTATAAGTGCAGAGCCAGGAGAAACCCCTGAGCATCGCCTAATGTGACCCAGAAAGCAAAAATAAAGGCAATAAATTATATATGATGTCTGCTTTCATACTTTTTACCTAGATGCATCTTTACTATTAAAAAGGTAAGTTCTCTAACAGTGAACATGAACAATAGATAAACCAACATTCTTAGAAATGCTCAGAGAAAATAGTATTTTAAAATATAAATATGCTAATTCAACTTTAAATCAATATCTAGACACATTGGAAGCCAGGAAATCAAGAGATAAAACAGCAAAGAACAGACTATAATATAATACTGTATGTGGGAGATGTCAAATAAACTGGTTAAGGAGCAAGAAGGGACAATGATAATATGATGTACTACCTTCTTAATTTAATTGTCTATGGGAATCATAACATTCTGCATTGCTTTCCATTCATTATAGAGCTACATTGTCTATTTTTTTGTATAATAGTGTTGGAAATTACCACTATCTAATGTAGAACTCCAGAGAGAGAGAAAATTGAGCATGTTCCACATTATATTCATCTCTATTGCTGTATAACATATTACCACAAGTTAAGTGGTTTAAGATAACATATATTTATCCCCCTAGGTTTTTGTGTTTTAGAAGTCTTGCTATTTTTGCTGGATCTTCTGCTCAGGGTATCATCTGATTAAATCAAAGTATTCTCTAGTTGTGACCTTTTTTCGGAAGTTTGACAAGACAAAGTTCTGGACCTGCTGCCAATCTTCTTCAAATTGTTGAGAGAAATAATTTACTTTTATGTGTGTGACTGAATTTCTCTATTCCTTTATAATCATCCTTTGGGGACCTCTGTACCTAGTGATCATTTGGGTTCTTCTAAGTGTCAATATAGTCTAAATAGGAAAAAGCACAAGGTACCTCTGCAGGTTTAAATTTCTTTGATTTTTCTGTTTCTGAACATTAGTCTTACTTATCAAAGACTTATTAGTTAAGGCCACTCATACTCTAAATAAGGTAATTTGGGAAAGGACTGGAGATCTTATATGTCACTTTGAAACTAATACCTACCACAGAGGGGGTACAATTTTTTGAGTATATTTGCTGCATAAGGACAACAGATCCTTATCCTTATCAAGAATATGCATGCAACAAAGGATACTTGATTTACCAGTTTATTCTTCTACAAGGGATGGGCTTCCTAGAACAGTGAAATGATGTCCATTAAAATACTTACCAGAGAAAAGAATGCCACTTTTGTTCTCAGAGCAAAATGGAGCTCTTCTGCAGAAGACTTCAGCTGAAGAGTCAGTTCTTGCCTTAAAAATCTGGTTGTTTTGTCTGGCCTTGGATATTAGTTTCATATCATTTTTATATGCCACAAATAAATGCTTTCTATATCTGTCCTTTCCCTCTGGCTAATTTCACTCAACATGATACTCTCCATATCCATCCACTTGTAGGCAAATTTATATGCACACATAGAAATAAAATCTGATTGTTGCTAGAGGGAAGTACTTTCTCTGGATGATGACAGGATGCTGAAAGGAGGTAAAATGATGTGCATGATATCCTACCAGTAACAGCACTGAAAACCACTAAGCCTAAAGACAAAAAAATAGTTCCTGCCATAGAGGCAGGTAGGAGTAGTGGGTAAGCAAGTGGGGACATTTAGAAGAGGGAAGTGAATGCTGGTGAATGGATTGGTGTTGGTACATTGTATACCTAAAATTCAATGATGAATAACTTGGTAAATCATGATTCAATAAAAATAATAATTAAAATATGATTGTTACAGTAGCTTCTTTTTTATTAATAACATGGGAATAACATATAATAACATATGAAAGGGGTGTGGTATGTCAATATAGTAGCATATTTTTTAAATCTGGAAGGTTGATACCTGCACAGAGAGTTTTTAAATATACACAAAAAGAAGGAACATAGGCAAAGAGAGAAGTTATATCCAGTGCATCATAGGGATTCAAGAATTATTCTATGACTTATTAAAATAAATGGGAAAAAAAAAAAAAGGAAAAAATAAAATAAAATAAATGGAAAATTGATTGAAGTATCAAATTATCATTTTGAGTTTTAGTGTTATAAATGTACAATGGATTTTAAGTTGTAGCATATTATTAAGATAACTGAGATTTTTCTAATATACACACAGATGGAAAAGATTTCAACCTCAATAAAACAGTGATTGTCACACTGCATTTTATTATACAGATAAAGATTTAAAAACAGATATAAAGATTTAAAAATAACTACATGGTCACTTTTCCATGCAACTAAGATTAAAAGTAGGCAGGGTTTGTATTCAATTGAACATTAAACAGTGAAAGCTCTTTATATCCTAAAAATCTGCATATCATCACTCTGTTGATATCTAGGGTAAGTGCCTTCACATGAGTCAATGTTAAAAAAATGACAATATGTGACAAATGGAAGTGTTTTTTATTTACAGCTCCATAATCTTTAATACATACTTCATCTACACCAAGAACTGGAAAGAGAAATCAATAATAAAAGTAGTTCTATAATATTCCACTCCATAACTAACTCTTAAGCATACAACCATATTTTTCATTCAGAGTTTCTATAATAGCCTACACAATCAGTATGAAATTTAACTGACTGACCTAAAGAGTCACACATTAAACAGTGAAAAATTTCAAACAATGGTGATTTTACAGATTTTTGTTAAGAAAAAGACCGGCCATAGCACTAAACATCTGGAAGTGTCTTCACTTTTTTCTAGTTTGAGGCTAGAAGCAAATCATGTTTTGGTAACCATTAATAATGTGTGGTTATTAATGGTTCAAGATGGTTTTTTGAGTCTTTATTAGTCTTCATGTGAAGTCTTTAGCTTACATCATACTGGAAAATCACCAAATTTGTACTTTGCATCTATTCAACTAATTGATCTTTTTAGGAAAAGCGTCATATCACTGGGGTGCCATAACAAATTATTTTCACTCTTCATGACAATGTGATATGGGTATGAATGATCCCATTTTCAGCTTCTAGATTAATCTAGTCTAATTAATCAGCTCTATCTATTATCAAATTCAGGTACAAGCATGTGACATGACATCCAGTAAAGCACAAAACTATCTCTTAGAATGGGATTACTTGGAGAAATGAAGCTAAGTTAGATTAAAAAAAATCAGGAAAATAAAATGTGAAATGTGAATAAGCGGTGGGGATATTTGTCTTGCCTTCACCAAGAAGTACCTTAGAGATGGAAGTAAATTTTATGGTAATATTAAATAATTGGATCCAATTATACCTAAAGTTATAACATCATATTTTTTCTAAGTAAATTTAAGCTGATTTTTCTATCTATAACTGAGACTCAAACAATATAAGTTTGAAATAGCTGCATAAAATATATTATTAACATATGGCAAATAAAAGTTTATAGCATTTCATGACGTTAGATACAAACTGAATAGTAAAAACATTTATTTCAAGGTTGTAGGTTTGATATTGTCTGCTTCTCACTGGCTATTCTTATAGTTCTTTTCTCAACTGAGAAAATATTAAAAATAAGTGTCTATTTCCATTTCCCACATTGGTTGTGGGAAGAGAGAGACCCACCCACGCCAGACTCAGCTAATTTGCAACCCCGGAAGAGATCCAGACCCATCCACTTCAGACCCACAGCTGCACTGCTCGGCCGACCCCATGTGGAAGCAACCCATGGAGCTGACCTTCCGGTAAGGGGTTCGGCCATCCCCTAGCCGAGTCCAACATTGTTCCAAGGGTTTGCTCTCATGAGTGGGGAGAGACCATGCTGGCTGGACTCGGAGTGGAGTTTTTGGGCCCTGCCCTTTCCTCCGCCTCCATGCCAGTTGCCCCGGAAGAGAGAGACCCACCCACGCCAGACCCACATGTCTTTTTGCGCATGGCTGCTTTGCGGCCACGCAATATTTGTATAGGATACTGAATTTTGCATAAGGTTCTTCCCAATTTCTTTCACATTTATACATAGTAAACAGTTATAGACATGTTTTAACTGATACTAGTAAGCCTGGCAAGAAGCCAGAGCAAATCACACATCATGCAGTTACTCATTCTCAACATCCAGACTCCATAGTTCCTCAGTGCTCCATCCAAGAGAAAACCTGATCTTCCCACTTTAAGTTTCATCAGTAAAATCTCAGGTTGAGAGCCTTCTACTGAGACTATACCACCTACATGGTAAAGCCTGGCAAGCTTCCATGTTTTATTTACTTTTTATGCCAAAGACTAGTAACTATTATGGACCTCAGTTCCATAACCTGAAGAATGGTTTTTGGGCTCCTCCTGTCCCTGTAGCAAGTAGATGCCCTTGGCTTGTACTTGCTGGTGACAGGACTAATGGATATGTTACTAGTGCCCACTCGAGCAAATCGATGAACAAAGACAGTGATACAGTGATACAGTGATACATTGGTTGTGGGAAATGGGCACTGGTATAGGGATGGGTGTTGGAACACTATATGACTGAAACTCAAATATGAACACTTTGTAACTCTATATCTCACGGTGGTATAATAAAAATTTACAAAATAAACAAGGGCAGGAGGGATGGCACAGCGGCTAGAGCATTTGCCTTGCACGTGGTCAACCTGGGTTCAATCTCTGGCATCCCATATGGTTGCCTGAGCACCGCCAGGAGTAATTCCTAAGCAAAGAGCCAGGAGTATCCCCTGAGCATTGTCGGCTGTGACTCAAAAAATAAAAATAAATACATAAATAGGTCAGTAAGCAAATATACAAATAGATGAATAAATAAATAAATAAACTGTGCCAAAAGGGATAATCATAAACATTTCATTAAAAAAAGAAAAAATGGGGATGAGCGTAGGTAGTGCTTAATAAAGGGTAAAAATTTCCTTATGATTTTTTCCTTATGTTTCTGGCCTTAGAAGTCATTTCCTACTTTCATTAAGTTATATTTTAATTCATATGTTTTATATTCTTAATTTTAAGTTATTTTCCTCATACTTAAAATATGCTTACCATTTAGTTTGAAATTTACTTTTGGTGTGTTAAAGAGAATGCAATTTAAATGCTATTGGCACCTTTAGAAATATATATGTATTAATTGTGGCCAGATAGAACAAGGGTTAAAGTCTTTGTCTTACATATAGTCAAACTAGCTTCAATCCCCAGCACCTGTATATGGTCACCTGAGCACCTCTAGTACTTCCCTGAGACCTCTAAGCATAGAGCCATAAGTAAGCTCTGAGCAGTGCTAGGTACATTTTCAAATCAAAAAGTCAACAGTAAGATAAAAGGCTATTATTTTACTTCCCCATTAATACATCTATACCATAATTTAGACAAAATTTCAAAGCTATGATAAATTTCTCTACAACTTTCTAAAGATTGCTGGTTTTACATGTATAAGTTTATAATTGTAATAAGCCATAAGAATAGAAATTCTCAGAAATCCCAATTGTATGTGATATGGAATAACAAAAATTTATATCAGACTCTTAACCACATGATTTGGGTCAGAGTAACTATTTTCTCAGTTCTTCTGCAGTGTCCCAGTGCCTTATAATTATAAAATGTTTTACATTCATTCTGGAAGCTAAATTTAACTGAGGAGAAAAACTATGCCATGCTTAATTTTTACCCTTTCTGTCTGATAATATTTCCCTAACTAAAATATTTTTCTAGTAAAAAGAAACCAATTTTATGACTCACTATTTTTTTAATCCATTAATCCATAGGTGAACAGCAATTTTGGTTTTCTGGGACACAGCTTGTAGGAGTTTCATTTCCTTTCCAATCTGTTCATTTGGAAATTCACATCAATTTCAAACAAATGCAGTGATTTGAAGAAAAGATTATCCAGGGATACATTCCAGTCTTTATGAGTTTAAAGTCAGACTAAGTTCACCTTCACCTGATTATAGTAGTTTAACCAGCAGACACCCATGGAACTGCCCAGTGTGTGTGTGCTTTAAATTTCCACATTTTATACTTGGAGAAAGTGAGATACTTGGATCTTTTGTCTTTCCCAGAATCACAGATTCCTGATGACTCCCAGCCTAATAACTCTTTTGTAGTCCTGATAGGCATTTATCCCTTTTAAAGCTTTAGGGACAAACTCTATAATATCACAACAGATACTGACTGGACAGAGAAACTGTTAAGAAGGACTGGGAAATGAACACAGCCAGAGTCTCATTCTCTGCCATGATTTCTATTGGTTTTATCGACTAAGAGCTTCAGTTCATAAAGCACAAACCCTTGTTGTTGAACTGATTTAAATCATCTCAGAAAGAGTACAAAATCCCCAAAGCATCTGTATCTCACAGAGTAAGTTAAAAAGGACCTCTACCACATGTGCGTTGCGCACACACACACACACACACACACACACACACACACACACAAACAGTCTTTGCACTGCACTGCTTTTAAGTCATGGTTAATTTTCTGTGCCTTATCTAGGTTATGAAAGTCCAGTACATTCATAAAAGGTCAATTTTACAGTGTATGTGGAACTATTATTGGACACTTGACTTTATAATTCTATAATAGAATATGATTTACTAAAAGGGAATAGTAATGCTTGAACTGAAAGGGCAAAAATGAAGTGGGTTTACAGGTCATTTGGGAAGTCAATGATACAGTGAGAACATATTTTAGACTAGTAGCAAATTTTAGACTATAGATCTTATCACACAGATTAGATTATACAGATTAATCTTTAACTCACTAGATGACCTCCAGAAAATCACTGCAATCTTTAGGATTTCAGGTATCTCCTAAAGGAGTTGGAAATGTTAACCCCAAAAGCAATTGAATCTCTAAACAGAAGTTTAGTAAAAAGAAATATAGGATCTGGACATCTGAGGTTCTTTTTTACAACTTGCCCACTTTCTGGAACTCTACCTATTTTTCTACTCCATGTGACGCCCAAGGGCCACTAGTTCCAATTAAGCATTTCCTGCTCCAGTGATGACACATGATTCAGCTCATCAGAGTTACTTCCCTTCTATCCTCCCCTGCACATGATTTTTAGTGAAGAGCAAAGGGCTGTTAAAGTAAGGGTCAGTTGGTTACCTTTGGAAATTTATACAGTTATATGAGATAAAAGGGATATACATGATAACCTGTAAATGTATATATGGAAAATTACAATGTTTAAGAGATGAGAGAAAGGGAGGGGGAGAGAGTGAGGAAGAAAGTGAGAGTGAGAGAGAAGAAAAAGAAAAGTGCCTGCTATAGACGTAGACTGGGGGCAGGGAATGTGGGGACATTGGTGATGAGAATAGGGCACTGATGGAAGGATGGGTACTGGAACACTGTATGACTGAAACCCAATCATGAACATCTTTGTAACTGTGTACCTCATGGTGATATGATTAAAAACAACAAAAAAAGAAAATAGGAATAAATTTTCTGAAATCACTAGCTATAAAGTCAGTACATGCTTGGGTCATCCCATGGCCATTTTTTCACTATGAAATGAAGAAGAAAAATATGAAAAGAACAACAGGGTCCAGGTTGTAAATTTAGGGAGCTCTGAATCCATAATGTTCATATCTACCCAACCACATTCTCAAAGACATATGCCAATAAGTCACTACCTTCACTTATGATAATTCGAACTGGCATTTCAATTACTAATTAAATTGAGTTTGGGTTATTATTTCCAGAGTTTATGACTTAATCTCTGGAACTGAGTACCATGCTGAAGAGTTGCTCACGAAAAACAGCTTGATAAATTAGATAAATATATGCTGTATATAATAGCTATATGACTCCAAGAAATATATATGTACAATATTTAAATCTGCATTATTATTAAACATGTGAAAGCTTGTAGTTTTGAAGACTTATCATCTGACATTATTATTTTTTTTTTTTGCTTTTTTTTTTGGGGTCACACCAGGCAATGCTCAGGGATTTCTCCTGGTTCTGCACTCAGGAATTACTCCTGGCAGTGCTCGGGGGACCATATGGGATGCCGGGGATCGAACCCAGGCCGGCAGGGGGCCGACTGCGTGCAAGGCAAACACCCTACCCGCTGGGCTATCGCTCCGGCCCCTGACATTATTATTGAACAAACTTTTAATGTGCAAAATTCAGAGGGTACAGTACAAAAAAAAAACAGAAAACATCACTGTATCACTGTGCTGAAATAATCACAGGACAAAAGGTATGTAATATTTTCATCTATTTATTTCAGTTTGGGAGACAAAGTATGCTCTATTTTGTTTTGTCTCTTTGTTTCTGTTTTTGGACCCACCCCTGTTAGTGCTCAGGGCATGGTTCTAACTATGCTGTCATCATCAGTCCCAGTGGGGCTCAAGGGACCAATTTTGGAGCCAAGTATCTCTCTTGTTTGACTGTGTGAAAATAAGCATCTTACCTGCTCTGCTATCTTTATAGCCCTGAAGATGCAATTTTTAAGCTATAATTAAAATCTCAAAATGGCCAGCTTATCCATAATGAAAAACAACTAATTCTACAATACAAAATAACACTAAACAAATTTATAGGAAGCAGCACTCAAATGCCTTTCTCTCACCAATGAATTTGAAATCAAGTTTGTCATCAGAGATACAAGATAAAATGTTAAGTTTTCAAATAATAGCTATTATTTGATTATCTGACAAAAACATTCTTATAGTGTCTGACATTATATTTCTGTACAATGATTTCGAGTAGTATCTGTCTACTAAAGTTAGATTTAATGCAACATACCCTACCAGCAATAAAAGAGGCAGTGACATTTCCTCCTTATAATTAGGTGCTACCATTGATATGCAGAATGAAGACATTGTGACATTAAACTTCGATTCGTACCTTTTGCCATTCTCACTGTATTTTCTGAACCGCATAGGAGATTACCCAGATTAAACTGTCAAAAATCTACCTTGTAAATATCAGTCAATTATAAACTAACTTGATCTGATAAAGACATATATTCCATAAAAAACCTCAGTTATTCCTATTAAATTTCTTCATTTTATTAAGAAAAAAATTGTTTGCTGTGAGAATATATTTTATAGAAAAAATTATTTATGGGTGGAAAACTTTATGCTAATGAAAATAACCATAAAGTTGTGTGTAGGAAATAATTAACCGGATAACCTATTGCAGAGTTTAGTTGGTGCTTATGTATGTAACTTTTACTTCTGGGATATAAAGTGTGATTTTAGGTCTTGTAGAAGAAAGGGAAAGTGATGCATGTTATAGCTGTGATGAAAATCAGATCTATCAGACATTCATTATGCTGTTTTTGACCAACACATATTTCTGTTCTTTTTCTAGTAATGAAATATCTCTTTCCTCTCTAAACTCTAGTCCATGAAGTTAACTGCGGTTATCTTTACCATTCTAGCCAGGAAGATGATTCTGTGACTGGCAAATCAAATGATCTAATGTTGGTAATCAACAGGATTGGTTTGGTTGCTGGCAAATGACTTGATTTAGATGAATTAAAATTATCCTTAGGTTTTTGTGCAGCTGTCTTATATGTTGGATGAAAAGTTATTCTATGACTTGGACAGTGATGACTGAGTGCTTTCAGCAATAATCTGAGCTCCTAGTTTAACCATAAATGAATGAAAGAGTGAAATAAATATAGAAGGAGAAACATAGAAATAGGAAAATACTTGTCTTCCCTATTACATACTCTATTGGAAACAAAAAGCAAACATTTATACAAGCCCCAATGGAATGTACCCTGAGATAGGTTCAACACAATTTTTATCTGAGGGTCCTAAGGCTGAAGGATCATGGGGAAGGGATTATGGTGGAGGGATACCGCAATACTGGGAAACTGTTGTAGCAATGCTAATAATGTTGTCAGATATGGCACTAGCTTGAGAAAAAAAATCTTTGCCATAATAAATATTTTGTTCTGTAAAGAGTAAATTTTAACTGCTTTGCTGAAAGATACATTGGTGACCAAATTAGTCAGAAAAATATAATCCCCCCACATATACACAATAACCAAATCAATTGATTGAACTCATATATTTATAAATTCATTAAATGCTGGTTTCATTTGTTCATTACAGCATACATTCGTCCTTTAGCATTTTTAGCAACTGGAGAAAATGAAGATAAATAAGACACAAGCCCTTCAAGAAGTCAATGTGGAGAAAGAAAGGTAAACCAAAGCAGTATTCTTACACAATCTGATAAGGGCTTTATTTGCAATATACATAGGATTTTGAGGATTTATGGTCTGATATAAAAGCTCCCAAACTAGCTAAATCTGTCATCCAACAGTCAGTCACCTGTGAGGCAATGTTACAGTGTTCCAACTCTCATCAGAACTCCACCCAGCAGAAGAGCCTATCACAGCCTGGCTCGTGCAGCCACAAGCGACCGCACGATTCATCAATAAATGCTAAATTTAGAGGTGACTACAAGAGTATGCCATCCACGCCGTAGAGCCTGGCAAGCTACCTGTGTCATATTTGATATGCCAGATACCAGTAACAATTATAGACCTCATTCTCATGACCTGATGGAATGGTTTGAGGCTCTTTATATTACTGGAGCAAGCAGATGCCCTTGGCCTCTACTGGCATGAGACAGGACATAAGGAGATGTTACGGTGCCCGCTCGAGCAATTCGATGATGAACGGGAAGACAGTGATACAGTGATGGTCTGATAAGAGTGTTCTTAATAGTTGATAAACTTAGGCAATGTATCCAGGACCTGAACATGGAGCTATAAACTAAATACAAGTGAACTATTGACAGAATGTTAGTGCCACTTTCCCCTTCTTGAGAACTAAGAATAAATTACAAATGGCATACAGTAGCAAAATTCTAGACCCAGTGGAAGATGTTTACAATTAGATGGTAGGGCAGAACCAGGTCACTAATACTCAATGAGAATTCAAGGCTCATGGCTTATGGGTATTTTGGCTAAGATCAAGTGAAGAATTCAAGGATCACCCTGCTCTTTTCCCATAATCTTTTATTTTCCTAAAACCTCAGCTCACTGACAGGCAACTGTCTTCTAAAAGTTCTAAAAGCTCTAAAATTCAGTCTCAGAAACTATTTGAACCATGCAAAAGGGAAAGAGTTTTTATATCTGTAAGGAGCAGAGTTCCAATATCCTCACAGCTGAAGATTAGATTACATCTATTAACATTTAGAGCGTATCTACTATTTACTACTTGTCTGTTTCCATCCTAGGAATGAAAGAAAACTGAACACAGATATCTATCATCTACCTCTCTCTCTCTTACACACACACACAAAGATATCTATTATCTATCTCTTTTTCACTCATGATCTCACTCTCTCTTGTTCTCTCTCACTCTCCATCACACATTATGTGGCAGCCACCTCATTAGAACTGAAAATCTCTATTACTTGCTATACATCAACAAAATTTGATTATCTCGGAATGACTTAGAGCAGGATGTCTCAACTTTGACAGTATTAATATCTTGAGCAAATAAATTATGACTGTATAGAAACATCTTAAACTTCGGAAGATTTTATACTGCATACCAAATGAGCATCTTCCCACTAGATGCCCATAGCTTTCTCAGTTTAACAACAGTAAGTACCTTTAAACATTTCCAAATACTCCCTGAGGGGAAAGTTACACATGATTGAAAACCAATGGACAAGTTGTACAGATGTTTCAAACTGGAAAGATCATAATCTAGAATTTTAGTAAAAATATAATCACCCACATCTGTATACTAGCAACTATCCAGCTCTAATCTTTAAATTATGAATTAGTAATTCCATGACTCTGCAGTATACTAAAGGTAGTGGAAGTGAGTTAATCAAGAAGCAACATATTTACATGTTTCCAGGACATGAATTTCAGTTGCAAGAATTGAAAAGAAAAAGAACTAATTGAGGGGAAAAATCAGAGCACACACATTTATATTTTCACAAAGGCAAATCCATTGAGAATAAATCTCAGATTAGCAGAAACTTAACATTTCTAAAAACTGTGGAATATTTTAGACTATATTCCCAACCTCTTGAAGAATTATCAGTATCAGTCATAATGAGAAGACTGACAAAACACAGGAGGACTCAGAATATAGATCCTCTTAAGCAGGGTAATAGGAAGTTTAAAAGCAGTACTTAAAGGCTGGCTTTTACAGAGAAATATGGGAAATGACAAACATAAACTGTGGAATGAGGGTTAACATAACCATAGAACATTACCTGTAGATAAGTATTCCTTTCTTTGACTATGTATCTTACATATAAAACCTCACAACAATCTTATCGGATAGTGACCGGTGTCATTGTCATTTTATTTAATTTTTTATTTTTACAATTACAAAGATATACAATTAAAAAGTTCATATTTGGGTTTTGGTCATACAGTGTTCCAGCACCCATCCTGCCACCAGTGCCCATCTCCCACCACCAACGTCCCAGGTTCCCTCCCCCTTCCCCCAGCCCTCCTCCATGGCAGGTTCTTTATTTCTTTCCCTTTCTCTCTCTTTCTCTTTTCCTTTCCCTCCAGACTATGGATTACAGAACATACATTAAAGGGTTGTCATGTGTATCTTTTTGCCTCTATTTAATGCTCAGTTCTAGGTTGGCATTAGTACCCTCGACAATTGTTAGCACACTGTTCCATTTTCTGTCTTACCTAGCCTCTGACTCCCACACGTTTGTGATAATTTCCACCTTTGACCAGACCTCTTGATATATGTTTCACTTGACCTTGGATATTGGTATCATAATTTGTACATATATATTTATGTTATGCAGATAAATGCAGTCATTCTGTATCTGTCTCTCTCCTTCTGGCTAATTTTGCTCAACATAATCTTCTCCATGTCCATCCATTTATAGGCAAATTTTATAACTTCATTTTTCCTAACAGCTGCATAGTATTCCATTGTGTAGATGTACCAAAGCTTTTTATCCAGTCATCGATTTTTGGGCACTCTGGTTGCTTCCAGATTCTGGCTATTGTGAATAATGCTGCTATGAACATAAAAGTAGGAATGGTGTTTCCGCTGTGTATTTTTGGTTTCCCAGAGTAGATTCCCAGGAGTGATATGGCTGGGTCAAATGGGAGTTCAATTTCTAGTCTTTGGAGGAATGTCCATATTGTTTTCCAGAAAGGCTGTACCAGCCGGCATTCCCACCAACAATGGATGAGTGTCCCCTTTTCCCCACATCCAGGCCAGCACTTGTTGTTCTTGCTCTTTTGAATATGTGTCATTGTCATTTTAAAGGAGAGGGGAGAGGAAACTGACATTGTACTCAATGAAGCAATTTGCCCCAATTTGCACAAATAGCAGATTAATTTACTATTTTTCCTAACAAAATACCACAAAATAGGTGTCCTAACAAGGAAAGTTTGTTTGCTTACAGTTGTAGAGGAAAGAAATTGGAAATCTAAATCCCACAGATGAGTGCAGTCATTCTATATATGTCCCTCTCCTCTTCTGACATTTTACTCAGCATGATATTTTCGATGTCCATCCATTTAAAAACAAATTTTATGACTTCATTGTTCCTAACAGCTGCATAGTATTCCATTGTGTAAATGTATCAGAATTTCTTTAACCAGGAATCTTCTCGGGTCCTCAGGTTGTTTCAAACATAATATGAGAGTAATGTCAAGAACAATAGTCAGGAGCTGGCTCCATGGTTGGAAGCCTGGTTCAAGTGCTGGGGAAAGAGGCAGTTGGGATAGAGAAGGGACCGCTATGACAAAGACAGTTGAAGATGATCACTCTGGATAAGAACTACGTGCTGAAAATAGGTAGAGGAACTACCATTATAGCCTCTCTGTAGTTGTTTTGCAAACCATAAAAAGAGATATATAGGAGAGAGAAACAAGTGCCTGCCATACCCCTCCCAAAGTCTGTGGGGGTGACTGAAGGGAATCAATGGATATTGGTGGTAGGAAATGTATACTTAGTAGAGCGGTGGGTATTGGAACATTGTATGACTGAAGCCCTATCATGAACAGCTTTACTGTGCATCTCATGGCAATTCAATAAAAATAAATAATAAAACTGAAATCTAATTGCTGATAGGACCACAGTCCAATTGCAGCATCTAAAGAAAAGCACCTCATATTTTCCTTCCTTGTGGTAATAGACAGAAAGCTTTACTAATTTCTACCCACATTAATTTATTCCTTTGCCTTCACACAACATTCTTCATATGTTTATTCAATTTCAAATAAACCTTTCTTAATAAAGATATCATTTTCTTTTGAATCACTGTATATAAAGCACATCAATGCAGTGGGACTGTCTTTTTTATTACATCTGCATAGATTATTTCCCCCAAAACACCTCATTCACAATTCCGAGAGGATTTCAAAAGTGTTTGGAAGACACAATTCAATTAAGGACAGGAAGCAATGGACAAAGTCAGAAGGACCCATGAAGACACTCTACTTACTTACTTTGCTATTTAAAAAATAATCAATCAAAGATAAGTACATTGAAGACTAGCAGAACTTTTTCTTACCATATGCTTAGGGCTTGTTCTGTTAATCATACTACTAGATAAGGGATACAGGTACTGCTAATTTTTAATTTTATTTTATTATGCCACCATGAGATATATAATTACAAAGATTTTCACAATTGGGTCCTCAGTTATACATTGTTCCAGCACCCATCCCACCACCAGCACCCCGTTCCTACCACCAATGTCACCACATTACCTCCCACCTACCCCCCCCCCCCAGCCTGCCTCTATAGCAGGCACTTTTCCTTTTTCCTCTCTTTCTCTCTCTCTCTGTGTCTCTGTCTCTGTATCTCTCTCTTCTCTTACACATTGTGGCTTGCCCTACGGACATAAGGGTTTATCATGTAAGTCTCTTTGTGTATATTCAATGCTGAGTACTTGTCTGTCATTACCATTTCTGACAATTAGTAGAACACTAGTATATATTTATATCCCATTTATGAATGCGGTCATCTTTATCTGTCCTTTCCCTTCTGACTAATTTCACTCAAAATAATAGTCTCCATGTCCATTCATTTGGAGGAAAATTTCATGACTGTCTTTTCTGACAGCTATATAGTATTCCATTTTGTAGGTGTACCACAATTTCTTTATCCAGTCTTCTTTTCTCGGGCACTTAGGTTGTTTCCAGATTCTGGATATCATGAACAGAGCTCCGATAAATATAAAAGTGCAGATAGTGTTTCTGCTCTGTGTTTTTGGGTCTCCAGGGTATATTCCCAGGAATGGTATTGCTGGGTCGAATGAGTTGCATTTCATCATTAATCATCAGGGAGATGCAAATCAAAACAACACTGAGGTATTATCTCATACAACAAAGACTGGCACACATCAAAAACAGCAAGAACATCTGGTGACGGCATGGATGCTGGGGAAAATGGACTGTCATCCACCATTGGTGGGAGTACCAACTGTTCCAGCCCATTCAGTGCTGTTATTTTTATTCCCTACTTACACTGCAAGTATCTGAGACATTGGAACTTAAAAACTTAAATAAGTGATCACTAGCCTGACACTGATCCTATTTGGTATCTTTTACCTAGTAATTCATACAATGAATTATAAATTACCACGGAAATCACTGGGAACTAATTGAATCACTGTATCACTATCTTCCCGTTCATCGTCGATTTGCTCGAGCGGGCACCAGTAACATCTCCATATGTCCTGTCTCATGCAAGTAGAGCCCAAGGGCAACTGCTTGCTCCAGGAACATAAAGAGCCTCAAACCATTACATCAGGTCATGGGAATGAGGTCTATAATTGTTACTGGTATTTGGCATATCAAATATGACACGGGTAGCTTGCCAGGCTCTGCCGTGCGGTAGCATACTCTTGTAGTCATCTCAAAATCCAGCATTTATTTATTTTTTTGAGTATTTTATTATACCACCGTGAGATATACAAATAAAAAGATATACAATTAAAATTCATACTTAGGTTTTGGTCATACAGTGTTCCAGTACCCGCCCCTCCACCAGTGCCCATCTCCCACCACCAACGCCCCCGGTTCCCTCCCCTTCCCCAGCCCACCTCCATGGCAGGTTCTTTATTTCTTTCCCTTTCTCTCTCTTTCTCTTTTCCTTCCTTTCCAGACTATGGATTACAGAACATACATTAAAAGGTTGTCATGTGTATCCTTTTGCCTCTATTTAATGCTCAGTTCTAAGTTGGCATTAGTACCCTCGAAAAATCCAGCATTTATTGATGAACCGCTCTGCAGCTTGCGGCCGCCTGACGAGCCGGGACGCAAGCCGGGCTGTGATAGGCTGGTCTGCTGGGTGAAGTTCTGATGAGGGGGAAGTCGGATATGGAAAATGGAGGTTCTCATGGAGTGGGGGGGGGTCGTCTGGCTTGTTGTGAGGCTCTGCTGGGATGGTGGGCCAGGGCTAGAACCTGCCATCCCTCCCGAGCACCTCATAAGCGGCTGGGCACAGTGAGAGCCAGTAGCAGCTCTGCCCCATGTCTGTCTCTAATTGAAGACCACTATAAATTAAAAGTATATCTGAAAAATATCAGATTGTCTGTATATGGCTTGGTTGACACACAATGATGAAGCTTAATTCATTTTTGATCAGTTTACCTGTAAATAGAATCTTAGTCCTGAACACCCTATTACCATTAGGAATGGTTTGTTTCACATCAGAGGTACTCAGGGGCCATTCCTGCCTCTGTGCTTAGGAGTGACCCCTAGTATTGCTTGAGAGACCGTACTGAGCCAGGGATTAAGCCAGGGTTGGTCGTGTGCAAATAAAGTGTGAATTTTATTAACAGGCCCATTATTATTTTGATAATAAGTATTATATTCAAAAGGGATTTTAAAAGTAAAATATTTAATAAGTACTAGAATTTACACATTTCCATGTAAATATAATATTATTAATTCTATTGCTCAGTGCGAATCCTGCTTCAATCTTAATCTGATGAAAGGCCTTACACAAGTGAAAAGCGAAAAGCTTGTCCTAGAAACAATATCCTGATGTTTTAATAATTTTTGAAAATTGTTTATTTCGGATTTTGCATTTCTACATAACTGAATTTTACAACATATTATTTATCACACAGAGAACATTATTATACAGGGATTAAAGAGCTTGTATTGCATGCAGCTGATCTTGGTTCAACTCCTGGAACCACATGGTACTCTGAGCACTGCCAGGGGTTACCCCTAGGACAGAGTCAACAGTAGGATCTGAGTACTGCTGGGCATGGTTTAATACTCTCCCAACTCCTGCCAATAAATAACATTCTTTATTCAGTTGAATGTTATGTAGCAAAGACAAAAAATTGTACTTATTCATATGATTCAATTTCTGTTCTTTTAGTTGATTACATCTTTTACAATGATAGTAATATATATTACTATTCATCAATATTCATCAATATTCATTAATAAATGATGGATTTAGAGGTGACTACAAGAGTATGCCACCCTCATGGCAGAGCCTGGCAAGCCTCCTGTGTCGTATATGATATGCCAAATACCAGTAACAATTATAGACCTCATTCCTTCCCATGACCTGATGTAATAGTTTGAGGCTCTTTATGTTCCTGGAGCAAGCAGATGCCCTTGGGCTCTACTAGAATGAGACAAGACATATGGAGATGTTATTGGTGCCCACTTGAGCAAATTGATGATGAACAGAAGACAGTAATACATATATGAGATTGCCATTTATATAATCATAACACTAAATATATGACAGGTCAAATTATTTAAGTTTATTTCTTTGTGGTTAAATAATCCCATTTATATATTCTTGATTTATCAATTTAGAATTAATAAGTTTTTTGTAGAAAAGTCAATTAAGACCTCAGTTTAATGATCCTTTAACCATCAGTGTAGGCTGGATTGTTCTTAATACCTCACATTTGCCCTATAACAGATTTACACACATTTTTTATCATATGGTTTGACAGAGTCCTCCCTGATAATAGATCATATGTTCCCATCCTACTCACTTGATCTTGGTCACTTTCCTTGCTTTACTTAACCTTTCTATATAAGTGATACTGTTCTACTTCTAACACATGTTTTTAAGGGTACTTGAAGGTTCTACCAATTTGTTAGAGCTTCCTCCTCTGCCATAGAAAGCACAACCTCAGATAGACACCAATCTTCTAGAGTCTCAGAATGAAAGACACAGAGTGGATTGAATCTGACACAAATCCATATCTCAGAGAATTTCAGCCAATACCAGCTGAACCATAAGCAAACTGCAAAGCCATCAATCTATCAATATTACATTTGTAAGAAATAAGTTTTCAGGGTTCAGGAAGATGCTCTTTATAGACTACTGGATAAGTCTATAATAGAAATCTGCCTAATACAGTCACCTTATTAATAGACACTAGAAACACCTGTTTCTCTTTTTTTTAATCCACCTTCAAAGCCTGAGATACTGTACAGAGGATCATCGTTACAAATTAATATTTTACTATTGATTAACATGATCATTTCAGAGATGCATTACCTGGAGAAAATATCTTCAAAATGATAAATTAGAAGCCATACTTTCAAGTATGCATTATGCTAAAAAAAATCTCTGCTTAAATTCCTGTCATTGAAAATGAAACTGTTAAAAAAAACTACCAGGGCTATAAAGGCTCATTGAAAGGAGACAGATACAGTCTGACTTTTTTTTCTTTGCAGTTTTCCTTTGCAAAGGTAACTCTTTTGGACAAAGTGTATTTTGTAAATTTGATTTGACTTGTTGGTTCCATTCTTCTTGTTGTTGCTGTTTTTAAAGAAGCTGAAACTAGACATCAGGCTTTTCTATCTCTTTTGTTGTTTGGATTTTGTTTTGGGTGCCACATGCAGTGATGCTGAAGCTTTACTCCTGACTTTTCACTAAGGAATCACTCCTAATGGTACTCAGGGAATCATATGGCGCAAACCCTCTACCTGCTACACTATCACTCAGATTCCAATGACTTCTCATTTATCATGATAGTTAAAGAAACCTTAATAATCTTCCCTGTCACCATCTGGGTTCACCTCCAGTTGTTACCTATGTACTTGGCACTACTTGATTTTCTCCCCTGGTGGGTCTCCTGGGCAAAATTCCTCCCTGTTCCTTCTGCTGGATAATAACTACAGATGTCTCCACCTCTGAGGTCACATCTATTCATGCTTCACATTTCAGACAATACACCAAGGACAGAGGGAACACTTTTTTTTTATTTTCTTAGCTAGATAACGCCTCTTGCTCTTTACTTTCAGTAAACCATTCACTTCCATAGCAAAAATAACAATAATAATAATTTTTGCCACATTTGTTTACGCATCCTCTGACTTTATGGACATATAGTTTATAAATAAACTGTGGTTCTGATGCCTGGAACCACATGGTCCTCTGAGATCTGACTCCAAGAGTCCCCAGGTTTGGCTCAATTTTGAACAAAACAAATTTAAAATGCTGTAATTTATTTAAACTGACTTCATATATGTACATTTTGGAAATCATTTTCATAATCAAGTTAAATAACACACCAATAATCTTACATAGGGTGTTTTGTGTAAGACTTCTAAAGATCTCTGAGAAATTTCAAGTATATGACATAATATTATTGACTGTGGTTGCTATGCAACACATTTAATCCTCAGAATGTATTTCTCATATAACTGATGGTCAATTATACACTTTTAATTGTATTCTCCATAAGACCAGAAACTGTGTTGCTTCCTCCTTATAGTCCCTAAGTCTGACACATTCTTGTTCTAGAGTGAACAGGCACACAGTTCAGAAGATTAGGAATTCAACTAATGATGTGTACAGACAAATTTTTATAGTAACTGCTCTCTCTTATGAAGAGAATTCGTGGAATTATCATGGAAGAAAAGGAATGACCAAATCACAGCTTTTTGTGTCATGAGACCACTAAGACATCATAAACTCATCTCCTGAAAATTTATTATACCAAACCTTAAAAACTGTTCATAGAGAAAAGCCAAGTGTCCATTTGTCAAATGGATTACGAAGCTGTGAGCATGTGCACCAAACCTACACTGAAAATACTTCACCTGTCATGTTGTGACCTTAAGTTGAATAGTGGCCCACTGTCCTCTTTCTTCTTCACTCTGTTTTTGCTATAATAAAATAGAGCCAAAATGTCCTTTCTGTCTTCACGCTACTATTTTTGCTATAATAAATGCTAAAAAAACTCTGACAAGTATAGAATTATTCTGACTTGATGAAGTTTATAATAGTACAGAATGTGATTCAGTCATAGAATTTCTTTAAATATTTAACTCCATTGGTCTTCCAGATAACTATAATATAGTAGTAGTAAATCAATATAAACAGAAAGACAAAATAATTGGATATAATTTTAAAACATCAGCTTAGTATCTTCAGTGTAGCACATATTTCAGCTTTAATTAACCTGTGTAGGTGGTTCACTTTGACGACAGTGATTGTTTCCAGTTGCTTGAACAAGTTTAATACATAGTCAGGGTCAACGTAGGTTTCACATGTTTAACCAATATCCCAAGTGGTACTAAATTCAATCGTTTGAAGCATATATTTCATAAAACATCAAGATTTTTGACATATTCTGAAAGGGTCTTGTTTTGTTTTGATTTGTTTTGCTTTTTGGGTCACCCCTGGCATTGCTCAGGGGTTACTCCTGTTCTGCTCTCAGGAATTGCTCCTGGTGGTGCTCAGGGGACATAAGGGGTGCCAGGAATCAAACCTGGGTCCAGCCATATGCAAGGCGAATGCCCTCCCCACTGGACTATCACTCCAGCCCCAGCTAAAAGGGTATTTCCTTTAACTTCAAATTTAGTCTTCATAAAATAGAGCTCTTGCAAAGCAAATTCAAATGGATAAGTGGAACCATTTTCAGGAAATATTTGAGAATGCTTTCCAGTTGACAAGCTTGTATCACAGAAAGTTTATCCAAAATGAAAGCTAGGTCTGCCATATCAGAAAGACTGCCAGACTGTAATATAGTGGATGCTAGATAATCTGTGATCTAATTAATCATTTCTTTCTCTACATGGAAAGGCAGCTATAAAAGAGATTTCCAGTGACTAACAATGAATGCTGAAAGAAAAAAGTGACAAAATGCTGGTATGTCTGTCTGATACCATTCAAAGGAGAGAGCTGGCTGTTTCTACATAATTGTGGTTCTTTCAAGAGATCTCCTTCAAGCAGAGAAAAACAATTCATCCAGCTGCTGTAGATTGATAAAAGTAAGTCTGATTCTTACCAGTTTCCTTTGTTCTAATTCTTCTCACCCAGCAAAAACCTTCCTATAAATGAATTTACAAATTTCACTCACCCACCAGGAGAAATACACCCCATATACATGATTTAAAACACCAAAGATGCCAATAAAATTATATAACTGACAAAAGGAATATGAACTAGAACTCCCCTTTCTGTTAGACCTTTGACCTGTCCCAGCTTATTTCATATTCAAGCATCCCTATGAAGATATTTTTTAGCCTCATGTTAGAGATGACAAAAATGAGGTTCAAATAGATTGAATGACTTTGAATGAAATTCCTAAGACAAGTGGCTGAGACTTGGCTCACACTTTTCTGAATATAAAATTGACCCTCTATAATTATCTTGCTTCTCTTTTAACAAGCACTTGCTGTTGGTTCAATCTGTGAAAGTGGGCAGTTCTCACTAAGACCATCAGATCACTGTTGGGCAGAGTTTTGGATAGGAATTTAAATGTTATATGTAAATTAAGTTTAAAGAAAAAGTTGCTCTTAGAGATGAGAAGGTCTGTGTTAGAAAACAGTGGTATATGGATAGAGTTATTTAAGAAAAGTCAGGGATACGACAACTATTATGTCAACCGTGTCCATTCTTTGACAGAATTCTTTTTAATCAGGCACCCACATATTTTCAGCTACAATGATGAATGTGATAATTAAAAAGTCATTGACTGCACTTATATAATTTTGTTTTAGTTTATTAATTTTAGTGATCATACCCAGCTACTGCCCAATATTGAACCAGGTCTGCTGGAATGCAAGGCAAAGGGCACGCCTGCTGTTCTATCTTCCTGGTCTATTCTTCAATTTCAAATTCAAATGTTTTTGGTTATTTTCTGGGAATTTTGTTTTTATAAGTTAATCCCTGAAAATACAATCATCAATGGAAGTCTAAGATGAGTGCAAGACTATAAAAGAAACAAGGACTAGACCTTGAGTCCTGTGCACAGTCATGAGTCCTTGCCATGCCATGGTACACAACTGATCCCAAAATATATTGCTGTAATAAAAATCATGGGTCACAAACATTTCTTTAAATGCCTGTCTTTATATATTAAAAATTCAACCAGAAGGAAGTCTCATGTAACTAGTGATTAATATAAAAACTCACTTTTCTTTATCAGTGATTGTGTCCTCAGTGCAAAAAGCACTGGAATTTAGAGTTAGGAAAACAGACAGTCCTTCCTCTATTAGTAAGTTCATAGTTAAAAAACATGCAGAGGGGTTTCTCTGGCTTCTTCCAAGACTCTATTAAGGTGGTGGACAGAGCCAGAACCTGCACTCCTCCTGGATGCCTCATGATCAGCCAGGCACAGGGAGAGCCAGTAGGAGCTCTACCCGATATGTCTGTGTCTCTGGATCATGGCCGACAGACCCGGAGCAGTTCATGAGTGGGTCCACCAGGCCTCCCAGATGTGATAGAGGTAGAGTAAAAGGGACCCTAGCTCCATCTCCACAAAAAGCCCAGTGACTTTCGCTGCTGAAAACCTGCATACCTGAGCTTGAAATCAGCTTCTCTAATGGCAGCCATTTTCAACCTCTGGACTACACAGTTCATGCGAGCCCCACTCCAAGAGAGAAGCTGATCTAAAGCCCAGCTTCTCACAGCCCCACGCTATATAGAAGCCAATTTCAAGCCCAGGTATGCAGGTCTTGGTGGCTAAAGTCACCCGGGCTTCCATGGAGATGGAGCTGGGGTCCCTTTCCACCATCTGTGTCCCCAACAGGAGGCCCAGTGGACCTGCCCACACACTGTTCACAGGCTGTCAGCCATGATCCAGAGACAAAGAAACATGGGTTAGAGCTACTTACTACCAGCTCTCCCCATGACACCCAGCCACTTTGCAGCTGTTCAGAACATCAAACTAGTAGAAATCAACCACATTCTAGAAATTCAGATGGTCAATGCAAGAACAGAAATAGATCAGATTAGCCCATAACTAAACAGGAAAAAGTCATGGCTTTATCAAATAACATTGCCATATATGGGCTGCAATGGTCAATATAATTGTGCCAACTGAAGGCGGGCATGGGGATGAGAGCTGGTGGTAAATGAGTGTCTTTGGTGGTGGGAACAACGCTGGTAGGATATGCTGGATGATGAAATATTAAATAAATGAAATAAAATTTAAAAAAAGAACATGCAGAGTACTTTGCAAGATCTAATATGGGTTAGAACAATAATGCAGATAAAAAGAGTTATGAATTTAAATAGCTACAAGGAGTTCTCTGGATGTGGTTCAATGTGTGAGAACCAGAGTTTGAGTCTCTCTCTCTCTCTCTCTCTCTCTCACACACACACACACACACCACAACACACACCCAAAGAGATTTCTTAAAAACATGAAAGAATTTGGGACCAGAGAGATATTAAACCAGGTGAGTGGCTGAACTGTCTTTAATCCTAGCCATCCTACAAGGTTTCTTGAGCCACACCAGATGTGATCCATGAGTGTAGACTCAGGAGGAATCTTCTGTCACCCCTCCCCCCCAAAAGAACCAAAGAAATGAAAAACAGGAAATAATTTTAAAAACATGCAGAATTGGGCGGGCCAGAGATCTAGTATAGTGGTTAGAGCACTTGTCTTGGATGCAGCCAACCAGGTTAGATACCCAGAACCCATATGGAACCCCAAGCCTAGCAAGGACCTACAATAGTCATTATGGTAAAGCAACACAGAATTCCTTCAAACTCAGTGAGTGAAGTCACTAACAAAGATGAGTAAAGCAAAAACCATGAGCTATATAAACTCTCTGAAAAGGAATTTTGGAAGGAACTGTTAAGGATGCATAAGGAATTCTAAGAAGCAATGGAATACAAAGTCAATAAAATGTCAATAAAATACAAGAGGACATGAGAGCAGAACTAAGTAAATTGCAGACCAAAATACAAGGAGAAATGACAGATATTAAAAATGTGGTAAATGAAATGAAAAACACACTGGAAGGCCTCCAAAGCAGAGTAACAACTACTGAAGAATTAGTGATCTTGAAGACGAAGTCCAAAAGATTCTCTAGACAACAGAAGAAGATGGAAAAAAAGACTCACAATCAACAAACACTCTACCAGAGAAAATCGGGATGAAGCCAAAAAGGAACAACATACAGATCATTGGAGTCCCAGAAGGGCAAGAAGAATAACCCTGATGAAGAAGAAACTGGCAAAGCCATCATTGCTGAGAAGTTCCCGAACTGAAGAATGCATGCTCCCAGATTCAGGAGGCCAGTAGGATACCAGCTAAAAGAAACCCCCAATAAGAATACTCCAAGACACATCCTTATTAAAATGAGAAAAAATGATAGGGATAGAATACTGAAAGCAGCAAGATCAAAGAAGAAAATCACATACCAAGGAGCATCCCTAAGATTTACAGTACACTTATCAGATGAAACTCTCCAAGTTTCTATCAAGAGAAATATATCAAGTATATATCAAGAGCTAGTTGATATATATGGGCTTTTCATCTGCACGAAAACAATCGGGGGGTGTTGTGAAAAGGCTCAATGAACTGCAGGCCTCATCAATAATTCTTTACCCAGCTAGACTTACATTCAGATGTGAAGGAAAGATACACAACTTCATGGATAAACAACTCCAGGAAGTTTATAGACACAAAACCAACTTTAAAAGAAGGATTGAAGGGTCTACTGTAAAATAAGACAGGAGCCAAAAACACTACAAGATTAAACAGAAAGATGGCACAAAATCCAATGACAATAATCTCTCTCAACATCAATGGTCTAAATGCACAGATTAAGAGAGAGAGAGTGGCAAAATGGATTAAAAAAACTGAATCCAACATTCTGCTGCCTACAAGAAATACATCTGAATAATTAGAGCAAACACAGACTCAAAGTCAAAGACTGGAAGACCATTCTCCAAGCAAACAACTCCTCCAAAAATGCCGGTGTGGTCATACTAATATCTGATAATATAGACTTCCAGGCTGAAAAAGGTTATAAAGGGCAGTAAAGGCCATTTCTTAATAATTAAGGAGTATGTATATCAGGAAGAAATCACACTACTAAACATATATATGCACCCAATGAAGGGCCAGCAAAATACTTAAAACAAATATTATTAGACCTCAAAGAAGACATTAACAGTAGCACAATGATAGTTGGAGACTTCAACACTGCTTTATCAACTATGGATAGATCAACGAGACTGAAACTCACCAGGGAAATACTGGTTTTGAAGGAAGAAATGGAAAAAAGAGAGCTAGTTGATGTATATGGGCTTTTCATCCCAAAAAAGCTAATACACATTTTCTCCAGTGCACATGGAACATTCTTTAAGATAGACCACTTGCTGAGCCACAAAGCATCACTTGTCACTTGTCACTTGTCTTCCTGTTGTTCATCGATTTGCTCGAGCAGGCGCCAGTAACCACCCCATTCACTGGGAATGAAGTCCATTATTGTTACTGTTTTTGGCATATCGAATACATCACGGGTAGCTTGGCCAGGCTCTGCCATGTGCCATGGCTCTGGGTTCATCCCAGTCTTTTTCTATGTCAATGTCAGACCATCAACCATCTGTGTAGACAAGCCTGTCTCCTGTCTGCCATTTGCCAACACATACCTCAATAAAATAAAAAAGATAGAAATCGTGTCAACTATCTTTTCAGACCATGATGCAATGAAAATAGAAGTAAACCATACACAGAAGCAGGGAGTCAAATCAAACACCTGAAACTGAAAATGTCCTGCTGAACAACCAATGCATCATAGAAGAAATCAAACAGGAAATGCAAAGATTCTTTGAAACAAATGAAAATGAAGACACCAACTATAAGAACTTGTGGGACACGGCAAAAGCAGTGTTAACAGGAACGTTCATAGCTCTGTAAGCATTCATCATGAAAGAAGAAAGGGCCCACATAAATAACCTGACTACACAGCTCAAAAATATTAGAAAAAAGACCAACAAAAGGCGCCCACCCAAAGAAGAAAGAAGGAAATAATAAGAATTAGAGAGGAAATCAACGAGCTAAAAACCCAAAAACAATCTAAAAGATTAATGAAACCAAGAGCTGGTTCTTTGAAAAAAATAAAAAAAAGATCAACAAGCCACTGGCAAGACTTGTAAAGACAGGGAAAGAAAGAGCCGAAATAAACAGAATCAGAAATGAAAATGGTGACATCACAACAGAAACCACAGAAATCCAAATTATCATCAGAGATTACTTTGAGAAACTGTATGCCATGAAACATGAGAACCTAAAAGAAGTGAATAAATTCCTGAAGTCCTAAAATCTCCCATGACTGAGACAAGAAGACCTCCAAAACCTGAATAAGCCTATCACCATTAAGGAAATTGAAACAATAATTAAAATCTGCCCAAACACAAAAGCCCAGGTACAGATGGATTCACTAGTGAATTCTACCAAATTTTTAAGGAGGACATACTGCCTGTCCTCTTCAAGATCTTCCAGGAAATAGAAGAAACAGAAACACTCCCAAATGGCTTCTATGAGGGCACACATCACCGTGATACCCAAGGCAGGGAAAGAGACAACACAAAGAAAGAAAATTACAGATAAATCTCCCTGATGAACACAGATGCTAAGATTTTCCCACAAAATACTAGCAAAAAAGAATCCAAAGACTCATCAAAAAGATTATACAGCATGACCAAGTAGGGTTCATCTTGGGAATGCAAGGATGGTTCAACATTCACAAGTCAATCAACATAATACATCATATCAATAAGAGAAAAAATAAAATCCATATGATCATATCAATAGATGCAGAGAAAGCATTTGACAAGATCTAGCACCCATTGATGATTAAAACCCTCCCAAAAATGGGAATTGAAGGAAACTTCCGAAAGATAGTTACAGTCATCTACCAAAAGCCCACAGCGAGTATCATTCTCAATGGAGAAAAATTGAAAACCTTCACCCGAAGATCAGGGACAAGAGGAGGTTGCCCCCTCTTACCTCTTTTATCAATATAGAACTGGAAGTAAGTGCTTGCCATAGCAATCAGAGAAGAAAAGGACATTAAGGGCATCCAGATATGCAAGGGGCGAAGTCTAGTTATCACTATTCACAGATGATATATTATACCTAGAGAACCCTAAACTCTCTACCAAAAAACTCATGGAAACAATAGATGCTTATAGTAGAGCAGCAGGGTACAAAATCAATATTCAAAAGTTGGTGGCTTTCATATACAAATAACTTGAAAGAGAGGAAAGAGATATAAAGAAAATGATCCCATTCACAATTGTGCCACAGAAAATTAAATACCTAGGATCAGTTTGACGAAGAACGTAAAGGACCTCTACAAAGAGAACTACAAAACATTACTTCAAGAAATAAAAGAGGACACAAGGAAGTGGAAACACAAACCTGCTCATAGATCGGAAGAATCAACATTGTAAAAATGGTAATACTCCCTAGAGCTTTATACAGATTCAATGCCATCCCTATAAGGATACCCATGACATTCTTCAAAGAAATTGACCAAGCACTTCTGAAATTTGTATAGAATAATAAACCCCCCATGGATAGCTAAAGCAATCCTTGGGAAAAAGAAGATGGGATGCATCACCTTTCCCAACTTCAAACTCTACTACAAAGCAGTGGTAATTAAAACAGCATGGTATTGGAATACAAACAAAGCTGTGGACCTATGGAATAGAGCTGAGTATCCTCATAGCAACTCAAATACATGAACAATTAATCTTTGATAAAGGAGTAAAAAGTACGAAATGGAGCATGGAAAGCCTCTTCAACAAGGGGTGCTGGGAAAAATGGGCAGCTACATGTAAAAAAATGAATTTGGACCTCTGTCTAACACCATGCACAAAAAATCAGATCAAAATGGATTAAAGATCTCAATATCAGACCTGAAGCCATAAAGTACATTACATAAAATGAAATTTTGTGTTTCCCTAAATCAGTATCTCCTAAAAAACATGCAAATAATACTTAGAAATTTGACAATGTTCAAGTTAAAACTACTAAAAAAATTAGCAAATTTTCATTGCTAAATTTTATATTTAGCAACATAACACCTTTAAAACAATGGAAATAAATTTACAGAAGAGAATATGCAACATTTAAAAATATCTTTATTCCAGATTATAAGATATTCTACTAATCAATAAGGAAACAGGGCAACTAACAGAAAATGGGAAGATATTTAAATAAAGATCATATAGAACTATAAACTTGAGTGGTCAATAACTACATAGACATTTGATAATCTTCTTTAATAATAAAATTAAAAAGCAAAATAACAAAAAATTAAAAGATTGACAGAATAAAATGCTGGCAAGAATATTTAGTTAAAAACGATAATATACTTCTAGAATAAATATAAAGTTACATAGTATATTAAGTAGTGCTTTGATAATTTCCACTAAATCAATAATATTTCGCATACATTCATCCAAACTTCCTTCCACCCATACACATTTATCTAGTAGCATTACATGTTTAAAAAATGAGTAATCAAATTCATAGCATTTTAAAACAAATACCTGTATATTTAAATTCAAGGGGATTTCTAAAAACTTTTAATTGTTTTTTGGCAAAGAAAACTTGAGCTAAACTAAAAAGAAACCCTATGTAATAGGAGAAGATTTGCACACAATACATCAGAAAGAGGACTAATATTCAAAGTATATAAAGAACTCAAAAAGCTCAGCAAAAAAGAAACCAATTAGGGGGCCGGAGTGATAGTCCAGTGGGTAAGGCATTTGCCTTGCATGCGGCCATCCTCTGCCGGCCCAGATTCAATCTTCGGCATCCCATATGGTCCCCTGAGCACCGCCAGGAGTAATTCCCTGAGTGCAGAGCCAGGAGTAACCCCTGAGCATTGCCGGGTGTGACCCGAAAAAGCAAAAAAAAAAAAAAAAAAAAAAGAAAAAGAAACCAATTAACTTAGAAGGGTGAGAAAAGGAAGAGATCTATCCATGAATAGGACACGTGAATGAACAAAAAAGCATATTTAAGAAGTGTTTATTGTTACTTATAATTAGTTATATTATAGCAGTATAATATATTAATATAATTATATTACTATAATAGTATATTAATATAATATAATATAAATATTAATATCAGGTTAATATAATATTAATATTATATTGTTACTTATAATTAGTTATATTATAACAGTTATATTATCTCACACCAGTGGTAATGGCATACAACCAAAAAATGCTGGAACAATCAGTGTTGGCAGAGATGTGGAAGAAAAGGGAATGGTCATTCACTGCTGGTAGGAATGCTGTCCGCACCAGCCTCTGCAAAAAACAGTATGGTAATTAAAGCTTCCTTAATACTTAATGATTTTAGTTTTTGGTATCTACTTCTGGCAAACAAAATGACTTGTCTTCCTGCTGATCATCAATTTGCTGGAGTGGGCACCAGTAACATCTCCATATGTGCTGGCACATGCCAGTGTGGCCCAAGGACATCTGCTTGCTCCAGAAACATAAAAGCCTCAAGCCATTCCATCATGTCATGGGAATGAGGTCTATAATTGTTACTGGTATTCGGCATATCAAATACGCCATGGGTAGCGTGCCAGGCTCTGCCATGCAGGTGGGATACTCTTATAGTAACCTCTAATCTCGAGGGCAAACAAAAGTATTAATCTTAAAAGATATGTGCATCCTTATGTTTACTGAAGTGTGCAATGGCCAGAATATGAAAACAACGCAAATATCTGATAACAGATGAACGAATAAAACCAGGTACGTATACATGATGGATATTATGCAACAGTGAGAAAAGATGAAATGCAATATGCTGAAACTTGGCTGGAACTTGAGGGTATCATACTGAGAGAAGTAAGCCAAAGGGAAAGATAAGCACTAAATGTTGTCATATATTTGTAGTGTAGAGTGAAACAAAGTAATAAATGACTGAGAAAAGCTCTGAGAACTAGAGAAAGTTTTGGAAAACTTTATAACTCTATTAAAATGTTTATTTTTTTTGCTATATCCAATAATACAGTTTACCATAAAGAACTTTTTCACTGCTTATCTATATTTATTAAATGACAACATACATAAAACATATTTTATATCTGTGTATGCTTTACATATTTAATATTTCTTACAAATTTGCTATGTGTTCAAAAGTCGCATTTATTCATATCATAAAATGTTAAACATAGTCATGTTTACATTTTAGTACAAATGGAACTACAAAGGTTTAGCCCGGCATGTAAAGTTCAAGAGAGATTATAAACCTACTCTATGGCATTTAAAAAACAATACCCATAACAGGTAAGGTGGAGAATATAAGTAGCTTAAGTAATTTTCCTGGATAAATTTATTTAATTAATGTAAGTTATGCTTCATTGAACTGCATGTTTACTTTGTGCTAATCCATTGTTTGCTATCTATACAATTCTCATAGTTATATTACTATGGACAAAAATTTGAAAAAGATATGGAAGTTTGCTTATGACTTGAAAATAATGTCAAATTGTATGGGGGATTGGACAAGAAAATCCTCATGTTTTTGCCTTAATTCACACATATAATGTTAGTGAGTGAATTTCACATGAAACCCTGGCTGCATTATTACAAGGGGTATGACTAATTTCCCTGAGCTTTATATGAACCAAGAGTATGAACATTAAGATGGAGCTAATACATAAGAATCACTTGTATCTCATTATGTTTATAAATTTCACTTTTATTTTGTTTTTAGACCAAAGCTTGGGGTGCTCCTGGACCATATATTGTGCTGAGGGGCCAAATCTTGGTTGACTAAATGTAGTGCAAGCACATTCCTGGTGTGTTCTCTATCCACCAAGTTTCACATGTTTTTAAGAAAACAACTACCCAGAAAGACAAGAAAGACATAATATTTTTAGGGGCATATGTTGTGATCTTGGGCTATTTCCATGTATTAAAAGAGAAAATTCCTATCAACGTGGCTAATATTCTAATCACCAAAATTATTTTAATTTTTTTATTATACCACTGTAAGATATACAAATACAAAGATGTTAATAATTGGGTTGCAAGTTTTCATAGAAGCCTAAAGAAATTAAACATGACCTAAGCACTTAGTAGAGATTCTGGAACACAATGATGTTTAATAAATAAGTGAATGAAAGGGAAGTCAGAGAAACATCCAGGAAAAAATAAAGAGAAGGCAAGGTAGGGAAGAAGAGAGTAGAAAAAATCAGGAAAGAAAATAACTTCAGTTGAGGTACTTGGACAAAAAGGTAGGAATAACTCATAGAAGAGATAGCAGTGATTTCTGTTTCCTTGTGAGGATAAGAAAGGTATTCTTAGTGATAAAACGTATGATCAGAATTTCTTTATAGTAAACATAAAAGGAGGGGTCTTTGGTTAAACCAAGCAATGAGAATGTTGACACTTCCTTAGTAACTAAATCTATCAAAGACTTATTTGGAGCATCTTTTAGATACATAAAGATCAATCTATTGATAGTTAAAAAATACTTTTCTGGATAAAGGGAGAATTAAATATATTAAATCTGTGATTTTCAAATCACTGTATCACTGTCTTCTTGTTCATCATCGATTTGCTCGAGTGGGCACCAGTAACATCTCCATATGTCCTGTCTCATGCTAGTATAGCCCAAGGGCACCTGCTTGCTCCAGAAACATAAAGAGCCTCAAACCATTCCATCAAGTCATGGGAATGAGGTCTATAATTGTTACTGGTATTTGTTATATGAAATATGACACGGGTAGCTTGCCAGGCTCTACCGTGTGGGTGGCATACTCTTGTAGTCACCTCTAAATCCAGCATTTATTGATGAACCGTGCCGGGCTATGATAGGCTCTTCTGCTGGGTAGAGGATCAGTCTCAAAAATAATCACTCACAGGTTAGTCCTACTATTTATTTTTCAGCAGCACCTCACCTCCTAATATGACTTGTAGTCATCTGTACAGCACTATCATGTTTTCCTTACAATGTTCTAAATAGGAAAGCTAATTAAATACCGAAGTTCAGTGATTTTTTTTGGTTCTTTTGCTTTTTAGGTCACACCCAGCAATGATCAGGGCTTACTCCTGGCTCTGCACTCAGGAATTACTCCTGTCAATGCTCGGGGGACCATATGGGATGCCGGGATCGGACCCGGGCCGGTCCAGACCGCCACATGCAAGGTAAATGCCCTACCTGCTTGGGCTATCGCTCGTCCGACTCAATAAACTTTTTAAGAAATAAAGTTTATAAAGTGAAAAAAAGCTGGGTAAAAATAGCAACAATAATAATTATTTTGTCGGTCAACAGTGTATCTTAGGATCAAGAGGAATTGACTTAGATTTAAGCAAGTATCCATAGTTTTACACTTGGAGATGGGCAATATTTCCCCTCATTTCATTTTCACTTTACTGGGGCCTGCCCTTTTCTATGATACCAATTCCCGTCAGTCACTGGCATTCCCTTTTCTGTGGATTGTTTAGGTGGCTTTCTCCTCAAAAGACACTAGGTAAGGCCAGAGTGATAGTACAACGGGTAGGGTGTTTGCCTTGCATGTGGTAGACTTGGGTTCAATCCCAGACATCCCTCATGGTTCCCCATGCACTGTCAGGAGTAGTCCCTGAGAGCAGAGCAGGACCAACTTCTAAGCATCACCGGGTGTCGCCCAAAACCAACAAAAGTCACTAGGCTCCCAGGCCTTAACTTCTCCCACCTCTCTGCATTCCTCATACCATGCTCCTCCCAACACACACAAACATACACTCCCAAAACAATTGCCCCCCCCACACACACACACTTCAAAGCTAACTTTCTAGTCAAGTCAGTCTCAACTGAAGGGAGGGATGAGGTTTAGTGACTCAACAAGTCTTAGCTCTAGGTCTTAATCCCTGCTAAGGGTTATGAAATATATTATCCCTTAGTATTTATTTTTTACTTTTTAGGTCACACCTGGTGATGCTCAGGGTTACTCCTGGCTCTGCACTCAGGAATTACTCCTGGCAGTGCTCAGGGAACCATATGGGATGCCAGGGATAGAATCAGGGTTGGCCGTATGCAAGGCAAATGCCCTACCTTCTGTACTATCGCTCTGGCCTCAGCTATCCCTTAGTATTTTTAATTGCTGTAGTATCTATGTGATCATAACGTGAAACATCTCTATTTTTTGAAAAGTCAAGAGTGTTATGTCTATCAATAACATCCCGTCAGTCACTGGCATTCCCCCTTATATAAAAATTATTTCTTATATAAAAATATAAAATTAAGGCTATAGTAAATCAAGATAGTGTAATACTAGAATAAAAGTAAACTGTGAGACCAATGAAACAGAAATGAAAACCTAGAAGTAAATCCTCATATACAGTTAGTTTATAACCAAAGATTTTTAACTGACAAATGGCAGCGAATTTATGACAATGTAGCAAAAAGCATAAAGTGGAAGAAAGAAAAAACCTCTTCAACAAATGGTGCTTGGAAAAACTGGTTAACCACTTTCAAAAAAGAAAATAAAGTTTGAATCAACACCAAATACCATAAACAAAAGTTATTGCAAAATGGACTACAGACCTTAATATTAGGCCTGAATTCATAAAATACACCACTAAAAACACAGGCAGAACTCTCCATAATGACTACATCGGGATCTTCAAGACTCTACACTGGAAGACAAAACAAAAGGGAAAACAAACAAATGGGACTACATCAAACCAAAAAGTTTTTGCACTGTAAAGAAACTATGGTTAAACATAGAAATACTAGGTAAGAGACATTATATGCATATCATGATATAGAGCTAAATTTTAAGAAAAGGTACTTAGAAAATTTTAACCTAAAAACCCACATCAGAAAAACGGAGAATATCTAAAGAGACAGTTCCTCAAGAAACTATCTGGACTGCTAGTAGGCTTATGACAAGGTGAGCGAGAGGACCTGCCTTGCACTGTGTAGCAATTTCCCAGCACTGATGAACCACATACATCAAAATCATCAGAATCACATGCCAGTGATTCTGGCAGTTCAGCTGTCTGATTCCTGGCACCATAAGCAATCTTCAGAAGCCAAGACGTGTTAATCCTGGCAAACATGTGAGCACCACAAAAATAACTTATGTGCCAATGTAAAAATTTGAGTCTCAGTGAGCACTGCAACTGAGTTTGCAAGTTCGACTGCTTGATGTGCAAAACCCCTGGTGAGCACCACACCTAAAAACCTGTGAGCACCACAGCCAGGCTCATGTGTGATCCTCAGTCACTGCAACAGCATCTTTGCAAATAAAAAATATATTTTTTCAAATAAAATATATATTACAAGTTTATAAAAGCCACATTTTAAACACAATGAAATTGTCTGCTAATTAAAAGTTTTTCATACTTTCTAATCTGTTTGGTTCTGTGTAAATGGTGAGAGGTAAATATAAAAAGAAAGAACAAAAGAGTAACTAAAAAGGAGCTTAATATAAAAACTCTTACATTTTAGAAAAACTACATATTCAGTCAGATGTCTATTATTATTATACTAAGAGTTGGCTATGTTATGCTTCAGAGCACAAAACTACACTTAAGTGTTGAAAACAGAGCGTGAGAACTCAAGATAATATCTACTTGCTGCTTTGGCTTCAGGCTGTACTGGGCACTTCTGTAGAGAGCTAGGAAAGCAAGCTGCAAACTGTTTTAGAATCCCCCAATGGTTTCTAATTACCCGTAGGACAAGATTGAAAATCTTTATGATTTATAATAATTGTTCCCAAGTAGTGGAAAAAGCATTATAGAAGACCCTTAAGATAATATTAGCTAGTACTGCAAATGGTTGGTACACGGCTGAGGCACCAAATTACTAAGAATTGCATGATGAAAAGTTGCCTGGTTTTCAGTATTGTTTCCAAAGGAGGAAGATCATATTAGTTCCGGAAGAGTTTTTCATTTATCCTAATACATGCTTACCTGCCTTTGTGAAAAGCAAAATAAAACCCACAGACTTCATACTCAGCCTTTTCTGACCAAAAAACAAACAAACAAACAAACTGGGAGTGTGTCAGAGACCTAAGCCATAGAGGGGCCACTAGTGTGCACCCTGGCAAAGCAAAATCCTCCAAGCATCAGTGAGAGCAATGCCGTAACACTATACAGTACAGGGAGCATTGGATGAGCACTGACAGGTGTGATCAAAATAAAACAAAAAACCCTGCTGTTTAAACCTTGTCCAGTTCTTTTCATATCACAAAAGCGTCTTTTCCCTTATTTCCTTATTTCCAATCCACTCTTCTTTATGCAGTCTGATCTCAGAGAGGCAAGTTACCTAATTGGAAATGATTTTCACCATTTCCTCCTTGTTGTCCCAATCACTGTCTTTTAATCACATTTCAAGGGGCCTTCAATACTCATCTGGAGGACTGACTTTCCTTTTGACATTATGTGAATTATTTCATGAAAAGTATTTAGCAATGTGTCTGGAATTCCTAAAAACCTAGACTGTTTAGGAAGATACACTTTGAAACAACTCTTAGGGCAGGGTTTAGTATTTCTCTACCTGAGTTAAATGAGAGGTGGGAATGTAGAATAGGATCCCAAAAGGGAACATAATTTATTTTAATGGTTGTTGACAATGGAAGCAAGAAAAGTGATTTCCTGGGTGTTTGTTTGTGTAGAACAAACTTTTTCCTTATTTATATTCTTAAGAATCTTCTTTGTGACACTGAGTGTGGAAGTTTAGAAACCACAACTGCTTAATAAAGGAAATGATGATCCATAGGGAACTTTGAGAAAATTTAAATCTACACATATGACTTGTCAGCATCCATTGGGTATGATATTTTTCTTTTTTAAAAGTAATTTCATACGACAGTAGTTAATCTTTGCCCATTTATCTAATGTCTGCTATGGTAGCAAATTGGAACATCTATTTCTACTACCCATTGAAGCTATTCAATATTCCTAATTGATGTATAGATGAAGAGAATCCTGAAATATATAATTGTGGTATTTTTATTGCTTTGTTGGGTATAAAAGATAATTTTTATATTTCTAATAAACACGTATTTCTTTATTTTTCACATACATACATTGTTGGATGACAGTCTTAGCTAGCTTGGGAACTTTGCTCACAGATAATCTATTCACATGCTCTTAATCCAAGGTTCATTCTAATGAGATCTCCTATGTAAACACTTATAGAGGGTGTGGCAGTTACAGAAGTCACCTTGACTCTGAATAACTTCTGACTTATTATACATCTACTAAGACTTCTATGTTTTCTAGATTGGGCACAGCTCCTCTTTATACCCACTGGTGTAGATAATAAATAAGTAGGACCTTGTGGGTACTATCTAGGTTACATAAAGCCTATGAAATTAAGATGTATTACTTTATACCAGCCCCCTCTCTCTCTCCAGTGTTTTACATAAGAGATAATCTCAGAAGAAGGGATTAGTCCTTGGCATACTCCTTTGTTTATACCTGTAATAGGGTGTGGCACTGCCCTTCTACACTCTGTTTATGGTTCTTGTTGACAGGACCCTCCCTGTCAACAGATAGGATTGCTTTTGGTATATATAAGAGGACTGACTTGAGGCACTCACCCTTTTTCTTCCCCTCCTTCTTTGGGTAGGTCTCCTCTTTGGTAGAAGACCTCTCTCTCTCTCTCTCTCTCTCTCTCTCTCTCTCTCTCTTTGGTGGGAGACTTGGGCTCTCTTGCATGGTCTAAGTTCTGACCAAAGCTAGAGTTCTTTAATTATATTGGACTGCAGTGGTAGAGCTTTTGTACTATTAAAAGTCTTTTTTGGAATGTGCCAGACTCGTGAGTTTTCTTCCATTCCCGGCAGCCTCGGAGGTAGGAAGAGAACTTCTGTCCTGATATGGTAGGGGACTTCAGCGGCTCCCCGACAATACATAACACATTATTGTATTACAGTTCTAAGTATTTCAGGTTTATCATCAGACTTTGTCATTTTCCTCCTGCAGGAAATTTAATTGTAATGAACCCATTTCTGTGATAATGGGGGGTGCATCCCTCCCACCTTTTGTTTACAGCCTCTGCCTCCTTCTCAGCAGTTTCAGTCTCCTAACCAGGTGCAGTGACTTGCTGAGCTGGCCTTGGGTTTTGTATTGTGAGTAAAATGTTGTTTTTCTTTTTCCTGTATGCCCTCTACATACATTAAAACAACGTCCTTATGTACAGATACAGGAAGACATTTGTAATAGAGGAGTTAATTAACTCTGAGATACTTATTCCTGGACATCCATAATATTTCCTAACTTGAACCTCAGTTGCCCTTAGACTGATTTTTAGTTCTTTAAACCCAAAACGAAGAGTCCTGTCATATCATGGGACATGGATAAATTCAGGGCAAGCCAAGTGTAAACTACCCTGGCCTCAACATGGGAGAGGCTAAGTGTCTTAAGCAGTTTAATATCTTAAGACCATGGTCATGGAAAAAAATTCTGTCATGATCATAATTTTGCTGTCAAAATTAAACAACTGATTTAGGACCCTGTTGGGCTTAGAAAAATACAACTTGGCTGAGGACTGTAGTCTGGAATATATAGAGAGACATCCCCAGGAAAAGACACCATTTGCTATGAGTACAGAAAGATCATTTTAAACTTAATCCAGGGTATAGATAATGTTTATATCTCTTATTGTGTTTATACAAAATGACTAGATATATTAAGAAATAAATGGTGTTTGTTTATCAGTAAAGGAAAGGAGCAAATAACATGCCCTTGGCTGTAATGCCACCTTTGTTCTGGGCAGGAATCCATCCCTGTGTGGAGGTCCCCTAGGAAGGAAGGGTGGGGCTTTCACACCTGCTCACTGTCTTAGGATCTAAGTTCTATCACCTTGTAACTTCCAATCCCCAAGGCTTTGTGATGCCTTTAACTAGCAGACTTGATTTAAAGGGTGACTGACTACCAAGAGGCCTGTGATCCTTCTTTTGGTCAGTTGGTTGGGTGGACCGTTGTCAACACTGAATGCACCGGGGACCCAGCTGAAACCCCAACAATGCACAAAGTTAATGCACAACCACTCATGCGCACACAGAGAGCTCATTGCTTGTATTTAAAAATGTTTTGTGTGAAATTTATGTTTTTTATTTTGGGGGGATGGGACACACCCAGAAGTGTTATTCAGGAGTTATTCCTGGCTCTGTACTTAGGAATATCTCCTGGAGGTGCTCAGGAGACCATCTGGGATGGTGAGGTTGAACTCAGTCAGCTGTATGCAAGGCTAGTACCTTTCCTACTGAACTCTCTCTCCTGTCCCAAAAAAGGCTTATTTTATTCAATGTGAAAAATATATATGTTCTGCCCAAATGTTTCACAAATATTGACAATATTCTCAGGCTTCGGGCCTGTGAAATCTATCAAATCTGATATCAGCTTTCATATAGGATTTAGGATGAGATAAATGTCTTGTAATTTGTGGTAGTGATTTATTCATCAATGTTTATCTTCTGACAATCATGTGGGTTAGAAATAGCAATGTCAACTCTGGTATTTGAGTTGTTTTATAAAGATACTCATAGTAAAGCTCATGGAGAGCAAAACAGATAAGTGCTCTATATTCAGTTCTTAACTGAGGAATATGAATGTTAAATGCCATTTTGACATCCTGGAGTAGATTAATGTTAGTGTTTAAATAAAATGTTTTGGTTTATTGTTCAGGCTACGGATTAGGAGCAATTACATTAAGCTGTGATGAAGGGCAATGTCTTTTGGAGAATATTAGCTTTGCATTATGGGGAGACCAAGGTTAGCTCATTTCACTCACTGTATTTATCTTCAAAGCACATGGCGTTATACTTTACAGTTGTGCATTCATTTTCAGTGACGTATAAAGTGCAGTCCTACATACACCTCTGCATGCACATCTCATTCTCAGAACAAAATGAAGACTAGAGAACCGACTCTGATCTAAATAGAACAGGCTTAGAGGCAAATGTGCTATCATAATTTGTTTTATTATCAAAGTGAGTTTGAAATCACCACACAGGAAATGAAAGAATAGACAATACCTAAATTCAAAGTGATGAATGACCAAAAACCTGTTTAAAGTATGTGAAATATTCAAATAACCATTTCTCTTTCCCTTGTGGTTCAGGGGTACCTAATAAAGAGTAAGAAAACATAAACAGAATCTGATATATTCTTTCAAATCATTATAACTCAAATCATAAATATTCCTTTATTGTATAAAAATATAGCTTATTCTTAAAATGAGAACTTGACCAAGCTATTAATATGCACCTCATTTTATACTTCACTAGAGACAATACATCTGAAACATAATAAGTTGCTAGAGTGTTCTAATGCATGATAATGCATGTCTTTGGCTTCATTATTTCCTGATGTTATGACTTTTGCTGTCCAATCCAGAAGCATGAGGAGTAACTGGAGATCTCATGTTATCATTCAATGAAGTCCAATTAAGAATTATTAACCTTTGATCTACCTCACACAATTAATGGACAATGAGTGGTACTGGGAAAAACCTTTAAAGTTGAACTTGAACAAGATTTTTGTTTGAAGAAAGACAGATTTCTCAAATATCAATTTTCACTGAGGCATGAGATATATGGTCTTATTGGTGGGTTCCAGCCTTGGCCCACCACCCCCGGCAGAACCTCACCCACTCCATGGGCGCCGCCATTTTCCACATTGGACTTCCCTCTCATCAGAACTCCACCCAGCCGACCAGCCCATCACAGCCTGGCTCGCGAGGCCGCGCAGTTCATCAATAAAGGCTTTATTTGGAGGTGTTTATAGAGTATGCCTCCCGCAGGGCAAGCCTAGCAAGCTGCTCGTGTTGTATTTGATATGCCAAATGCCAGTAACAATTATATTAGATCATTCTCATGACCTAATATAATGGTTTGAGGCTCTTTATGTTCCTGTACCAAGCCGATGCCCTTGGCTCTACAGCATGTGACAGGACATATTGAGATATTACTGGTGCCCGCTCTAGCAAATAGATGATTAACGGGAAGATCGTGATCGTGATCGTGATTGATTTATGATTGTGAGCTGCTGGGGAGCACAAAGAAGAGGGAGGGGGCCGCGAACCCCACTGCCAGGGTGCCAGGGGTGTTCCTGCGGGTGAAGGCATAGTCCCCGCTGCACGAGGGGCCTCTGACTCCTTTTGGAGCCCCACCCCTATCCCCCCCCACCCAGTGATCCCATGGGTGCTCCGACCACTGAAGGCTGGGTTCCATTGGGAAGGCTGCGGTGGGGTGGCGGGGCATGTAGGTAGAATACAGATACCCTCTGATCATATGCTATCAATATTACAGGAACATTATGAAAGGTAATTATTTAGTAGGACAGGTTGAGTCAATCTATAATACAGAAACATGATTTTGGTTATTTAGGCTTCAATGTTTAACTATGAATTACCTGAAACTACATGTATTTATTTTAAATTACATAAGCCATTATATTTATCACAATTAATATTAATAAAATATTCAAAATCATAAAACATGGAATTGCTACTAAACAAAGAATTTTATTGCTCAAATTTACTTAAAATGTATATGGGCTGGAGCAGATAGTACAGCAGATAAGCATTGCAGAAATTGGCCCTGGATTTGATTCCTAGCATAATATACATTCCCCTGACCATCTCCAGGACTGACCCATGAGCATAGAGTCAAAAGTAAATCCTAAAAAAAGTGTATACCCAAAATCAAAGTACATAATGCATAAAGAAATATTATTTTCTATGTTCAGAGAACCTGCCCTTCGAGGTTTTGCAGGTGTTGCAGTGCCCAGCTGAGTCAGCACGTGGCAGACAGGGAGACAGGCTTGTCTACACTCAGGGCTCTGCCCTGTGGGCCCTGAATGGTGATGGTCTGACATAGGAAAAGACTAGACTGGGCCCCATGGGATGAACCCAGAGCCACGGCAGAGCCTGGCAAGCTACCTGTGGTGTATTCCATAAGCCAAAAATAGTAAAAATAATGGACCTCATTCACAAGGGATGGAGACGTTACTGCCACCCACTCGAGCAAATCAATGAACAGGAAGATAAGTTATATTCAGAGAAATTCAAGAGTTATACCAAGACATGGCTATATTATAGGGGCTATAAGTTGTTATAGTAAAATGCATATTTAAAGGAGCAACAATGAAGTTTAATGGTAGAGTACAGGCCTTGAATGTGTAAGGCTCTGTGTTCAGTACTTGCATCATTCATACAAAGCATAATAATACACATTTTGAATTATATTGGGACTTAAGTGAGCAGGACACTTGCCAATGCATGCAGCTATCCCGTATTTAATCTCTGGCATCCCAGATGGTTCCCCTGAGCACCACCGGAAGTAATTCCTGAGTGTAGAGCCAGGAGTAAGCCCTGAACACAGCTAGGTATGGCCCCCAAACCAAAACTATATATACATATCATGTATGTATGTATGTATGTATGTGTATATATAATGTATGTGTATATAATATACATGTATATATAGGTATACACACATACATGAGTCAGAGAGAATGTACAGTAGGTATAGCATTTGCATTGCAAGCAGCTGACTGAAATTCAGTGTCTGGCATCCCATATGGTCCCCTGAGTACAGAACCAGGAGGAACCTCTGAGCACTACCAGATGTGGCCCAAGATCAAATACATATAAATGATGATTCTCTATAAGAGAATAAAAATATAAAAAACAAACTTCAAAGGCTTAATTTTCATACCTTATGTTGAATACACTGTCGAAGCACTTTAAAATAAAACATTTCTATATTGGCCAGAGAGAAAGTTCAAAGGGATGAAACATGTAACTTGCTTTCATAAGACTCTGTGTTTAATGTTTAACACAACGTGACTCACGAAGTATTACCAGGTATATTCCTCAGGGCCCCAAGAGGCACTACAACACCTGGTCTGAGCATTGAAATGTTTGGCCCATTTAGTCAATATTAGCAGGAGTTGTCCCAACATTGGAACTTTCTACTCAAAACAGTACTGCAATGTATTTAGTTTTAAAACAAGCAACACAATTTCAGAAGCTAAAGAAACCATGCTTAACACTTACTTTTAAGTTCATTGTAATAATTGGCATTACATGAAGGAGTTTACCAAGTTTGCTGAATCCAAAAATGAATAGTATAATATTTTCCAACTAAGAATAGTAAAATCAACTAAGGAGATCACATATCATTAATGAATAAACACATTCATATATTTAAGATCATATTTTAACCTTTCTCTGATTCATTATTATTTCACCCTATTTCTGGTAATAGTTGCAATTTCCACTCTCCTAAGGCTTACTAAAAGAAACTCACCCTCCCTGCTGCATTATTGCTATTTCCTGTAAAAGGCTTGGATTCTTGAAAATTATTCTGCAGAATATATTTTGGAAACTTTTTACTTTATAAGGCATACTTTCAAGAATAAGATTTAGAAATACATCTAAAGGTTTTTAAAAAGTGCAAACCCAGAAAAATGTTAAAAAAATTACAAAAAACCCTAACATTTTATGCATGGCTTAACAGTGAGTTTACACTCTGAAGAGTTATTTTGTCATTGTGTCATTGTAAGTGTATTTAAACAAAACTAGATCATATAGCTTACTAAAATCTAGGTTATATATAGTGACCCTCCATAGTATTAGCTCTGTTATTGATTGAAATATTTTATTCATCACATAACTAATTACTATACAAGAATATTCAAAGCAGTTAATACACCATTGGTCATTTAATCATTTTCTTCTTTTAATGATTACTAAGTATGTAAAACAGCAGTCATTATACTAAAACTAAAGACATGTGACTAGAAAGTTTAATTCCTAATCTCAAGGAAAATTTCTTATTTTGTTACTCCATGCAACATCTTTTCTCTGGAACAAAAAAAGTATAGTATAGCTCTACTGCCACATTAAAAATTACTCAAATTTAGCAGCTAAGACCCAGGACTAGTATGGGTCAGAATTGTTTGTGGTTTATTTGGATTCTCTGATCCAGATTCCTCACCAGGTTGCAATCATGTTGTCAGCAAGGGCTGGAGGCTGTGCTGCCACATTCACTACTGTGTTTTTGGCAGGATTCATTTTTTTTTGTGTGTGTGGTGTGTGTGTGTGTGTGTGTGTGTGTGTGTGTAAGAGATGTTGCCCAGCTCAGCCGCATGTAAGGCAAAAAGCCCTATCCACTGTTCTATCTGTCTAGACCCTGGAATCGATTTCCTACTGCTGTTGGTTTATTGATATCTTTGATTCTTGACTGATTCTTGGTCAAAGGTCACTTCAATTCTTCTGTACTTAGTCTCTCCACCAGGCCATCCACCTTCATAAAAACAAATGAGCACAGAAGGCATGGCAGAAACTAAACAAGATAAATGTCACAATTTAATACCTAATTACCTAATTTCAGAATCAAAATCCCATCACTGCACTTTATTTCATTCCCTCTTCTACTTTTTTAAAGTTAAGGTAGCATTTTGTTAATTTTGAAGAAATTACGTTCAGCCCAAAAGAATAAGGTATTGCACAATTCAATTTTGCAGTGAGCACACACTTAACTGTTACAGTGGTACAGCAAGTAATGTGAACGAGGAAGCAGATACTGAGAGAAATAAGGAGTACAGGAGCCCATGGCCAGCTAGGGAAACTCTGCCTCATCTCACAGGGCACCGCTACTCACTTCCTGATCATCCAAACAAGAGTGAAGGCTCATTTTGGAAAATAACTGCTTTTCCAAGAGACTACAAATCTTTCAAATCTTTGTTTTTATGTTAAAATGTCTGAATTTCAAATGTTGGGGGCGATTCAGCTATAGCCTAAACATTCCTATATTTAGTATGATTTTTCTGCCAAAGGATCTAGTGCCTTTATTTACTCATCATAACTAGCCTCCTCTGTCATTTCTGCTCTGTTTGCCCAGCTCAGCATCAATTTTGTTGTTTTGTTTTGTTTTTTGGCTTTTTTGGTTTACACCCAGCAATGCCAAAAGATTATTCCTGGAATTACTCTTGTGGTGCTCGGTGGGCCAAAATGGAATGCCAAGGATCAAACTTGGGATGGCCACCTGAAAGGCAAATGCTCTACCCAATATCATTCTGGCCCTTAACCTGAGTTTGTAATTTAAGGTACTACATCCTACGCTTAGGACAAAACAAATCTTATGTGAGTGTTAAATTTTGGTGTATGCCTGTTGACTTCTTGATCATATTCAGCCTTAATCAACGGTGTATGTAACAAAACACAAATAAATATGAGCAAGATGATGAAAAACACATGTGAGACTCTACCCCAGAAATCTCAGTGGCATGTATTCAAACAAAGTTGAAACATTTTGGGGCCTCCAGAGCCCATTAAAAAGAATATATTCCTATTTCGCAGAAGGATCTTCAATTTTCTTTTAACTAATAATTACAAAAATGGAACTTCCTAGAAATGTGAGGATACATTGAAAAAAAAGCCAGATTAGCTTATCAGCTGATGCCACTTTGGAAACTTTACAAAACAATATTTTCAGTGTTCTCCAGGGGCACTGTTGAAAATAAAATGTCCATGGACAAAAACCTAGAAAAGTGCTCATTATTTACTTATTAGTTAATAATTCAGTAACTCAGAGGGCAACTAAAGAAAATCATCAGTTCAATTTTTACAACTTCATTATCTCTAAAAAATAAAAGTGAAAGTGAAACAAGCAAAAATTCAAAGAACAAAATAAGTAGGAAAAACATAGTACAAACAAAAATTCCCAATTATATTTCCACTTCTACTCTGTGCTCCTTATGCACTCAAACATTTAGAGTACAGTGTTGTAATATGTCTAAAATATTTTTTGTCTAGAGAGAGCAAAATAGAGAGAGGATGATCTGCTACAAGTCCAGGAACTAAAAAAAAATTCAACATTCTGAAAGTGGTATTTTTTGTGCAGAAAAGGTTAGAAGGTACAAAAATACTGTTTTCCTGGCAGTATGTTATGATGTAATAAAATTACAAATATGGCGAGGTTCCAATTAGCAGTAAGTGTAATTGGAAGATGTTTTATAAGAAGGTTCGCTATGGACCAAGGAGGTGCATAGATAATGGTGGATAATGAGAAACTCTAAGCTATCATCTTTGACTTTATGGGCAGAGTCCAGGGACTACAAAATAAGCCTAGCATAGAAGTTTGAAGATTCCTCTCTGATCAATGAAAATGTCCAGGAAGAATCTGTTGGTTTCCATCGGGAAACTTAAGTCACTTAACATCATTACATCTTCATTTTAGTTCTTCTCACCACACTCTAACTAGAAGCTAAATTTCTAGCCATAACAAAGACTTCAGTTATTTTGTCTTTGTTTCTTTAACCAAGCTAATATCATTCCATTTCATTTTCTTTATGAAAAGAAATTAAACAATGTCTTTTTGGATTTCTTTAACAATTGAACTTCTTTGATTTCCTTGTATATACCAAGTTCTTTGTTCCTACAGAAATAAAGGCCTGCTGAATTTGGGGGCATGAATGCTTTCCCCTAAGCTGTTCTTCTGACACTCTGCTCCTCTGTTAACAGTTTTATAGCTACTCTACCTGCAAAGTACTGAATACTCTGAACTAATCATTATTAATCCCCTATTCTCAGTTAATTTCATTTTAACCCCTTATTTGCCTTCTTCCTAATATTCCTCATCAGAATTGTTCATCTGACCCATGACTTCCACTAGGATGTTAATTAAAAAAGAAACGCTGCCTACTTTGTTTGCCATATTCCTTACATCTAATCAGCATTGTGGTACAATGGCAAAGACAGGTCAGTCTGTGATTTTCATGAGTGGATGAACTTATAACAAAACTGAGCTGAAACAATAGCATATCAGGTAGGCACTTGCCTTGCGCATGACTGACCCTGATTTGATCCCTGACACTTCATTTGGTTCAGGAGTGATCCCTGAGCTTGGAGCCAGGACTAAGTACTGAGTACCACTTAGTGCGCCACTTCCAAGAAAAAAAATAAAAACACAACAAATTTAAGAGGCTCTTTGATAGGCCACTGCTTAACTTCTATAAAAATATTTTATAGTGAAAGCAATATGATTTGTAGGGTCATTTTTCAAATTTTACTAAATCTTCAAAAGTAACCATTGATACCATTATTAAGAAATTATTAAAAGAGATACTGGAGCTCAGAGGCATAAAGTCATTTGTCCAAGGCCCAGACAGGAAAGGGAAAAGGAACAATGCCTTTGAACCCATTCTTATTTAAGAATTCCAGCTTGAAACTATTACACACACCATTAATATTAAATCCCTTGTTGAAAATCAGGAGTCCCTAATTATTTAGATAGGGACCACATTTTAGATAACTGCTGAAAACCACATTTAAACCTGTACCCAAGGTGACAATGTATCTAATCACAAATTGACTATAATAGGAGTTCAGTGCTATTATATTCTTGATTACGGCAGCTAGAAGTCTCAGGATGGCAAGTTTCCCTCTTCAAAAGAGCAGTGTGATAGTAAAAGAGCTGAAAGTGCACAGAATCCCCAGATATCTTTTTTCTCAAGATTGTTAGGATTTCCTTTAAGCTACTAGCTCTCTTGTCATCTTTAAGAGAAAGAAATGTGAACAGCAATTTTCTAAAGAGAGCTGGATCTAAACTTTTCCATATACTAATGTTGATTTATCAATTAAATATCCCAAACAGTTTGTAGGAACTTGACTTAGCACCTGCATGGCCAAAATATATGGACAACTAAGGAATTCGTGCATCCTACTTCATTGAAATATGCTGTCATTATTGCCTAATTAGAATCACTCATTTTCTTTTTAATTGCATTTATATGTTTATCTGTCCCCATTTATATAGTATAAACAGAGTGGTACCTTCTGAGTTACTGAATGTTTAGTTTGAATAAAATCTATAAAGACACAAGTGAAAACACAAGTTTTCCATGATCACGAGTTCATAAAACATCTTAACTCAGATGCCACCCAGAATCAGATGAGCAGTATAGCATATCAGAAACAGCCAAATCAATTTACCCCACATTTCTCCCCAATCTGGGAAACTATCTACTCCCAGGTCGAACTTTTATGCTGAGTTTTTTCCCAGAGTACAACTTAACAGCATAGTTATAAACCCTCGAATTGCTGATACAGCCTTAATTATTGCTATGCTGGTGACATTGTTCTAATGAACCCTTTGCTATTTTATGTGGCCTGGGGATCCCAGAAGGAGCATAGTCTAAATGTACAAACATACTGGTCAGGGTTTAGTGAGATATTTTTTTGAGGGAGTTTTCTAACTGTGCATGTAGATTTAAAAAAAATGAAATTAATACATTTTAATGTGCTTGATATCAAAATTGTGATAATATTTGCCATCATGGAAAACACTTGAAATAATGTAAATCACCCAATTTTAATATTGTTCAAGATTAGGAGAGTAAATAATTATAAGCTATTTATAATCATATAGTTTCCTTTATTATTATTCATAGCAATAGGCTTTGACAAAACTGATGCTTATAAAAATGTAAGTACACAACTCAGATTTTTATTCTATAATTCTGGTGTGGTCCAATTCTCCAAAGGTTTATATTAATCTTTATTCCTAACAGAATTTGTTCATGGGATTTAGTTTTCATAGCATTATACTTATAACATTCAAAATCACCTTCAAAAAATATGGTGAATGATATATTCCCATCCAGAAATAAATTATCTCCTAGTTTGAGATGTGAAGCTTTAAAATTTTACTTTAAATATTTAACAAAATGTGAAAAATTTTCTAAATAACTAAACTTGTAACATTTACATTCTTTATGCAGTAGTGTTTAATTGCAGTACTGCAATGTGAACAGCAGTTTTCTAAAGAGAGCTGGATCTAAACTTTTCCATATACTAATGTTGATTTGTTAATTAAATATCCCAAACAGTTTGTAGTTCTGTAGTACAGAACTAAAATGTTTCTGAAGATCATTGACTTTGGAAAATAAGGAAATGATTTGAAAATATCATCAAAAAAGGCAAAGAACAGCATGACACACTACATAGACAGCTTAACATTAGAAACAAGAGACATATTAAAGTTTATGCTGAGATGAAAGCAGCTTGAAAACAAATACTTTCAGTTTAGATATCCCAAACTTTAAATGTAATGTCAAGGGAAGTGAGACTTGCAATATAGGTACTATTGTCTTTTCTTGACTTATCAATTGTACCAATTTTAGTTGTTTCTTTTTTCAGTTTGACTAAATTAAGTTAAACACATGAATTTTTTTTTTGGCTTTTCAAATACTAAAATTTTGATTTTGTTGATTTTCCCTTATATGTTCTATTCTCTATTTATTTATATATACATATTTATTTATCTATCTATCCATCTATCCATTCATTCATCTCTTCATTTATTTATTTATTTATTTATCTATCCATCCATCTATCTATCTATTTATTTATTTATTTATCTAGTTATTTATTTATTTATTTATTTATTTATTTGATTGAGGAGGGCACACCCAGCAATGCTCAGGGGTTAGTCCTAGCTTTTCATTCAGGAATTATTCCTGGTGGTACTTGGAGGACATATCAGATACCTGGAATCGAACAAAGGTAGGCCACATGCAAGGCAAACACCCTACCCACTGTGCTATTGCTCTGGCCCTATATTTAAAAATGTATATTGTTTTCTTTCTTCTCCATTTAGGTTATTATCATTTTCCTTCTTTCTTGAGATAACTATTTTATTGATTTAATTACTGTATCACTGTCTTTCCGTAGATCATAGATTTGCTCAAGCAGGCACCAGTACTCAATACGACCTGTCATATGCGAGATAGCCCAAGGGCATCTGCCTGCTCCAGGAACATAAGGAGACTCAAACCATTCCATCAAGTCGTGGGAATGAGGTCTATAATTGTTACTAGTATTTGGCATATCAAATATGATATGAGTAGCTTGCCAGGCTCTGCCATGCTGGTGGAATATTCTTGTAGTCACCTCAAAACTTGAGCATTTATTGATGAACCGCTTGTGGCCATGTGAGCTGGGTTGTGATTAGCTCTTCTGCTGGGTGGAGCTCTGAAGAGAGGGAGTCGGATGTAAAAAATGGCGGCCCTCGATGTGTGGGGGTTCCTCTGGCTTCTTGTGAAGCTCTGTTGGGATGACGGGCCAGGGCTAGAACCCGCCATCCCTCCCAGATGCCTCATGATCAGCTGGGCACAGGGAGAACAAGTAGCAGCTCTTCCCTTTGTATGTGAGTCTCTGGATCTGCATACCTGGGCTGCCCTTGAAAAAGACTGCTCTAGGTTGGGTAGAAGAGCTGATCACAGTCCGGCTCGTCAGTGACCCACCTGCAGCAGTCTTATTCAAGGGATGCCCAGGTATGCCGATCCAGAGACTCACATACATGGGACAGAGCTGCTACTTGCTCCCTGTACCCAGTTGATTGATTTAATATCTTAATATAGGTGTTATGACAATGAATTTCCTCTAAACTGATTATTATTAGTTTTGACATTTTACATATTAATATTCATTGTTTTTATATAGCCTGTGATTTTTTTATTTCACACACAATTTCTTTGTATTTTGTTGCTTAATTTCTATATATTTATAAATTCTCAGATTTTCTTGTTTCCATTAATTTAATTCTATGTGGTTGTCCAATATATATTTTCTTATTATAATTATTTATAAAATTTTTATATAACTTGCTCATTTTGTAAAAGGCACCTCATGTACTTTAGAGGTAAGTGCACATATTGTTCTTGTTTGAAATAGACTGTAATATACCTTATACATCCACTTGATTTTTGGTATTTTTAAAGCTTTCTAATTTTTTTAATCATTTATTGATAGTGAAGCATTAAAACCTCCAACTATTTTCATAGAATAACTATTCTATTTCTCTCAATTCTGTCAGCTTTTGCTTTGGGTAGGTGGGGGGTGCATATATATATTTATAGCTGATCTGTCTTCCTTGTGTGTTGCCACCTATAGCATATCAAATATTCTTTGCCTATAAGAACAACTTTTGTTTAAAACAATTTTTCCAATATTAATATTATGGGTCCTAATTTTTCTCTTTTGTATCATTTATATTTTTCCATATACTTATATTCAACTTATTTGTGATGTAGGAGCTCATGATCCTAAATTTTAAAAAAAAGCTATACTCTGGGAATTGAGAGAAAGTACAAAACTAGTCCTGGGTGGTTGAACTCATTACTGCAAGAAATAAGGAAAAAATAGTGATATATTAGTGCCCAAATTCCTACTTATTTATAAGTAGGAATTATAAAGTATGGTTATTTGAATTACTTAAATCAAAGGTACAACTCCTTTGAACTAAACAGTTTGGGAACAATTTTTAACCTTATGCTAGTAGAGTAACTTCAAAATGATCAGTAATCAGTTTTAGTGATAGAAGATTTTATTAATTACACTGAAACATATACACAGGGCAGAACTGCTACCGGCTCTCACAGTACTCAGGTGATCATGAGGCATCCGGGATAGATCATGGGTTCTATCCCTGGCCCGTCATCCCAACAGAGTCTTGAAAGAAGCCAGAGGAACCCACACACCAGGAGGGCCACCATTTTCAAATCCTGACTCAACAGCTAGTCAGAGTGCCACTCAAGAGAAAAGCCAATCTCAAGCACTGCACATCAGGGTCTGACCCTACAGCGAAGCCTATTTCAAGCCCAGGTATGCTTGAACCAGAGACACAGATACACGGGGCAGAGCTGTTATCCGCTGTCCCTGTGCTCAGCTGATCATGTGGTTTGGGAGGAAGGTGGGTTCTATCCTTGGCCCGCCATCCCAATAGATCCTTGCAAGAGGCCAGAGGAACCCACACACCATGAGGGCTGCCATTTTCAACATCCAGACTCCACAGCTCGTCAGAGCTCCACCCACGAAAAGCCAATCTGTCCCCATTGTGCACAGCTGCAAAGCAGCCACACGGTTCATCAGTTAATGTACGAATTGAGAGTCTATTCCAAGAGTTTACCACCGACATGACAGAGCCTGGCAAGCAACCCGTGTCATATTTGTTATGCCAAAACCCAGTAACAATTATAGACCTCATTCCCATGACCTAATGAATGGTTTGAGGCTCTTCATGTTCCTGGAGCGAGCTACACTACTTGGGCTACTCTAGAACACAAAAGAACTTATGGAGATGTTACTGGTGCCTGCTTGAGCAAGTGGATGAACAATGGGAAGACAAGTGATACAAGGGATACAAGTGATAATAGAATTTGAAGACTCACTATATTATATTTTGAATTAAACTTTATTAGATTAGAATAGAGATTAATAATATACTGTTATAACCAATCAGTATCTGAATTATTAATCCTTTAATAAATGTCAAATTGTTTGGTTTAAAAGCTGGCAAATAGTTATACAATGGAAAAAGAATATATGCTTACTATATTACCACTTCAATATTTTGAATTGTCAGTCAATGATTTCACACATTTTCAAATTTTCAAGATAAATTACTTGTAGTTGTACCTGTACCTGTAGCTATGGTGAATGTTACAAGTCTAATAAGATCAGTCCCCAACAAAAGGTGGTTCCATTTTGCCACTGAGCAAAACAAATCAGACCTATTTTTGTTAAAATCTAAAAAAGAAGCTTATTAGGATCAATCAAAATATAAATTTTGGAAATCATAAGTTATCATTTACCCCTAATATTATAAAACATGCTGCCCAAACCTGAACAATCTTGAATCACCACACCAAATATATCCAATTTCCTGTCCCATGGAAATCATGCAGCAAAAAATAACTTGATCACATCATCTTGAACATCTGCTTAGTAGACAGGATTTCATAGTCAATGTTGTTATTTCTCTATACAAATGAGATTTGGGGGTAATTTGTTGCCTATTGCACAAAAAAGTAAAACAACATTCCTCTGATGAATGATATTGAAAGTGACTTTTTGATCCACCTCCAAGTTCTACATTGTAGCTTCTTTTTTGTTTAATTTCAGGGTTCACATCAATAGCACTCAGGAGTTACTCCTAGCTCTGAACTCAGGAATTACTCTAGTGGTGCTTGGTATTCTGAGGATGCAACATAGGTTGGCTACTACATCATGCACCCTTCCCATTGTACTGTTGCTCTGGCCCAAAATTTACAGGTTTTTAAGAAATATTCATGGGGGGGAAAAGAGGGCTAATTCATAGGACTAGGTGAGAGTTTGATTCTCTGTACTACATAGCACTCAAGTAATACTAGGAGTATCGTTGCATACCCCCGTGTAGACCTGTATAGCTCTATATATCACTATCACTATCTTCCTGTTAATCATCTATATGCTAGAGCGGGCACCAGTAATATCTCCATATGTCCTGTCTCATGCTAGTAGAACACAAAGGCATCCACTTGCTCCAGGAACATAAATAGCCTCAAACCATTATATTAGGTCACGGGAATGAGCTAATATAAATGTTACTGGTATTTGGCATATCAAATACTACACTAGCAGCTTGCCAGGTTTGCTGTGCGTGTGGCATACTGTTGTAGTCACCTCTAAATAAAACATTTATTGGTGAACCGCGCAGCCGCTAGTGGCCGCGCGAGCTGAGCTGTAATAGTCTGGTCTGCTGGGTGGAGTTGTGATAAGAGGGAAGTCCGGATGTGGAAAATGGTGGGCCCCATGGAGTAGGGGAGGATGGTCTGGCTTGTTGTGAGGCTCTGCTGGGGTGGCATGCCAGAGCTAGAACCCGCCATGCCTCCTGGGCACCTCATGAGCAGCTGGGCACAGGGAGAGCAAGTAGCAGCTCTGCCCCATGTCTGAGAGTCTCTGGTTCAGCATACCTGGGCCGGATAAAAAAAAAAAAAAACTGCTGCAGGGTGGGTGTCGATGATCTGGGCTGTATAGTCTGGTCTGCTGGGTGGAGTTGTGATGAGAGGGAAGTCCGGATGTGGAAAAGGCGGGCCCCATGGAGTAGGGGAGGGTGGTCTGGTTTGTTGTGAGGCTCTACTGGGGTGGAAGGCCAGGGCTAGAACCCGCCATGCCTCCAGGGCACCTCATGAGCAACTGGGCACAGGGAAAGCAAGTAGCAGTTCTGCCCCCATGTCTGAGAGTCTCAGGTTCAGCATACCTGGGCTGGATTGAAAAAAACTGCTGCAGGGTGGCTGTTGATGATCCGGGCTGTGATAGTCTGGTCTACTCGGAGTTGTGAAGAGTCTCTGGTTCACAAGTGCTATTTAGGCCTGTATGTCCCTATATAGGCCTGTATGACCCTATAAAATCCTCTATGTTCTGGTGTCCCAACCACAGCTGACATGGCCCCAGTGGGGCCCAAGCACTGCTGGGTTTGAGCAGAATCACATTTCTGGTAAAAGCTTTGAGCCATCAGCCTGATTGGCTAAATGTCACTGGAATTTTACCTGAACTGTTTGGGAACCCTAAAGGGTTTTCATGCAAATTTTCCTTTGGTTTTAATATTTTTAACTAGGAAATAGATCCACTTCTAGAACTTTTTATTAAGTATCTTCAGCCTAACTTAGGTTTTATTTTATGCAATTGTTCTCTAAAACTGGCGTAATAAAACTTTGATTTTATTATTAAAAATATCAATTCCTAGGACTTTGGTCTGAAGAAACCAATTAAGAGAGGCACTTGAGTTAGCATTTCCACCCTCCAAAGTGATTTTGAAGCAGCTGTCTAAAACCTAATCTGCAGGTCTTAATACTATTGAATGGAGAAACAGGGCATAGTGTCTGGGAGCCAATGATATCAGGAAACGAGTTCCCTTCTGCTTCTGAAGCCAGCACAGAATGGATGAAAACTCAGGAGTCCAGTGCAGTTTTAAAATGTTTTACTCTCAAAGGTTCTGGTATACAATCCAGTAATAGGAAAACTCCAAACTTTAGGGTCATAGCTGGGCACGGCCATGTGTAAGTTTAGAATCCTAGGCCAAGATGACTACTACCACGTGGTAAGGCCCAACAGGGAAGAGAAGAGAGAGAGGAGAGAAGAGGAGCCACAAATGGCCAAAAAGCAGGTTACAGCTTTTATAACTCTTTAGCCCAGACCAGCCCACATCAACAGAAAGCAGTTAGGGTCAATCTCCCTCAGGTAACTTCTCCCAGGACCTCACCTAGCCCCACTGAAATGTTAATATCACTCCAGCCAAGGCTGCAGGTCCTTGTTAGATGTGGGAGGGGCATCTGACATTAACTGTATTTCAGAATACAAAGGCATGCATCTGTAACAATGGATATTCTACAGGCAGGTATACGTTTTTCCAAGCCTTCACAAGATTCTCATCTTTACTTTATAGTTGTTTTGCATATTATACTTTAGACTTATTAGAGAGCCATGCTTGCTTGCTTGAAGGCAAATAGCATTTCTCTCTGGTCTAATTACTTAGAGATACAACGTGACCAGATAAATATACTGGTAAGATCTATCTAGTCCCACAATCATTGTGGTAGCATGAGAGAAAATATTTATACCAGTTAACATAGAATACATAATAAGATATACTTCCACATAGAGTCACGCATTTATACTGTTTTCTGTCCTTTATCTACATAGTGGCCTGCAGGAGGTAACTCCAGGCAAGATGCAGAGACTCTGAATAGCAGTGTACTACAACAGCATCAGAGAAATATTCTATATTTGGAATCAGCAGATTCTAGTTCATGCCTCAAACACAGCATTAACTAGCCATGTCACCTTCAGTAACTCCCTAAACTTTCCTAGGACTTCTCCAAAACTGGGGGAAATTTTCTATCTTGGGCTAGTTGGTGCTAAAGACAAAGGAGGCGAAAGACATGAAAGCATTTGTAAGAGGTAAACACCCTACAAATGATATTAATAATATTCTTACTATAGAGGCATCTGCCAGAGGTGGCCCTTTTACATCCTTGATCTTATTTATCATTCAGGATATATTTACTGCATATCTACTCCGTGTGTGGCTTTGTGGTGGATGTACTTCCTCTGGCCTTTATACAAGCCTATAAGGGGATTTCAGGACTCACATGGGCAATTAAACTTCCAGCTTCAGACAGAGAGTACTGCCCTCCATTTGATATGCAAACTTCCCTCTGATGATAAAATTGGCACCTCTGTACAAAAATGTTCCCTTTACATCCTCTGGGAGGGATGATCTCTCCCATTATGAGCTTCTCAAGGGGAGGAATGTGGCAGGGCTTGCTGTATATTGCACGCTGTAATTTTTAATGTGGGAAGTCAGATGCTGGTGACTTGCTTTATGCTACTGATTGTGCGTTGGTCTCTCACACATTATGGCATACAATCCTGCTCCAGAAAGACGGCTTTACCTTGTAAGAGGCCTCAATGAGGTATGTAATTTACCTACTATCTAGATAATTGGGGCCAAGAACTTAACTCTAGGGATAAGTTTAAAGATATTTTGAAGTGAAATTATATTCTCTGAAAGGTGAGGACAAAATACACCAATAAAAAGCCAAAAAAAAAAAACCCAAACCCTCAACCCCTATCAATATTGGTAAAAGTGGCTTTAGAAAGGAGGAATTCTGAACACATATAGTTTCAAGTTATACCTTGCTTAAATATTGTAGATGTCATAATCTCCATAAATAGCAAACTGTTACCTTTGCCTAATAAAAATTCACAATCTAGATCCAAAACACCAGTTCAGTCTCCAAGAGTTGTTTTCAGATCTTCCCTACTTTTCCTGTCTTTGATGCTTCCCTTTCTCTGCTATTTTCCCATTACTAATAATTTAACGGTGGGCCGGATATCTCACTGCTGCCAACAATATGAACTATTTCCACTACCTCCCAGCCTAAGATAATTTCTCTACTGAAATACTTGCATATTTTAAACCAGTTCCAAAATGTTTATTGAGTAGATAGTATGTATGCTATACATACATAGTATTCCCACCACACAAGAGGTTGGGAATAAAACAGAGAACAAAGAGTGCTGCCTGCCTCCCAGACTTAACTACTTATGCATTATCTGTTTTTCCTGGGCAACAGCAGAGCAGGAATTCTTGTCTTTTTAATTCATCATTGGATTCCCACAGCCTAGAACACTATCCAGCACATTAAAAAGTACCTAACAAATATCTGTGGATAAAAGTATCTTTCTTTTGGGGCCGGGCGATAGCCCAGCGAGTAGGGCATTTGCCTTGCACACGGCCGGCCCTTGCCAGCCTGGGTTTGATCCCCAGCATCCCATATGGTCCCCGAGCACCGCCAGGAGTAATTCCTGAGTGCAGAGCCAGGAGAAACCCCTGAGCATTGCCGGTTGTGACCCAAAAAGCAAAAAAAAAAAAAATCTTTCTTTTAACCTATTTTATTAAAGACTGTTGGTAAAGTATTGGTTTGAAGGTAGAAGACACATTTTTTGCCTTTATACATACAACTTAGAACTAAGTGCTGCTCAAAAAATGGGGAGAAGAAATGAACAGAAGCTTCCAAAAAGAAGAAATTCGAATGGCCAAAAGGCATATGAAAAGTGCTCTTCATCTTTAATCATCAGAGAGATGCAAATCAAAACAACAATGAGGTACCATCTAACACCACAGAGACTGGCACACATCCAAAACAGCAAGAACAATCAGTGCTGGCGTAGATGTGGGGAAAAAGGACTCTGATCCACTGTTGGTGGGAGTGCCGACTGGTCCAGCCCTTTTGGAAAACAATATGGGCATTCCTCCGAAAACTAGATATTGAGCTCCCATTTGATCCAGCAATAGCACTCCTGGGAATATATCCGAGAGACCGAAAAACACATAGCAGAAACACTATCTGTACTTCTTTATTCATCTCTGCTCTATTCACTATAGCTAGAATCTGGAAACAACCTAAATGCCTGAGAACAGAGGACTGGCTAAAGAAATTGTGGTTCATCTACACTATGGAATACTATGCAGCCGTCAGAAAGGGCGAAATTATGAAATTTACCTGCAAATGGATTGACATGGAGACAATCATGCTGAGTGAAATTAGTCAGAAGGAAAAGGACAGATATAGAATGGCTGCATTCATTAATAGGATATAAATAGATACCATTTAGTGTTTTACTAAATGTGGGAAATGGTAATGGCAGATTAAAACTCACCATTGAATATATACAAAGAGACTTAAGTGATAAACTCTAAATATCTGCAGGGCTAGACACAATGTATAAAAGAGGGAGAGAGATGCAGAGACAGAGAGAGAGACAGAGAGAGAAAGAGAGGAAAGCGAGGGTACCTGCTATTGAGGCAGCCTGGGGGTGGGCGGGGGGGTGGGGTACATTGGTGGTGGAAATGGGGCACTGGTGGAGGGAGGGGTACTGGAATACTGTATTACCAAGAACCAATTATGAACACCTTTGTAATTGTATGTCTCACAGTGGTATAATAAAAAATTTAAAAAAAAAAAGAACTAAGTGGTGCAGGGCTGATGTACTGGAATACCAAAAAATAATGATAGCAAACTTGTAATTTTCATTACATTCATGCACTAAATATTCAGAGATAGTTGACCTATATAATATTTATTGAATTATATTACATAATTACATCATACATGATAATTCTCAATTATTCATCCTGAGACATCTTAAGATTATGCAATACTCTGAAAGTCTTTTTTAAGTGTAATACATCTCACAGACTTGGGTATGGATAGAAACTTTATGTGTCTGGGTCTCATTTCTCACTGCTGTGTGATAGTCTGTTATGGCAAAAGGAATTGGGAAAACATACTTATGTTGTGGAGACAGTTGAAAAGTTTCTAGTACTTATTCTTAGGGGTTGGTATATTTGTAGTCAGTTATTAAGGTGAAGATGAAATTCTAAACTTCTACCATTCCGTGGTTTTCCATGGACAAAGCAGAATATATTCTACTTGGAATATATTCCAAGTAGTTTAAATTTTCTTTTGTGCAACTTCACCATAAACTGAACTTTTTTCTTCTTTTCAGACAAACTGTGTGGAAAATTCATATATGACCAACTACCCATGGCACAGTCACCATATTGGAGGAGGAAGACCCAGATACATATGCATTTAAGTCACTTGTATCACTTGTCTTCCCGTTGTTCATCGATTTCCTCGAGTGGGCACCAGTAATGCCTCCATTCTCCCTGTCACATGCTGGAATAGCCCTAGGGCATCTGCTCTCTACAGGAACACGAAGAGCCTCAAACCATTCCTTCAGGTATGGGATTGAGGTCTATGTTATTAGTTTTTGGCATATTAAATACTATACAGGTAGCTTTCCAGGCTCTGCAAGGCGGATGGGACAGTCCTGGGTAGTAGGTAAGCTCTGAGTTCATTCATTTACTAATGAACCGCAAAGGATAGAGCTGGCAGCAGTTCTGCCCTGTGTATCTGTGTCTCTGATTCATCATACCTGGGCTTGAATTAGGCTTTTCTATAGGGTGGGACTCTGACAAGTCAGGCTCAAGATCACTTTTTCTTTTTGGGTGGAGCTCTGACAAGCTGTGGAGTCCGGATGTTGAGAATGGCTGCCAGTATGGAGCGGGGGTTCCTCTGGCTTCTTCTGAGGCTCTATTTGTATGATGGGCCAGGGCCAGAACTTGCCCTCCGTCCCGGACACCTCATGATCAGTGGAGCACAGGGAGAGTCGGTAGCAGCTCTGCCCATGCATCTTTAAATAACCAACTAAATATATATTATGAAAATATGGGGACAAATGCATGTCTTATAGAAGATGCATTTGGGGACAAATGCATCTCTAATTAGAAGCCTCCGGTAATATTATAAAGTATATAGTTTCTGTGAAATAGAAGAGGAAGCCAAGTATATTCCATATAAATGAAACAAAGTAGAATGAAGAAAAAACAGATTCAAGACAATTTACAAGTGGGTGATCATATGTGAAACTATGAGAGCTGGCCCTGAGCATAGGATCTTAATTCAGTTTTACCATGTGGACATACCCTACGCACACATGCACACACATACACACATAGATATGTTTCAAAGAGAATGAATGTAATAGATGAAATTGTGAGGGAATAGTTGAATAAGAAAGAATCAGAGCATATGGAGGGAAGATTATTTAATGAAAAGAGATTCTGCAAAACAGAATTTGTTGAGTTTATAAAAACTGTGGCTATTTTACATAAAATGCCTTAGTATAGTTACCTAAGGGGCAGAGGAAGGATCTGTTCAAAATCTGGCTGATGACATATCCATGATGAAGTGTCAACAATAGGGAAATAATGTACATTACAATGCCTTGAAGGTCCTTTTAGAATTCTGCTTGCGTATTTGTAAACTCCACAGTAGTTCACATATAAAAAACAAGTGGATAAAGATTCTCTTCGAAAAACATCATCCAGAAGTAAGATCTTCTATGACAAGTTTCTACCCTGAGTGAATTTTTATAGCCAAATTAGAAGTCCTCGAAAACAGAGATTTGTAATGGGTGTGCTGATTCAGCAAAGAATTGCAGAATGGCGATGGGATACTATTTTAATGAAGCAAGAGCTGAAATGTATCATTCCTAAGACTAGCATATCTGTTTAATTTTTTTTAAATAAGAACCTTCAACATCTAGCAAAAACATTTACCAGTAGTCAGCAGAAAGGAGACTTTTACAAAATGGGAAAATTGGGAAATAACGTCAGAGAATTTAAGAGAATTATACCTTTTATGAATCTATGTATTTGAGCAATGGGACTATGAATGATATTGAGTCCTTCTGCGCAACTTATTCCTTATGGTGTTCACTAGTACGGTTCCTCCACATCTGAAACTTACATGATTATTCTCATCCTTCTGATAGATCTAAATATACACACACACCAAAAAAGTTAGTCTTTCATGAAAAATATATTTAGCACGCACCTTATACTGGATAACTGGGAAACCCTGTTAATAAAAAGCCAGTTCTAACAATCAAAAATGCCATAGAATAGGGAGAACATAGGGAATAATTCAACAATAGAAGAAGACTGAAAGAACTGATAGTACAAGGAGATAAGATACTAAAACTGGGTTGTGATTGATTAATGAATGAAACTTTTAAAACTTGGCTTAAAGACTATAGATTTGAGCCAGCCTTTGTACACTTTTCTAGAACGATTAATAGGTTTAAAACATAGTCTCAATTTCAGATATTGGAACCAGTTAAATGCTTACATATGGAGAGAAACAACTGATGGAAGAAATTGTTGACCTTAGACTCATATAGGGGCTGCAAACTGATTCATTGTTTGCTGATAGAATGACCTTCAGCAAGTTACTTAGCTCCAAGTTCCCATGAAATAGTAATAATAATAACTCATTTGAACTCTCTAACGTTTGAAGGGAAAAATGTGTGTGATGGACATGAGGGAACCAAGAATGTAGACCATAATATGATAACTGCAATACAATAATACTCCTTCTGTTATTATTGATAAGCTATCCACTATTTGTAAGGAGTTTCTCCCAGTCAGAGATCAGGGGACTGGGGTTTCATCCCTAGCAGTACTTGCTAACTAGACCAAATTCAATGACAGTGCCCAAAAGATAAAATGCTGCTTGCATGCTATGTTGCTGAGGACTGACTGCAGCGCTCCAGTGGTGCTCAAACAAGGCTAGTGTTACACTCAGTGACTCTCAAAGAAGCTCTGTAGTTCTAGAGATCAAACCAGGTTAATCTGTGTACCATCTTCCAAGCCTTGCCAATACTTTTTTCTTTTAGGTTTTGCTTTACGGAAATACTCCCCAGTGCTCAGGGCTTACATATGACTCTACCTTCAGGAATCACTCCTGGCAGAGCTCTGGGGACCATATGGAATGTCAGGTTTTGACCAGGGTTGACTGAGTACAATGGGAGCACCCTACACACTGTACTCTCTCCTAAGCAGTTTCAATACTTTCAACATGTAAACATTGTGTATCTTCAAGTTGACATCAACAAGCATCATAATTTTCATGGCTCTGACTTTCCTATTTAGGACCGTGTACATAAAAATTGTATAGGATCTTCTAATATATTTTCTGCTATGATGAAAATACATTATTTGAAAATAATGCATTTTAAGCACTATAAAAGAGTTTTAAGCATGGTGAGTTTGAGAACAATGACTGCTCTGTGACTTTGGTTTTATATTGAACAAACAGTTCATAGAACAGTCTCAAGATTATTAAATTAGAACTCTTTTCTTTGATTATATCACTGTCTGTATCACTGTCACTGTCTTCCCATTGTTCATTGATTTGCTCAAGTGGGCACTGGTAACATCTCCATTAGTCCTTTCACAAGCAAGTGTAACCCAAGGGCATTTGCTTGCTCTAGGGACAGGAGGAGCCCAAAACCATTCTTTAGGTCATGGAACTGAGGTCCATAATTGTTACTAGTTTTTGGCATAACAAGTAAATAAAACACGGGTAGCTTGCCAGGCTTTGCTGTGTAGGTGGTATAGTCTCAATAGAAGGCTCTCATCTCGAGCATTTACTGATAGACCCTAGATATTATAACTATCAGAGAACCAGAGATCTAGTTGTAAACATACAAAATTATTTTTCTTCATAGAGTACCTCCTATTTCCTGGATATTACCTGCTTAGAACATGAGAGAAAAAAATTGAGATAGGCTCATTGCAGAAACTACCCTAATGAGGCCTGTCATGGAATAAGTCTTAAGTATTTTTGCATGGGATTGCACATACTAAATTGAAAATAAAATTGAGTCAAAACTGACAATTATTAGTTGCAGCCCCAATAGGTCCAAAGTACCACTGGGGCAACTCTGGTGGTCACTGACATCACAAGGCCTGAGCAGTGACATATCCATAGTCTCTTGTACTGAACTATCAGACCCAGATGGCCAACTATCACCAGAAGTGGTTCCCAGTATCCTAGAGAAATTCTTGGGAATCCCTGTCCACCAGGAAAAATTAATAGTAAATGTACCTTACCTTCTGAACATCATAGCTTAATAGAACACACTCAGAACACATACTAGCCTACATTTGGACACTGTCACCTATGACAAGTATTTTAGTGCAAATTATTGACTATTCATGAAAATGTAGATATTTTATAGACATGATGATAGGGTATGAAAATATGACACACTATCAAAATAATGGAGACTATGTGTTCTACTGTTGTTGGCTCTCCTAGGAAGGGTGCTAAAATGTGGATTCTCATTCTAGCACTGCACTACAAAAAATATCACACCACGGATTTCTAGCCCCAAACAAGTTCAAAATGTAAAGTGCTGCTTTTACTGAAAACAGATCACTTATGTGATGTAAAAATAAAGCTAAACAATTGAGTCTAGCCATTTTAAGCTAGAAATAGTCTGCATGTCATTTGAAGCTGAATTTATTCATACTTTTTACTTAGAAATAATTAAAGTCCAAGCATATTGGTGCCTACATAATATCTTACTAGAAGATCGTTGTGTAACTGGTATGAAGATGCTTGCTGGATAATTCATAAATGACTTAACCACTGTACCAATCTGCTGAATTCTCTCCCCGCACCAAACCGGCAGTGCTAGTTAAAAATATAACCAAACACATTGAAAAAGGCTAATCAATAACAGACAAGTGAAGTTCTTCATAAGATTAGTCAGAAAAAATTAATCACCATGTCCTTGAAAAGTTACCTTTATTTAAGTTAATAAAGTTTTATTTGTTTTCTAGCTGCTAAGTTTATAGAAATTAAAAGTCTTGACTATATGTCTTTTGCCAACATGAATTTAAAAGTAGCTTTAAAAAATCTCATTAACATTGTGTTTTTTTCCTGTCCCAAGCTTATTCAATACAAAACAGATTACTTCTTGTCTGTGCTACTAAAGTGCACATAAATATTTCACAAGCCAATTTACCTAAAAATTTTGTCATTCCTCATGTTGAGTCTGGACACAGCACTCACTATAAAGCACTTTAGTTTCTTCAGATAACATGATCATTAAGACAGACTATATTTTTTTTCTGATTCTTTTGGTGCTCAAAATAATCCTTCTTGAATATTTCAGAATTTTATTATGTCAGATTGGTATACACACCATTACTGGGACTCAAAAGAATAACAAGAAAATAGTTCATTGACATAATTTAAGAGTCAGAAAACTGATAAGATTCTCACCAGTGATTTTCCACCACTGATCCATGGACTGGTGCCAACCTACAGGCAGAAAAAAAGAAAAGGTTGAAAACCCTGGTCTACACTATTGAGTCATAAGGAGAAAATAAGTTTAGTCTTTACTGATTCAGGTGGAAAAAAAAAAGCTATATTCTGATATGAATGAAGTGGCCTAATCCAGTGTTTCTCAATCAAACAACATATTTCCCCTACCCCCAGGCACCCAGGATATTCCAAGGTGATCACAGGTTAAAAATGACCTAATTGGGGGAGAGAGGAAGGGCATGACACAAGAATAGAGAGCCAGTTAGGAGGATGGTGGAAAATTAGAAGGAAACATGGTCAGAAGGTGACCATGGCTGGGAAAATATTGAAAAGTACTAGCCTAACAGTATATAAAGAGATCTGATGAAACTTTGGCATTGAAGTTAGTTAGGCAACCGGGGTCAAAGAGATAATTCAAAGGCTAAGGCATTTATCTTGCATGCAACAATCCCAGTTCAATACCCTTTATCATATGTGGTCCTCCAAGTCCCACTAGAAGTGATCCTAGAGAACAAAGATAGGAATAAGCATTGAGCATTGCTGCCTATGGCCTCCAAACCCAACAAAAAAAAAACTATTTGCAGTTACAAAAATATTACAGGGATTGAAGGCACTTGCTTTACATTGCACCCGTATTGATGCAAATACTGGCGGAAGTGTCCTCTCAGCACAGATTCAGGAATCAGTTTTTAGTATCAGGAACAGTCCCCAGTACCTCTGAGTGTGACCCACCTTCCCCTCAGAAACAACAACAACAACAGCACCACAACAAGAAGTTAGGAAATTAATGCCTTCTGTCATTTTTAATTAAAAGTTATCTGAGCAGTTTCTTGTCTCTAGCAACTGGCAAATAATTTTCGGAAAATGTCAAATAGCAAAGGATTTCTATGTAATCATAGGACTTTTATTGCATCAATATGCCCATTCATAGACAGTGCTTATAGAAATACCAATGTATCTGTGTTCCAGCAATGTTTTATTTATAAAAGCAAGTAGAAGGCCAAGTTTCATTTATAGGATTATTGTTCATTTATAGGATTATTGTTCTCCGGAGTTAGAGGACTAAAAACCTTGAATCTCAGGGTAGAAACTGTAGCAGAGACTCTGGTGATTCCATGAAGCAATGATCAAGTCTTCATGCCAATCAGACTGATCGTAAATAAGAAAGTATCCTTAAATGATAATGGAGTACTATAATATAGTTATACAATTTAAAACAAATTACAAATTTTGGTTTATATTATTTTTTAAACACAAAGCTAGAAGAATATTGTTATATTCCCGGGAATTCACATGTTAATTTGCATGAAATTCCCATAGTATGAGATAAGATCAGAAAGCCAAGATGGGTTAATTAGCTCTGAGGTTACAGAGACAGGATACAGCTCTCTGTCCTTCAGCTTCCAAAGCACAATGAGTAGAGTGTGATTCAATACACAGTTTTCAGAACCTGAGTATTTGAATGAGACTGACTTTATTACTAGAGTAAAATTGCCCAATTTTACTGAACCTCACTAAAATATGACTAACAGCTATATTCTTTTAGGTTAGAGGTAATAGAAAATTTTGTAGACTGTTACATTTACCCATTACAAAATCCATAAGGTGGATATTATTTTTCCCATAGTATAGATGTAAAAACTGAGGATCAAAGATGTTAAACAACTTATTTTTAGGTAACTCTGAAGAAAACACATCAATTTATTAACCTATACAGTCTTGTACAAAGACCAAGATCTAAACAATGTTCTATATGCAATGGGAAAACTGCAGCCGTTCCGTCAAATGAGTCATAACTTAAGTCTTTAAATAAATATGTATTAGAATGCATCTGTAAGTATTTATTTACATATTGTCTATAACTGCTATTGCACTGCAGCATTAGAGTTAATAGTACTTTATGGTACACAAAGCCCTAAATACTTGCCCGTGCTCCCTTTGATAGTAGTTTTCTGGTCTCTGCTCTAAGGTATTCATAAACAGGACATCAGCTGTCCTGGCTCTCACACTTTATTTCATTTATGTCAATCCCACTTTCCCTCACAAAAACACATCACAGACTTGTAGTGTTGTCAAATGACTTAATTTCTACTATGTCCATGCACTGTGCCCATTAAAAGTTAGAAGCAGTATTTTCTTGAGCTATTTGCCCATGGATGTTGTGGTTTTTGATTGCTTATTTATTCATCTAAGCATTTTCTATCATATAATGAAAAATAAATTCTCCAAGGAACATAATATGAGAAATGGCAGCTGACTCTTATTTAAAAAGAAACTGAAGTATAATGCTTGAGATCTCACATCAAATTATGTGAGAAAACTTTAAAAAGTTATCTGGCAGCTGAATTTAGTACAATAGCCAAGTTATAGAAACAACACAAATGCCAAAGTAGGGATGAATGGATGAAGTAGTGTATTTACACAATGGAGTACAATGCATTCAAAGAACAAAATCACATAATTTGCTGCAACATGGGTGGAACCAAGAGATATAGAAGTGAATTCGAAGGAAAGGGGCACATACAGAGTGATTTTTCCCATATATGGAACTTAAAAATACAGTGAGGCAGCAACAGAAGTCTGAAGGGAGCATAATGGGGAAACTAGTCCACAGGATTGTGTATGGTTAGGGATAGTTTTGGAGGGAAGGATATTAGGGCTTTGCGGGAGGGAGATGGGTACACTGGTGATGGCTGTATTGTTGGAATTGTGTGCGTATGGAACCATTGTTAATAATATTATAAACAACAGCATCTCAATTAAAAATAAATAATTTTTAAAAATAGTTCTATGATCATACAGGGCGATCCTCCCAAAACCTCCTTACTCCATATACTTCCTCTCTATCACATCCTCCCCCAAGTTTTATTTAGGTCCACTGCTTCTCTGCGGTCAACTATTGCCAGTTTCAGACAAGATTGTGAGCTCTTGGAGAGAAGAGTCATATTTTTGTCCTCTGTTCCCAGTAAGTGATACAAGACATAAAGTATGGTGAATGGCATACTGGATGCCTGGTGTTTGAACAAAACAGTAGTGTTTGGGATTTCCTCTTTCAGTCAGCATTTCATGTGGTCATGTGGCTAACTGCAAAGTTAAATGTAGGTTTCCCCCACTTAAAGCACAGTATTCTCTCCTTCTAGGGTAAGTTATATGCTTTTCTTGGTACTAAATAACTATATATAAAAGCAAAATATATAATTAAATTACATGAAATCAATGGTACTTGTTTGTAAAAAATTTGCAAATGGACAGAAATGGAAATGGAGAAATAGTATGATTGAAAATTCTTGACTTCTCTTTCAAAGTAGTCCATTTCATCTCAAAGTATGATTTTAGAGTTTCATGGTGTAGTTTTTCATTGTTGAACGTCTAGATAATGCTATGACTTCACCTCATTTTTAATGAAAGACAAATTAAACTTTAACAGCTCCAAAATCTTAGATTGTTATTAATGAGTTCTCTTACCCATCTCTAACCTGACATAAGTATGCTCCAAATGTAATCCTCATATAATCAGGATTCAATAATGATAAATTTATATAATCTTTTCAGAAAAGTTATGCAACTCATACCTTGCAAGTTGGATTTGAAAAATCAATACTTGTATCAGACACCATTCCATGATACTGTATATATCACAAGTTCAGTGTTATCAGAGTTGTGATTAAGGAGGACTATCACGAAAAGCAACAAATCTAGCTCATGAACACACAGTACAGTGGGCAGGCACTTCTGTAACTGATAATGTCACCAAACAAGTTCAGAATCATAATGCCAATGTACAAATTTATTGAAATCTGAAATCTGCTACCTATTAATCTCAAGCTGATAGGAGAATCAACGACCAAAAAAGTCATTTAACTAGGGTTTGAGGTCAGATTTTTCCCCTCTTTTTGTTTGTTATTTATTTTTTGGTGGGGGACTCCCAGGAGTTCTCAGGATTCACTCCTGGCAAGCTCAAAGGACTATATGCTGTGTTCATTTGGGTGAGGGTGGCCAAGGGATGTAGCCTGGGTGGGCTTAGTGTAAGGCAAATTTCCTACCTATTGTATGCTCACTCAGTTTTCTCTAGGAAGTTGCCTGAAGCCTTGTCATGGATCTTAATTACAGCTTATTGTTAACAGAAGTTTATTCATCTCCAAAACTGAATATATCAAACATAGAGAGGATGGATCTCAAAATAAGAAGATTCGAATTGTAAAGTTGCCTAGGGCTCACAGTGGTTCCCCATAGATCACCCTGTACAGTCCCACCCTTGCCCCACCACCCATACACAAATGTTGTAGTTAGGCATAATCACAACCTCAGATATCCAAACAAAAGTCTTATTTTTGTTAATATGGAAAACAAAGGTGATATCTGATTACTCACCTAGCAGGAGATTATGTCAAAGTTAGTTATAAAATAAAATTTACAGCTGGAACATTTTGAAGTTACACTAAAGATGGCAGCCTATTTGGAAATGACTAAGGAGACCACATATGAGTTTTTATTATCTTGGTTAAATAAATGGGAAACATAAAACCTGGAAGATGAGACCATAGGATTTCTTAGTCATTTATATTGATTGCAAGAAAGCCCCAAAAAGGACTCAGACTAAAAATAAGCAAACTGCATTTTGTTTTTCTATTGGTGTCTTCCAAGAGAAGGTTCCTTGCACCTGTGTCTATAATATTTGGGAGGAATTAGTTTGCAGTAAATTGTAAGCATGTGTATCAGATATTTTTGTAGTTATCATTTTTATTGCAGTTATTCTTAATACTTCATGGTGTTGACTTCCTGATTTAAGTCATAAACCTATTGAAGTTTTCTACCAGCTACTAAGTATAGATCTTATGTTTTGACAGGATGCTCAAGAGCATGTTTTAAATCACAGAGGAGAAAAATAGAGCAGCATTAATAAATAAAAATATAATAAATATAATAGCAACCTCTTGAAGTTCCTTCTGAATATGTTCTGAGCTCTCATTTCCATATATACTGATTGCTTCTGAAGCCAATCTGACTTGAATTATAAAGGCTAGGCTAAGATCATCTAACACACCAATTCAAAAGTGCATTAGAATTACAAAAAGAACATTCACTAGGATTTTTAAAAGTTTAATGATTAATAGTGATAGAATAAAAATATACACAAGTTCTAACTCAGTTTTCTAATTTACTACCTAAAACTTTGGTGTACAACTTGGGAAAGTAATGTAGGCTCTCTGTGCCTCAGTTTTATCTACAAAATCAGCATGTTAATAGCTATTTCAAGGTTAACAATAGCATGAATTAAAGTTAGCAGAAGACTTAGCATTCTCCCTTAAACATAATGAATATTCAATAGATGTGACTTATTAAAATACAATGATAACAATATTTATTATTCAAAGTTCCTTTGTTGCCAGTTACTCTAGCTTAAAATATATACAATGAACTATTTTATTTTTGGGGTACAATGCAGTTAAAACATTTACATTAATTGTTCAACTTAGTTAATGAGAGCTATTGTAGCACTTGATGTTTCTTAATTTTCCCATTAAGCAAGCACTATTAATTTCATTTTGTCGATGAAGTCTTAGTCTTACAATTTATCTAAAATTTAATACTTAGCAAGTAAATCCAGGCTCAGTGTGGAAGTGGGAGGGGGAATGAAGAGAGGGTATGAAACAAAAAAATCAACAAATCAAGCAAACAGGAAACACTCTACCTAATTTCAAATCTAACATTTATGACCACTAAGCAAGCAACAGTAACTATAAAGTCATATGTTATGCCAACCTTCGTACTGGCATTTGCTCATGTCTCCCAGTGATTAGTTAGAAAGAGTAGGTCAGAAAATCAAAAGATCAGAGATAGAATGATTACTTGCCTGGCTTTTCCGCCTTCTGACCTTGTCTCAGAATACTCTTTCTGGATCCTTTTGATTTCATTACCATGTCAGCAAAACCAGTTTGGGCTTATGATTGATTTACATTATCCTCTTCAATTCTGCCATAGTTTTTGGTTTTGTCAAAGATGCTCCAGAAACAGAGACCATACCCCTCGCCAAACACAGTCTTACTGCGTCTGGGGTTTAGATCTCTTAGTACACAAAGGCGAAAAGTGTAATAAACTCATTATTGCAACCACCTGCCTGCCATCAGTCTTGCCTTTCTGACTGCTGCCAGGTGCTAAGCTGGCAGGTTTGGTTCAACTGGCAGTTGTAGTTGAAGCTGAAGGCAATTAATTATATAACTAAACTGTTCAAGTTTTGTATCACTAAATTACTTCATGGAACTGGAATATAAGAAAATTATGCAAATAAAGAAAAAAACTGTAAATGAGCATTGTTTGGGGAATGGTTTAAGATAAACTCACATAGAGCATGGTCTATCTGCTCACTACTAATGAAATATTTGTTAATTTCCAATTGTAATTCTAGGCTGAAAAAAGTGCATATGCCTCTCAGACTATGAGGAGGATGGCTTCCTTGGCCATGTTCTGCCATGCCTTTAGTTGAATTCAAAGTGGAGAAGACTTTTGGAGTATGGGGTCATAAGGACTTCAGTTTGACTCCTAGATTTATCCTTAACTAGGTAGGCAAGTGATATCTTTTCAAACAATATTTTCTTCTATATAAAAACAATTACTCTTAACACTGGTGAAAATAAGCAAGATAAGAGTTTATCTTATCTTGACATGACACAAAAACAATACTTAATAAATGCTAAGTGTCACCACCCTCTCTGATCATACAAGGTGATAGGCAAGACTTAGTTGAATTTATGTCACAATTAAAGTTTTCTAATGACCAGTCTGATATCACTGTGAATGAATCATAATTTGAAGTGCAATAAAGTAATTTTTTAATGAACTGCATTTAATTAAGTACATATCCAGGGCAGTCGATGATCCGGGCTGTGATAGTCTGGTCTGCTGGGTGGAGTTGTGACGAGAGGGAAGTCCGGATGTGGAAAATGGCAGGCCCCATGGAGTAGGGGAGGGTGGTCTGGCTTGTTGTGAGGTTCTGTTGGGGTGGCAGGCCAGGGCTAGAACCTGCCATGCCTCCCGGGCGCCTGACGAGCAGCTGGGCACAGGGAGAGCAAGTAGCAGCTCTGCCCCATGTCTGAGAGTTTCTGGTTCAGCATACCTGGGCCCGATTGAAAAAAAAAAACTGCAGGGTGGCTGTTGATGATCCGGGTTATATAATATTATGCGGGCCCTGCCACCCTGCAGCATTTTTTTTTTCAATCGGGCCCAGGTATGCTGAACCAGAGACTCTCAGACATGGGGCAGAGCTGCTACTTGCTCTCCCTGTGCCCAGCTGCTCATGAGGTGCCCGGGAGACATGGCGGGTTCTATCCCTGGCCTGCCACCCCAACAGACCCCTCACAACAAGCCAGTCCACCCTCTCCTACACTATGGGGCCCGCCATTTTCCACATCCGACTTCCCTCTCATCACAACTCCACCCAGCAGACCAGACTATCACAGCCGGTTCGACGTGGCCACTAAGCGGCCTCGCGGTTCATCAATAAATGTTTTATTTAGAGGTGAGTACAACAGTATGCCACCCGCACGGCAAGCCTGGCAAGCTGCTTGTGTAGTAATAATATGCCAATTACCAGTAACATTTATATTTGGTCATTCCCGTGACCTAATATAATTGTTTGAGGCTCTTTATGTTCTTGGAGCAAGCAGATGCCTTTGGATTCTACTAGCATGAGACAGGGCATATGGAGATATTACTGGTGCCTGCTCTAGCAAATAGATGATTAACAGGAAGATAGTGATAGTGATAGTGATGTCAGGGAGCAATAACATCATGCGACAATTAGAATGGGAAGGAATGGGAGTGAAAATAGGTGGTCGACAACTACACCACCTCAGCTTCACTGATGACATCATTTTAATAACACCAAACATTAGCCAAGCGGCACAAATGCTGGCTGACTTTGACTGAGAATATGGAAAGATAGGTCTACAGCTGAATCTCAGCAAAATTATGTTCATGAAAAATGAGCTAGTTCCAGAGGCCCCATTCACTCTCAGTGGAACAAACATCTCTGAATGCAGCAGTTATATGTACCTAGTTATATGTACCATGTCGAGAAGTCAACATGATGAACAACCTAAAACCTGAGCTGCACAGGAGGAAGAGAGCCGTATGGAATGCCTTCAAAAGCATCAAAGGAATAGCTAAAAGGATAAAGAACCTCCAGTTCTGGGCATATCTCTTCTACTCCACCATTCTCCCTGCATTAACATATGCCTCAGAGACCTGGACACTATGAAAGCAGGGTGAGAATGCTATTCAGGTCTCCCAAAGATTACTTGAAAGAACTATGCTTGCAATATCATGCCTCACTCAAGTGAGAGAAGGAATCCAGAGTTCCGATCTCCGTCGCTGTTCCAGAGTCAGGGACACTGTCTCATTTGTCAAGGCATCGAAAATCAGATGGGCTGGACATGTAATGCAATTTGGAGAAAACCACTGGACTAGAGCTGTTACCGACTGGATCCAATGGGATGTCAAAGGATCACGTGGCCGCCCAACTACAAGATGGTCAGATTTCTTCGTCAAGACACTGAACAAACGGTTTGAGGCTCTTTGTATTCCTGAAGCAAGCAGATGCCATTGGGCTACACTGGCACATGATAGTGTCAAATGGAAATGTTACTGGCACCCGCTCAAGCAAATCGATGAATAATGGGAGGTCAACTGATCAAGTGACATGTCCAGGGACCAATAAGGCAACTTCTTCATGTCCATATATCTTGCAGTAAAAATAAGTATTACCTAGATCAAATCATTGGCTTGATAATTAAATACAATAATACATGGATTTGATATATGTAGCTAAGAGAGCTATATGCTTTAACATTATTATAGTATGAACTTCTAAAGAGATTATTATCCATTTTCTCCTTTCTCCCATATCCTCAGGACATCAAAATAGAGCAAATCAAATGGAAAAAAATGTGGTTGAAGAGTTTGTGACAGAAAAAAATGGGAAAAGCTATGTGAAAATTAAAATGTTCCAGGAAAGAGAGAGAAAGTAAAACTACTCCAATTGCAGGAAAAGGTTATCCCAGAGCAGAAACATATTTTCCTTGACAGAGACTGGCACATATCCAAAAGAGCAACAACAGCAAGCACTGGCGTGGATGTGGAGAAAAGGGAACACTCATTCACTATTGGTGGGAATGTCGACTGCTACAGCATTTTTGGGAAATAGGAGAAACAGAAATGCTCCCAAACAGTTTCTATGAGGCACACATCACCCTCATACCTAAAGCAGGAAGAAATAACACAATGAAAGAAAACTATAGATCGCTCTCCCTGATGAACACAGATGCTAAGATCTTCAACAAAATACTCGCAAACAGAATCCAAAGACTCATCAAAAAGATTATACATCATGACCAAGTAGGATTCATCCCAGGAATGGAAGGATGGTTCAACATTCACAAGTCAATCAACATAATACATCATATCAATAAGAGAAAAAATAAAAGTCATATGATCATATCAATAGATGCAGAGAAAGCATTTGACAAGATCCAGCACCTTTTCATGATTAAAACCCTCCAGAAAATGGGAATTGAAGGAATCTTCCTCAAGTTAGTCAAAGCTATCTACCAAAAGCCCACAGTGAGTATCATTCTCAATGGGGAAAGATTAAAAGCCTTCCCGTAAGATCAGGGACAAGACTCACCTCTTTTATTCAATATAGTACTGGAAGTAATTGCTATAGCAGTCAGAGAAGAAAAAGAACATTAAGGGCATCCAGATAGGCAAGGAAGAAGTCAAGCTATCACTATTCGCAGATGACATGATATTATACCTAGAGACCCCTAAACTCTCTACCAAAAAACTCCTAGAAACAATAGATGCTTATAGTAGAGTGGCAGGGTCCAAAATCAATATCCAAAAGTCAGTGGCTTTCCTATATACAAATAACAAAAAGAGAGGAAAGGGGTATTAAAAACACGGTCCCCTTCACAATTGTGCCACAGAAAATTAAATACCTAGGAATCAGTTTAACGAAGAATGTAAAGGACCTCTACAAAGAGAATTACAAAACATTACTTCAAGAAATAAAAGAGGACACAAGGAAGTGGAAACACATGTCGACTGGTAGAGCCTCTTTGGAAAATAATATGGACATTCCTCCAAAGACTAGAAATTGAGCTCCCTTTTGACCCAGCCATACCAATCCTGGGAATATACCCTGGGAAGCCAAAAACACACAGCAGAAACACAATCCACACTTTTATTTTAATAGCAGCTCTATTCACAATTGCCAGAACCTGGAAACAACCAGTATGCCCGAGAACTGATGACTGGATAAAGAAACTGTGGTACATCTACAAAATGGAATACTATGCAGCTGTTAGGAAAAATGAAGTTATGAAATTTGTCTATATATGGATGGACATGGAAAGGATCATGTTGAGTGAAATTAATCAGAAGGAAAGAGAGAGATATAGAATGACTGCATTTATTTGCATGACATAAATAAATATATATATACATATATATATACATATATATATATATATATATATATATATATTATGACATCAAATCCAATGTCAGACCAAACGTGGATCAGGAGGTCTTACCAAATGTGGAAATTACCACAAATGTGTGGGGAGTCAGAGGTTAGGTAAGACAGAGAAGGGAACATGTGTGAATAAATGTTGAAAGGGCTAATACCAACCTAGAACTGAGCATTAAATACAGGCAAAAAATGCACATGATGGCCTCTAAGTGTATGTAGTGCAACCCACAATATATAAGAGAAGGTAAAGAGAGAGAGGGAGAGAGAAAAGAGATAAAGAACCTGCCATTTAGGCAGGCTATGGGGGATTGGGGACTTTGGTGGTGGGAAATGTGCACTGGAGGAGGGTGGGGTGCTGGATCGCTATGTGACAGAAACCTCTAAACATGAACAGCGTTGTCATTGTATATCTCACAGAGGTATAATAAAATATTTAATTTAAAAAAAGACTACATTAAGATTGAGAATTAAACTTATATTAAACCACTAGAAATTTGATGCCATTTATTACAGTGGTTTACATTAATTTTTCTTATTAGTAAAATATCTGAGATAGAATTTCCTATTTTCCCTAAAAGGTCAAGAATAGAAAACATAAAGTCCTTTAAGGGAAGCAAGTATATATGGTATTAATACCTATGCAAAGCTTTATTACTACAAAAAATGGATCTTGCCATCAGTAATCTAAGCAAAATGAAGGGACTAAATTATTAAGGGCTAGTATTCTAAACTATGGATTGTTCTGATACCAATTCAGGAGAGCCCTAAGATAGGGTTCTCTTGCTCAAGAAATGTATCAGAATAGGGCGAGAGAGACAATATCATGGTTAAGACATTTGCCTTGTGTCTAGTCAAAACTAATTTCCTCCTGGCACCACATGGTTTCCTGAGCATCTCCAGTGCAATCCTGGAGTACAAGCAATGCTAGGGCAGCCCAGGTAATATTCAGCAGCATAAGGCCTAATATCTGCATCCTTTGGTCTACAGGTGGATCACCTGCCCAATTCGTCAAGAATAGTCAGGAGGGGCCCTGGGCATACTGAGAAATCCCCTAAAATATCAGGGTAGGCAGGACTGTACCAACCCTTTCCTCATGAAAGCAACTCATTAATTTGGTACCAAAATTCTAACCCTACTATGAATCCTTTGCAAATATGAATGATGCTAAAACCTGATGGTTTAAAATAAATGAAATATGACCAAGCAAACTAAACTTATATTTAAGAGCTAAATTCTAAAGGCTTTCAAAACCCTAAGAGATGTTTTCAAACATTGAAAAAACTCTCCTGAGGTCACCTTCATGACACTTTCAGATTCCACAGGACTGAAATTTCAGTAAGAAGGAACATACCAAAATGGATGAGAAAGTAATGTAGAAGCCACCTAAATTCAACAAACAAAAACACTAACATAAAAGTCCCAACTAGCCATGAATAGCTTAGTAAATCCTTAGATAAAAACTCTACAACCTCATGGTGAGACAGCAATTTTCACAATTTTTCTTTTACTGAGAATATTTGATAACTCAGTTGTAGTCATTCAGTTGTAGTAATATGAAACAAGTATGAAACTAGTAATATGAAACAAATAATTGTTTGCCTGCTAAAAGGGTAGTCTTGAGTGGTGTTTGGGAAAATAGGGACAATGGTGTAGGGAAGGTCACTCAAGTGGTGGGACTGGTGTTGGAACATTCAAAGTCCATAACAACTGTATCATAAACAACTTTGCAAATCATGGTGTTTAAATAAAATAAAAATAAATAAAATAAATAGCAAAATAACAAAATCAACAGACTTTCATCATCTATTCATATCTTTTATTTTTCTGAAAAATTACCTCATCTTTCAAGTTTTTATTACTGTCTTCCTATTCATCATCAATTTGCTCAAGCGGGCACCAGTAACATCTCCATATGTCCTGTCTCATGCTAGTAGAGCCCAAGGGCATCTGCTTGCTCCAGGAACATAAAGAGCCTCAAACCTTTACATCAGGTCATGGGATGAGGTCTATAATTGTTATTGGTATTTGGCATATCAAATACGACACGGGAGGCTTGCCAGGCTCTGCCATGCGGGTGGCATACTCTTGTAGTCACCTCTAAATCTAGCATTTATTGATGAACCACTTCCAATCATTATATTTATTTTAATCATTATATTTTCCTGGTAGAGCACTACACTTTCAAGTTTTTATAAATTACACATTTTTTTTTTGCTGGTGGTACTGCAATTTGTACCAAAGTCAAATGTGCTCAGGAATTACTCCTGCCTTACTCTTGATAGAGGAAAAACCTGGATAGGCCACTATTGCAGGACTCCTCTAAGAGCCTCTGCATCTTCTCTGAATTGCCACCTGCAAATCATTTCGTAGATAAGGGGGTAGTCTAAATTTGGCAGTTTATCGAACCATGTATTCTGTACTAGCTGGTAAAAATATTCCCTCATGCTACCATAATCATTGTGGGACTAGCTAGATCTTACCAGCATATTTGCCTGGCCACATTGGATCCCTAAATAATTAGACCAGAGAGAAATGCTGTTTGCCTCCAAGCAAGCAAGCATGGCTCCCTGATAACTCAAAGGCAACTAAATACAAAACTACTGTGAAGTAGACGAGACTTGTGAAGGCTTGGAGAAATATTTAACTGGTACTAGTATTAGACTTTGGTACAGAGACAAGCCATCTCAGAAACCCCCTTCTCTACCCTATAAAGGCTTTTCCAGACAGATCTTGGCTCAAGACATTAGCATATAAAAGGGACTAGGTGAGGTGCTGGGAGAAATTACCTGAGGGCATTTGACCCTCCCTGCTTTCCATAATAGTGGGAGGGAGGTCTGAGTTGCAGGGGTATAAAACTAGCCTGCTTCCTCTCTCGTGCTCTCTTTTTGGGCTCTCTCTTTGTGAGCTCGCACCCTTCTTGGGAGTCTTGTCTTTGTCTCCTCTTTACAGAGCCTTTACACGTGGTGGCCGCCGTTTTGGCCTACACGTGGCTGGGGAAATCCTAAACCAGGAATCCTAAGCACAGGGTTTTTCCTATTGTGGATTTGTATGCCTGAACCTGTGATAAGTAAAGCCTTTTAAAACTGAATTGGATTCCTGAGTCTTCATCCATTCCCCCTGACTTCAGAGGCAGAAGGTAACTCGCTTCTTGGCACTGTTGGGGACACCGGCAGCGTACCCGACAGGCCACTTTGAAGAATAGCACCTTACTCACTGCACCACAACACTCTGCATTTTTTTAACAGGTACTGGAAAGTGCTTGAAGGTCTTTCATAAACCACACTATATGTTTCAGTGATTTGAAGTACCTTAGACATAAAATCATTAGAATGCTAATTAGGTCGGATATGAATATTTTAGCATTATTTTATATGAAGACACACCTGACAGAGCACTGGATCACATTAGATATGATAGCATTTAAATATTTGCTTAGAAAATTCTTCTACCTTTAATCACTGAGGAGAAAATGGCAACTCAGCCACAAGCTGAGGACATTATATTTCATTGTATCGACTCTTGGGTGAAAACGATGTCCATTGACTTCCCTGTCCAATATCTGTTCCTTCCTTTTCAGAATTTAGATCTGGTTTGCCTTTGAGAACTAAAATCTCTCGGTGTCAGCACAAAAGATTCGTGAAACATACTCCTCATCATTTTTGCACATGGTCCAGACTATCTGTTCCCATCTCTAACTTCCTCTTCCTTTCTGGGTCAAGGCTGTGCAACTGAATAAATTTTGGTCAACTCGTCTAGCTTCTGTTTAAATTAGTTAAGGTATAGCCCTAACACAGGTTCAAGTAACTACATCACCTTAAGAAATTATTTTGAAATTTAACCCTTTTCCTTAGAACATCTCATTTGGCAGCACATAAGCCTAGTTTTGACCATTTCATTGCCTCTTGCAAGTAAATATGCAAGAATGATACCAATGCAGAATAGAGGTCAGTGAAATTGTAAGAAGAAATGTATTCATGGTGACAGTGTTTGAGCAACCTGGATTTAGTTTTTATTTTACATAAGCAAATAAATTACTTTTTATGCTTCATTTGGTTTGAATTAGTCTCTTTAAAAGCATCAAATCTAATGTCACGGGACTGAATTATACTGATAGCATCAGGGCCAGTTTTTCATGAAGGTGGTGTCTTTAGTTATTTTTGCTTTTGACTGCTCAAAGTTTTCTTGCTCACTGACTTGTTTCTTTTCCTCATTGTGGTTACTTTATAAAACTTTCTAAAACATGCGCTTTTTACCTGAGTAAAAGTTATATGTATCCCAAACAGATTTGGGAAAGTTATTAAAATTACAGATTACTGAATTCTCTATTGCTAAATTCTGATATAGAATGTCTTTTAGAAAGTGACCACATTGGCCTGCCCAACATGCAGTCTAGGTGATTCAGATATAGGTAGCCACACAGAAAAACATTTAAAGTGACAACCAGCTCAAAACTCAGGGAGTGAGTGAATTCATATATGAATAAATTTCAAATCTTATAATATCTATAAACCATACCTGGAAAAATGACTTGCTGTCTTTATGCTTCAGCTTCCTAATTTATAAAGAAAAGGATCATTATGAAAGGTTATTTGAGATATTAGGGAAAAATTAGCATAGTCTAACATGCTCTGTGGCTTCTATTGATAATTCCTTAATATGGTTGCTTCTTGGATAAACTAATCATTGTGAGTTAGCTATTAGTTAATTAGTTATTAACTACTACTAATTACTATTATTACTAATCATATAGTAGCTGGTAGTAATGAAACATAGGATGGGTACATTCTGGTGAAGAAAGGAGGACACAATTTATTTTTTGTGTTATAAATGTCCTGGTGTATAAAGAACGGGAAATCTACACTTTCCACCAGTATATCTACCATTCCTATTCCTATTGTCATGCCCACAGGGACTTAAGATGTTAAGTTTGTGAATATGTTTTCAACCTTCACACTGAAAGCATTTTTATATAACATGGCATTGATATTTGGTGAAATGGTAGGGTTAGGGTTAGGGTTAGGGTTAGGGTTACCATTTCACCAACATTCTTCAGGACGACCCATGAGAACATCATGCGACAATTAGAATGGGAAGTAATGGGAGTGAAGATAGATGGTAAAACTACACCACCTCTGCTTCGCTGATGACATCGTTCTAATAACACCAAACATTAGCCAAGCGGCACAAATGCTGGCTGACTTCGACCGAGAATGTGGAAAGATAGGTCTACAGCTGAATCTCAGCAAAACTATGGTCATGAAAAATGAACTAGTTCCAGAGGCCCCATTCACTCTCAATGGAACAAACATCTCTGAATGCAGCAGTTATGTGTACCTAGGTGGAGAAGTCAACATGATGAACGACCTAAAACCTGAGCTGTGCAGGAGGAAGAGAGCAGCATGGAATGCCTTCAAAGGCATCAAAGAAATAGCTAAAAAGACAAAGAACCTCCAGCTCCAGGCACATCTCTTCAACTCCACTGTTCTCCCTGTATTAACATATGCCTCAGAGACCTGAGCCCTACAACAGCAGGATGAGAATGCTATTCGGGTCTCCCAAAGAGGAATCAAAAGAGCTATGTTTGGACTATCACGCCTCACTCAAGTGAAAGAAGGAATCAGAGCTCCAACCTCCCTCGCTGTTCCAGAGTCTGGGATGCTGTCTCGTTTGCCAAGGCATTGAAAATCAGATGGGCTGGACATGTAATGCAATTTGGAAACGACTGCTGGACTAGGGCCATTACCAACTGGATCCCATGGGATGTCAAAAGATCATGTGGCTGCCCACCTACAAGATGGTCAGACTTCTTCTCAAGACCCTGAATGAAGGGTTTGGGCTCGTTGTATTCCCCAAGCAACAAGATGCCATTGGGCTACAGTGGCACGTGATGTGGTCAAATGGAAATATTACTGACACCTGCTTGAGCAAATGGACGAATAGCGGGATGTCAAGTGATTAATTGATCAAGTGATAGCATTGATATAAATGCAGAAGTGAGCAATAGAATATGTAAATGAAAGGTATAGTTGCACAAAGAAGAATGTTAACTGCAAATACTAAAGAGGGAATAAAGAAGATAACTGTGCAAGGTTTTAGTTGTTAAGAATATTAATTTGCAGTACAAATGTTGAGGGAGGACTGACCATCTTGATTTTAATCACAAAAACCTATAATATATGAGACATCATGTTGGTAAGACACTATGCTTCTGGGTTTTAGAGTATAAATTGTGGGAAATTACTCCAATGTTGTTGTGTAGATGACTCAGTGAAGTAAGGCAAAATGTTTGATAGAGTATTTGATATATAATCATTATTTGGCATTTTGCTTCTCCATCCTCTCCATTCTCTTTTGGGCCTCAACACATGGTGGCAGCCATCTTGGCCTACTCGTGGCTGGGGCCTAGCTGGGAACCTAGAATCTGGAGGTTTTCCCTGCTCTTGGACTGTATATCAGAACCTGTGAAGGTAAAGCCCTTTTAAAACTGCATCAGATTCCTGAGTCTTCATCCATTCCCGCTGGCTTCGGAGGTAGAAGGAAACTTGCTTCCCAGCACTGTTGGAGACCCCAGTGACGTCCCTGACAGTACTCATTATATAATATTATCTTATTTGGCAGAAGATACTATTTTTTAAGATTTGAAGATAGGGTATTTTTTAGAAAAAATACAGAGCATTTCATATTTGTACAACTATGAAAGTGAGGAGAAAAAATCCATTCCATCAACTTCAGTAATTAGAAATAAGGAAGGGAGATGATGATTACCTGTCTAAAATTGCATTACTTCATTTCTTTGCAAAAGCCTGGGTTCTCCTTTGTCTATAGATATGATAGAACAGTAAGAACACATCAGAAACAACTGTAGGTCTGATGTTAAGGGTATCTAATGCCTATCTCCAAAATTCACTTTTCAATGATTAGGCTTCGTCGCCATGAAAGTTGGAGAAAAAATCAATTCTACAATTACTCCTTTTCCAAATACTCTAGGCTTCTGCTGATAAAGCAATGGTTTAAATCAATGATTGAGGTGGGAATTTTAGTATGTTATTAAAGGATAATCACTAGACTTCTTGGGATTCATCTGTTTTTAACCAATTTGTCAGCTCCTGAGTGGTAATTAAACAGAGAGTTGTGCAAAACATAAACAGTGTAAGCTGAAACCAGCTTCGTTGGCTTCTGTATCTGAGGTACTGCAGGTGTGCGTTAATGAATTACATGACTGGTAAAATAAAATTAAAGACAGCTGCATGTGTTTACAAAACTTCAACCACAAATTAGAGGTATCTGTAGCATCTATAATTCATCCATAATTGACAATTTTCATATTACTGGTATAAAAAATCAAGTCACGCAGATAAGTACAATATTTGCCTCACAGCATTACAGACTTTGTTTCCTTTCTTATTCAGCATCTTAAATTAAATAATTAGTTTAAGGACCAAATAATTTCAAGTCTAGTCCTCAATTTCTTTCCCTTTTTATGGGGGGTGGCTTTTTAGGTCACACCAAGTGATGCTCAGGGGTTACTCCTGGATCTACACGAAGAATCATGAACTTTAATAAATTTCATCTTGATAAAATATTTATTGTACAATGCAATGACCTTAATATTATTGGAGATCTTTCCAATCTACCCTGCACCCAAATAGAATTGACCAGAGATAGATGTGTAATTCACTGCCACTTGATAAATCAGAGGCTGCTTTAAAAAGCTGTCAGAGTTGGAAGGAAGGTTGAAGACAGCAGGGGCTCTGATGGAAACAGAGCTGAGAAGCTGTAAGGACACAGGTCAAAAGTTTCTTCTAAACTATTGACGGTATTTGGCTGTCTCAGGCACCATTATTCAGAGACAAGATGGTGAAGCTCTGCCTTCATATTATGTCCTTTGGTTTCTATCACTATTATTTAGGGAGACAAGATAAAACAAATAACCAATAACGCTCAAGTAAAATTTCTTAGACAAACTGAGCTGTACATGCATCAAAGTTATTGACCCAGTAGGTGTAAAACAGTCATCCATAATAACATAAGAGAGGTTTACACATAAGAATTCTAGTAAGGTATAGACTGCTGAGTTACTTCAAATGGTCATATAAGGATCATATTTTTATCAGTGGTAGGTAAATTTATGGCACAATATGAAGCCATCCCTAGACAAGTCCCATTAGTTAGAAACAAGTGATCTATAAAAGGGATAAGTTGGTGTGTGGCTATAAATTAGTCGTACTCAGTATTGCTTTTTCTACACAGAACCACTTGGCATGCAGGTGCTGAGCTGAGGTCAAATCTAAGAAATGACAGAAACACAAAATTAAGCTTTTGTCCAAATGACTGTAGCATGTAATCAACAATGTCAAATAATTTATTAAAACCTCAGAAAGGGTGATGACATTTTCTTTCCCAGTAAGATTATTACATAGCACTTGATTTGTGTCTACTAAAATAATCTGCCAAGTGTTTTCTCAACACAGGTCACTTTTAATTTTCATACCAGTATTTTTTTTTTTTGCGTCACACCTGGCAATGCTCAAGGGTTACTCCTGGCTCTGCACTCAGGAATTACTCCTGGAGGTCCTTGGGGAACCATATGGGAAGTTGTGGATTGAACCCGGGTCAGCCACGTGCAAGGCAAACACCCTACCCACTGGTCTATTGCTCCGGCCCCCTTCATACCAGTTTCAAGAAGCAGAAAGGGAGGTGTAGACCCCATTTTATTCACTATGATCATGGAACCTAGATGGGTAAGTATTGTTCCCAAGTCTGTCTTTAAGTAGGTAAACGAAATATGAATAGAAGTTATGCATAGTACAGTTGTCAAAAATGATTTCATTTTAAATTTTGTGTTTGCTTTCTGTTTGGGCTACTTCTGGCAGGCTCAGAATGTACTCCTGTTCTGTGCCCAGGGATGAATCCTACCAGGTCTCAGGGAGCCATATGTGGTGAAGCAGGTCAAATATGGATCAATCAGTACAAGACAAAGGAAGTACTTGCTATATAATTATCTTTTCATCGTCTTTTATATATATATATATATATATATATATATATATATATATATATATAAGTGTTTTTAGTATTGTGGACTCAGACTCATGGGGCAGAGCTGCTACCGGCTCTCCCTGTGCTCAGCTGATCATGAGGTGCCCAGAGGGATGGTGGGTTCTCGCCCTGGCCCACCATCCCAATAAAGCCTGGCAAGAAGCCAAAGGAACCCCCCACACCATGAGGGTCGCCATTTTCAACATCCAGACTTCAAAGCTCGTCAGAATTCCACCCAAGAGAAAAGCTAATTCTCCTTATTGCAGTTCATCAATAAATGCAGGAACTGAGAGGGTACTACCAAGAGTATACCACCCACACAGTAGAGCCTGGCAAGCTACCTGTGTCATATTTGATATGCCAAAAAACAATAACAATTATAGACCTCATTCCCATGACCTGAACAAATGGTTTGAGGTTCTTCACGTTCCTGGAGCAAGCAGATGTGTTAGTGTAACCCTTGGGCTACATTAGCACATGACAGGACATATGGAGATGTTACTGGTGCCCACTCGAGCAAATGGATGAACAATGGGAAGACAAGTAATACAAGTGAAACAAGGGATTTAAGTTGTTACAACAACTTAGAAAATTGTTACAACAATTTCAGAAAATTGTTTAGGGCTAAAGTCCAAAGGAAATGCAGGCACAAAATTGCATTCCAGAGCATGGAGGTTTTGTTTTTGGAGGGGAAATTTGGGGCCATGCATAGTTTTGATCAGGGCTTATTTTTGCTCCATGCTCTGGTTATCACTCCTAGCGGTGGATGTCATATAGTGCTGAAGATTAAATCAGGGTCAGTTGTGTGCCAAAAAAGGCCTGACCTACTGTACTGTCTCTCCAAACCCAGCATAGAAGTTTTGGAGGATATTTAAAAGTCCTGTTCTTTCTCTAACCAAGTTTGTCAAACTATCACTACTGATCTTCAGCTTGAAATAACAAAGTCTGTTTAAACAGCAACAAAAATATCTGTGTAAATACAGTTTGTCCCTTTATCACCTCTATCAACTATTCATATTGTATTATCAGACAAACTCTCTCTACTAAAAGATTGATTAAAGCATACTCTGTTAGTAGAATTCCTTCTTCCAAACCATCTTCTTCAGCCTATCTACATTTTGGATTCACCTTGGAGGGTTACCGTGGATGTTCCAACACCTAGTATAAAGTTTGCAAAAACCTATGTTAAACCACGAAAAATGTTTATGTTCATAGTTGAACTTCTTAGAGATTTCAAGATATTCATGTATTTAGTTGGTCTCTGAGATGAGTACTATAGTTTACATGTTTGGTAAATTTATTTTAATTCATCATCTTAAGAATATTGAACATCTATTTGCACACAATTACATACTGACCCACAGAAGAGGAGGAATATTCTGTTTGTAAGAGCCATAAAGCTTCTCTTCTTAAAGGTAAGAACATTGATGAATAAGCAGTACAGAGGCTAAAGTGCTTGTCTTGCATGCAGTGAACCCCATTTTGATTCCCAGCACCACATGTGGCCCCATGGGTGCTGCCAGGAGTGATCTGAAAGCATAGAACTAGGAGTAAGCCCTGAGCATCAAGTGTGTCACCCTATTCCAAACCACCACTGCTACGCCACTGTACATTCTCATTCCAACACCAGCCTCATCTGCACCCCAGAGAGATTGTTGGATATTCAGACTCTCAGGTCCCGCCCCATGCCTTTGGACCAGTATCTGCATTTAGATAAGATGCTCATGAAGACTTTCCTGGCATCTATGTATGGAAAACTAGAAGAACCCTGATGTAATCCACTATATTTATAAAATCATTTCTAAGTTTCCCCTCCCTGGATTTTCAGGAAAATTTTACCAGTATGTAAACTGAATGTCACTTTGCAGGACACTGAAAAGGCAGGAAAGGCCAGGCTATGCCATGCCAGGGGTTCCACTCACATAGTACGTAAAGTAAATGTATCCTCTAGAGCTGTGCAAACTAAAGAAATATCTTCAGAAGACATTATAAGGATAATGGAGATTTTGAATATAAGTTTATCAAAACTTATTAGTTATACCTTAAGTATTCATATTAAATCATGTCAAATCAACTCATACTATTATCATTAATTAAACACATATTAAGACCTAGATATCTTGATGCAATTTTCTAGTTATTATTCATTCATTTTTGGCGAGCCCCTTACCAACCACCGAAGGTCAGCTCCACGGTTGCTTCTCCTTGGGGCCAAGCGGTGTAGCTGTGGGTCTGGAGTGGTTGGGTCTGGATCTCTTCCGGGGTTGCCGATGGAGCTATAGGTCTGGCATGTCTCTCTTCTGGGGTAGCTGGCATGAGGGTGGAGGAAAGGGTGGAGGAGCCCAAATTCCTGTTCCAAGTCTGACCAGCGTGGCTCTCACCCGCACGTGTGAGGAAACCCTTGGAGCAATGTTGGACTCGGCTATGGGCCACGTGGAAGCGACCCATGAAGCTGACCTTTGGTAGTTGGTAAGGGGCTTGACCAGCCTCTGGCCAAGTCCAATTTTGCTCAAGGGTTCGCTCACATGTGTGGGGAGGGGCCATGCTGGCTGGACATGGAGCTGGGATTTGGGCTCCTCTGCCCTTTCCTCCACCTCCGTGCCAGCTACCCTGGAAGAGAGACATGTCAGATCCACAACTCCATTGGCTTGCGGCCATGGAGAATCTGCGTGACAGTCTTAGATAGTACTAGATGTTAGGATCAGGTCCTTCTCAGGATCTTTCACATTTATACACTGTATACAGTACCAGGCAGGTTTTTGTTGTGACCCGCCATCCCAGTGAGCCTAGCAGGAAGCCAGAGCAACCCCCCACACCATGAGGTCAGTCATTTTCAACATCCTGACTCCACAGCTCCTCACGCTCCACCCAATAGAAAACCTGATCTTTCCCCTTTGAGTTTCATCAGGAAATGCTGGAGATGAGAGCCTTCTACTGAGAGTTTACCACTTACATGGCTGAGCCTGGCAAGCTACCCGTGTTTTATTCGATATGCCAAAAAACCACTGACAATTATGGACCTCATTTCCCGTCCTGAAGGACCGGTTTGAGGCTTTTCCTTTTTGGAGCAAGCAGATGCCCCTGGGGGTACACTTGCTTGCAACAGGACACAGGACATATGGAGATGTTACTAGTGCCTGCTCGAGCAAATCAATGAACAATGGGAAGACAAGTGATACAAGTGAAGTGATTCATTCATTTTTTGGTTTTGGTCCACAATTTGTAGTGCTCAGGGCTTAATTTTGACTCTGAACTTAAAGAACAGTGCCGGTTGGATCTCAGGGTCCACATGCAGTGCTAAGGATAAGTTGGTTATTTGCAAGGTAAGTGCTCTACCTGCTGTGCTATTTTTCCAGCCCCTTCAGTTGTTATTTTATATTATCTAAGAGAGTGGTTTTCAACTACTGTCTGCAGACTGGCACTGGCCAGCAAATATTTCCTGCCAGACTGAGAATAAAAATCACTGCCACTTAACAGTTAAACTCTACCAGTGATAAAATCCAAACAGAGAAACTGAAGGAAAGCAATGCAATGCTTCATCTCTCTGCAGCTGTGGTGATCAAATATTCTAGCAAAAAAAGCAATAGCAGATTTTGCACTAACATTACTTGAAATAAATATTGCATCCTCAAAAGTTCAAAATATTGCATTATTAGCATTTTGTTTATGACTCTATTTCTGCTTATTTTAAATTTAAATAATATAGAATTTTCATTTTATAATATTAGATTTAAAAATGAATACACAAAATACTTTTTTAGAAAAAATGATTTTTTTATTTCCTCCTTAGTGATCTATGAAATATTTCTCCTATTTCACCTGTTCACAGATTTGCAAAAGGTAAAAACTGCTGGTCTAAGATATAATCCATTACTATCTCCCTCCATTTTTTTGATGAGGAAATGGAGGTTCCTGTGGGTTTATAAAAGATGTCATTCTCAAGGTCAAACGTACGAAAATAGCAGAGTTGGGATTTGACACTATAACTTCACAGATCAGGCTCTTACAACAAAACACAGACTTAAAGTCCTGAGGATAGTGACAGGTAGGAAATAAGAATTTAGGGAACATGTCTAAAAAATAAATTACTAAAAAGTATTTCCAAATGTGCAAGTAGACAATGGTAAGAAAAGTTCCCATATTATTGCATGGTTATATTTTTTATAACCATTTTGACAAGTCATTTGCATTGTAATTTAGAAATCTGCAAAAGGCTATCCACTTGTTTATTCCTTATAGCAATTAACTTCAGAATCTTACCTTTATCTACATTTTTGTGACTAGTAGTAAGGCACAGGAAGCTTCTAGATTCTTTCGGATAATCCAAAGTCAGGATGAATTTGAATTGAATAAAACATCTACTCTGGTTTTAGCTCTCACAAGTCACCAGTAGTGGAGCCTCAGTGACAATACAACAGGAAGTTCTGCTTACTTCGCATTAGCTGAGCCAGGTTGATACTGGGCACCCTATATGGTGCCTAGAGCCTGCAGGAGTGATCCCTGAGCACAGAGCATTGCTGGGTGTTGGCTGAAAGCCCCCTCCTCAATTGAGCAAAAAATAGGTCTTACAACTTTTAAATCCTAATCTTTCACTGTGGCAGTCATCTTCCTAAACATCAGATGTTAGGTAGAAACACATCTTAGTTGGCCAGCCCCGCCTGGACAGCTGGCAGCACATGAGTGGGCACAGGGAAATGCATTAATAAAACAAGTACAAAATTTAGTAAAGGGCTTCCAAGAATTTTTCACACTTTAGCAGATGTTGGGTTCTAACAAATGTTTGACTCTGGCACCTAAGAGCAGAGAAATTTTTTTTCTACAGTCCTTGCATTTGATTTTTTTTCTTCTGCTTTCCAAAAAATGCTTCTGTCAACCATTCCTTAAAAAAAAAAACTCAAAAAAAAGAGAGACTCCTCCAGGCTGCCTGCAGATATAAAGGGCAGATTGAATGGTGAGGCCAGGCTGCCTGAGAGTTGAGAGGCACAGTCATTACCACAGGCCCCCAGGGACATGACTACAGAGAAATTGGGCCAGGCCATGAGTAAACAGTGTTCTAGAACTCTAGAACCAGCAGGAATCTCCAGAGGTCATCGAGTCCATCCCTTTCTCTACAATTTTTCCTTTAATCTGAACCTTCAGAGAAAATGTCATTATTTCGGAGAACATCTGGAAGCAGGGTTTACTGTGAATCAGTGGAAACTCTCTTTGGAATTCCTCAATTTTTACACATTCTTAAACACCTAGTCTGGCTTTTAGCTCTTGTCAGAGGTAATTTTCCCTTCTCTTGACCACCCCTCTCTCTCCATCCTCTAGGAGACATTAAACAGTGTTTGAAGATTTGTGATGGTCACAAATAAGGCAGATTCTAATTACTGTTTACCTAGTATGATGCCAAAAATGCTGAAATACACTCTATAGCTGAAGATAGGTCTGAGGACCAAAAGTAAAAATTGTCTGATCCCAAAGGCAATATGAAAAAGTTAAAAAAAATCATTGAAAAGAAAAGGAAAAGTACATAATTTTTTTTTTGCATAGAGCTATGTGTATCAGTAGAATGTCAGATAATAATGTCATATTTTTTCACTTTAAGGACCTGACAGTGGTGGGATTAGATTTATAACACCTGTAAATAGATTTCTTCACAAGCTCACCCAACTTTTGCAGTCAGACTTACCTACCTCTTTAATGTATCTATCAAACTAATCTATCAAAAAGTTAATTTCATGAAGGCAAAAGCCACATATGGTTTATCTCTGTTTTTCCCTAGTGCCTATGACAGAAAACGACATATACTTAATGTTTCTTATACAATTTACAAATGATCACCATTTAAATCATCTTGTTATATAAAAATAGCAAGATAAGATTTTTCACCAGTTTATCTTATTCTAGATATGGTCTATCTTAAAGTTAACAGACTCCATGTAGATACATTGAATATTCTTGGGTATTTAAAAACAAAAGAATAACCCTACAGAACAGTTGAAACCAGTCTGAGTTATTTCAAATAGAATAAAACATGGACTGTTTATTAATATTTTTTAGATAAACATAATATTTATTTTCCAATTGAGTCTCAAAGTGAAAATCATAAGGACAGCGTATTCTAGATATTGTAGCTATTGCTTTGCTTTTCACAATAGCAACACAATATTGTAAAGCTCAGGCCCGGTCCACTTCATAGAAATGAGTCACCTCTGAGAGATGCCGTATAGTATCAGAGCTGAACAATTCATGGATTGTATTTAAAGTGCTCTTGGAAGTCTACCAACTACCACTATCACAGACAAACCATTTCAGTTTTAACAGGAACTACTTTAGCCCATCCTGTTAGTGTAGGAGGTTTCTCCAACTTCCTTTAGACTTTAATTGATAACACACAAATCTGTTCCAACAGATGGTTGGGTGGGTAGCATCCGAAGCTGAGGTCTAGAGAAAGACTTTCCATCCTCAGCAAATGCAAGAATAACTAAGGGTGTAGATTCATGGTACACCATGGAAATATCCAGAAAGCTCTGGATTGTACATCAAGGCATCAGGAGTCTGGATTAAAAGACTCTGACACAGGAAGAATACAGCTACCCTGCTGCTTTTCTAGCAAGTACAAATGATATGACATGATCTTGAATCCCAGACCTCTAAGATTATTAGCTGGTGGTGTTTGGAAATTTATTAATTATAACCACATTTTATTTTTCCACATATGAGTAGCCTCACTCAAGTGAAAGAAGGAATCCGGAGCTCTGACCTCTGTCTCTGTTCCAGAGTCAGGGACACTGTCTCATTTGCCAAGGCATCGAAAATCAGATGGGATGGACATGTTATGCGATTTGGAGATGACCACTGGACTAGAGCCATTACCGACTAGATCCCACAGGATGTCTAAAGATCACGTGGCCTCCCACCTACAAGATGGTCAGACTTCTTCGTCAAGAACCTAAGCGAACGGTTTGAGGCGCTTCATATTCCTGAAGCAAGCAGATGCCATTGGGCTACACTGGCATGTGATAGGGTCAAATGGAAGTATTACTGGCAAATGGAAATATTACTGGCGCCTGCTCGAGCAAATCAATGAATAACGTGATGTCAAGCAATCAAGTCAAGTGATGTGTAGTGATTGATGGTGATAACCTTTTAAGATTTTGAAAAGCTTGGATGATATATAAAATGTTTTTACTAATTTTTTTTAATTTTTTTTATGTATCAAACATAGCTACCCTGAAGATGATCTCTAGTATTCTTGCCATAATATTGATATTTCTTCAAAGATAATTCTTAATAATTTTGCTGATTAGGAGATGGAAGGCAGAAGTGTCAAGTGTTCAGTGTCAGGAATCTAAGCAACAGGACTAGAGTGACAATACATGGATAAGGCAGTTGCTGAGCATGTGGCCAACCCAGGTTGGATCTCCAGCAACCCATATGGTCCTCTGAGCATGCCAGGTGTAATTCCTGGGTGCAGAGCCAGAAGTACACCCTGAGCTCTGCTTAGTGTGACCCCAAAGCAAATAAAGAGAAAAAGAAGCTCAAGAACCTCACAATATTTGGAAATAACTGATGGTCTCTTATCTAAAGTTAATTACTCACAAGAAGATAAAAGTTATATCACTGTATTCCCGTTCATCATTGATTTGCTCGAGCAGGCACCAGTAACATCTCCATATGACCTGTCTCATGCAAGTAGAGCCCAAGGGCACCTGCTTTCTCCAGGAACATAAAGAACCTCAAATTACTCCTTATGACATATAGGAGGTCATAATCTCAGAAGGGATATTGCTTTTATCCAATTTTTTTCAATATTAGGTAATTGAGTCAACCAAACCTTCCCAAAGGAGTAAACAGAAGCTATCAGCTTTCATTAGAGATAAGGAGGTCCACAAGAAAGGATCCACTTGACCCAAGTAATCACTCTGTCCAGTTCTTTGCCTATCTTTCTTTTGAGTTAACTTAACTCATAGTAGCAAGGCCATTTTCAGTAATGGTCACAAGAAATTCCAAATAGATCATCTTTCACCATAAAATCCAACAGACTAAACTGCATCCTTCCCTCTACCCCAGTGAAAGTCTCAAAATATAGTCTTTGTAGATCAAGCCTGAGTTAAATGCTAATTACTGTCATTGTCACACATCTTAACCAAGCAAACTGAATAGGCAAAAGAGTACTTAGAAAAAGGAAGAATAAATTCTAGGTGGACCAAAAAAAGACAAAGAAGAAGAAAAAAGAAGAAAAAAAGTAGATGGAGGAGGAAGAGTAGAAGCAGGAAGAGGAGGAGAATCAGGAAGAGGAAGAAGAAAAGAAGACAAAAGATGAAAAAGAAGAAGATGAAAACAAAGAATGAGGAAGAAGAGGAAGAGGAAGAAGAGGAAGAGGAAGAAGACAAAGATGAGACAACAACAATGAAGATGAAGACGAAGACAAAGACGAAGAAAAGTACAAGAAAAGAAGAAGAAAAGAAGAATAAAAAGAATAAGTAGAATAAAAGAAGAAGAAGAAGAAGAAGAAGAAGAAAGAAGGAAGAAGGAAGAAGGAAGATGGAAGAGGAAGAGGAGGAAGAGGAAGAAGAAGAAGAAGAAAGAAGAAAGAAGAAGAAGGAGGAGGAGGAGGAGGAAGAGGAAGAAGAAGAAGAAGAAGGAGGAGGAGGGAGGAAGAGGAAGAGGAAGAGGAAGAAGAAGAAGAAGAAGAAGAGGAAGAAGAAGAGAGAAGAAGAAGAAGAAGAAGAAGAAGGAAATAAGAAGAAAGAAGAAAGTTGTTTCATTGACCACCCAATGTCTCTTTTTTTTTATTAGGGTTTACCTGCCTCCATTTATCCTGATATATTATGAGTGTGGATATGGAAGGGCATTGAGCAAGTGCTGAAATGAAAGCAGATCATGGACAACTGGACTGGAATAAATATCTTGTGCAATGTTTGTTTCATTTAAACATTTCCTCCATAAGGCAAAAGTGATATGATGACCATGTTGTGTATCATTCATGTAGCAATTTGGCTGCCTGAAGAAGAAAATTTTCACATATTCCTGCCATCTACTGACTTTTTACTCCCCTTCAGTTATTTCCAGATAAAATATCTAAGGTTAACAATGAAAGAGTGAACCCTCCTTTGGCTTTGATATTCTAGTATAAATCTACAAGCTGATAACCCTAAAAAAGCATATATTTGCAGTTATTTAGAATATTTCTTCTGTATCTCTAATACACTTAGTGTTTTTAAGAGTTCATTTGTGACACTAATGTACTGAAAATAAGTACATTATATATACAAAGGATGAAAATTTCAAACTCTTAGTTAGCTGATGTTAGAAATCAGGGCAAAAGAAGGTCAAGTGCTGAGATTTTGAAGTTAAGCACAGTGAGGACTAAAGCCCTAAGAAAATTGTTGAACTATCCTGAAAAAATTTATCTTTAGTAAAATAAATAGTATAGTAATATTTTATTTTATATATTATCGTAATATATTCCACACTACTGTAATATGTGCTTTCATGCTTTGAAATCTCACCCTAAACTCCTAGAGGTAACACCCATTATATTTTCCATTTTAAAGATGGTGAGGCAAAAAGTTTAGAAACCTGATAGGTATTGCACCTCTATAAATTGACAGGAAAGTATTCAATAGAGGGGATGGGGAGAGCACAAACATAAAAAGCTGATATGGTGATATATGTGCTTCTTCCTTTCTGAAATGCACAATCTAATGCACTGAACATAATTCAAGATGATTGAGAATGAATAGATATGGTTATTGATCAGAAAATGCAGTAGTTTAATATTAAAGGGTTTCTGGAAGAGAAAATATGTTTGGTTGTTCTAGAAAGTGAACATTATGCTCTTCTGCCTCTAACAAAGGCAAAGTGCTCTTTCTTCAGGAGAACATTGGCTATACATGAGAACAAATTCAGAAGAGAACTGATTCCCAAGCAGGCCAAATTTTATGAAGCAACTTTCATAATCAATATCATATTATATTATCATCAAATAACCTAAACAGTGAATAGAAAGATAGTATGAAAGGCTGGAATATAAGAGTGATTTTCTAATATCTCTTAGTTCCTTTCTCTGCAATTTGAGATGCAAGAGTGAAACCAAAATCTGAACCCAGTGTGCCCCAGGAAAACAACTTTGGTAACACCTAGTATTCACAGAGGATTTATATGTAATTTTATAATTATTATTTTATTTAGTCATGAAAACAACCTAATGGCTATTAATATTTACACTTTCAGATTAACAAAGTTCATTGAAAAACTTGTTCTAAGGTCACGTAAAACTGAATAGTAACTCCAGACAATAATGGGGATCTTGTATCTTTAACTACATGTGCTTCTCATGGAAACACGGGCCAAAATAGAGTAGATGAGTGCATTTCAGTATCATTTGTGTCACTTGTCTTCCCACTGATCATCAATTTGCTCGAGCAGGCACCAGTATCATCTCCATACATCCTGTCACATGCTAGTGTAGCCCAAGGGCATCTGCTCACTCCAAGAACATAAAGAGCCTCAAATAATTCCATCAGGTTATGGGAATGAGGTCTATAATTGTTACTGGTATTTGGCATATCAAATATGACATGGGCAGCTTGGCAGGCTCTGCCATGTGGGTTGGATACTCTTGTAGTCACCTCTAATCTCGAGCATTTATTGATGAACCGGGCTGTGATCATCTCTTCTGCTGGGTGGAGCTCTGACAAGAGAGGAGTCGGATGTGGAAAATGGTGGCCCTTATGGTGTGTGTGGTCCCTCTAGCTTCTTGCGAGACTCTGCTGGGGCGGAATTTAAAAAAAGTGATTCTAACTGAAAATAAAAAATTAAAACCATCACTACTTGAAGACAATATAGTAACATGTACACACACACACAGAAAAAGAGGAGAGCGAGAAAAGAGAAGTAAAGAAATTTATGGTAGGAGAATTATTATTAATAGAAAGCAATTCTATACTAGAATATTCTATTCAGTTATAATCCAAATACAAATCAGTGTAACTCTTTAAATGGATATATATTGTCCACAACATAAAAAAAATTTCTGAAAGCCCAAAAACTCTTTAGTTTATTCCATAATAGATAATGATTCAAATGCCCCCATTTACAAGAAACAATTTCATACATTTAGTTTTAATAAAGAAGTGAGAAAATAAATGGCCGCAGACTCTGTCCTTATCATAACAAAACTCTCTGTACCCACAGTGAATCAATATTTTCCCATAATGCTACTTGTCTCCTACTTGAATTCCTGGCAAATTCTACAGAGAAATGCAATGCTTACAGTACATTATTACTTTGTTGTTTTAGGGGGATTATTCATTCTCATGTATTACTGAAACTGTTCATTTTACAGCACCTATTCCCAACTCTAATTTTAATAGTTCATATTTCTTCTCTTATAGCTATTTAAATACAAATTGCTTTATAAAATTAATTGATCTGATATCTGGATGTCAATATTTGCATATGCTGACAAAAATAAATATTGCATATAATGGTGTATATTATAAAACAGATAAGCTAATAATACCCCAATGGAATCCCATAACAGTTAAAATGTATTGATGGTTCCAAGAATTCTAGACACATGAGTACAATATAGAATAAAGAACAAAACTATCTTATGCTACATGACTATGTTCAAGTGTTTTACTCGTGGAATAATGAACTTGTTATATTTTGACTGGTTCGTTCCAAATTTCTCTCTTGGAGGTAATAATTAGGACTCAACGTTACAGGTTTTGTCAATTTTCAGTCATGTTGAATATATCCCAGCTCTACTATGTAAATATTTACAGTATTATGTATTTTTCCCTTCTAAATTCAAACTAACTATTGGATTATGGAAACCAATTATAATTAAAAAGAAAAAACAAGAATAAGTGCTAATATTGATAAATATAGCACATATTCAAACACTGCTAAATATTTTATGCTAGTTTCTCTATAGGAATTACTCAAAAGTAAACAGCTTGTATTTTACATAAGATTAAACTGAGGCACTTATTAAGTCACTTCTTTGGTGCACAGTTTCTTAATAGTGGAGTTAAGCTTCCAATCAAGTTTTTAAAATGCAAAATTTATAATTAATTCTTCATCTACTCTATAGCCAAAAGTGTAGAATTAGTTTTAAAATGGTGACAGAGGTCAAGAGAGATAGCACAGTGGAGAGAGTGCTTACTGCGCATACTGTCAACCCAATTCAACTTGAGTCCACACACTGCATTTGGTTGACCAAGCACAGAGTCAGGAGTGAGTCTAGAGCACCACCAGGTGCACCACCCTGCTCCCCAAAAATGTGGTAACAAACATTTTATATATGTCAGTCAGGTGTATTGTTAGTCAATTCATAATCTATGACATAACACAAGTAATAAAATCTTAGAAAATAAGAGGCCTTTACTGACTTCCATACTTCATATATGTATTCTAAGTATATTTTCAATATATTTATCAATATATTTATGTAGCTTGATTTAGTTCAAGAGAAATAAAAACAGAAGGGCCTTCTACCAATTCTTATGTGTTTTAGCTTGCAAATACCACATCAATTTAGTTCTTAACCTCTTTGTCACATGCAAGTGACATGACTCTCCTCATGGAGGTTTGAACAAGGGACAGAACACAAATATTAAATAAACAGAATTTTTTTTCCTCACAGAACTCCATTATCCTGAACGGCGAGAGAACTGATACATTGACAAGCATGCTTTACTAAGCATCTTTTAGTTATTTACTATAATTTTGCGTTAGTTTGAGGACCACATACAACAGAATTTTAGGGCTGTGCTCTGCTAGGTGTTCAGGGCTCCATATAGATTTGCTAATCAATCGCAGGCCTCCTGCATGCAAAAAAATACATTCTAGCCCTTTGAGCTCTCTTTTTAAACCCCTATCCTAACTTTTGTGGAGTTAAATATCTGATCAAATATTTAATTACTGAATCCATAATATTTCTTTAATTTTTACAATAGATGTAACTAAAAGTACATGTATGTATTGGCAATTAGGGTATCTTCTATATAATTTTTTTATGAAGACATATGTGGGGTGGGAAAAAGCAGATTTGAGCATCTTTAATACCCCACTGCTAACACAGCAACTTTGCCAGGTTTTGCTAAATATCACGTTCATATTAGGTACTTAGCTTTATATGAAGGCAGCAGGTTTGAATGCTTTCCTTATGTAAGATGGCCTATTCTCACCATTGCTTAAATCCTGCTCTTACCCTTGATATCATCCATTTTTAGCCATAGAGAGTTGATCACACAAGTGCAAATCCAATCATTGTTATGGACAATGACTTTCTGATAATGTTGCTCTCAATCTATCCCTTTCTAATTCACTAAAATTCAGAATCAAAATTTCAGGGAAGGAAGATCGCTACATTCACAGAGTTATGTTGGAGTTTCATTCACTTCTTGGGAAGAAGGGGTCCTCCTCTAGCGTGCCCATAGAGCCAGGAACTGTTACGCTTAGAAGACGTGGACAACCAACCAGAATGAGTAGTTCACAACACAGTGATGGAAGTGCTAGGGGCCACCAGACTGATACCAGTGTGTGAGGTTACCCAAGGCTATACAGTGCATGCTTTCTGGATTGAAATGCAAATTAATTGATTCAAATCGTATATTACTAGTCTGTTCACTGATAGAATAGAGAATAATGTTTAAGGAATTATGAACTCTCCTTTTTGACATGTATCCATCAATAAGAAGGGAAACTATGAAAAAGTATTCTCTGCTTTCTCCAATACTGCGTTTTTATCTTTCTCTCTTTGTAATTCTATGCATATAAACATACCCATATACATAAAATGCCCAGATTTTAACGCTCCTGAACTCAGTCTGACCTCTGAGTTTCCTCTCCTGGCCCATATTCACTTTTGTGTTCCAAGAATCATGAAGTTTCTAAAACTTTCTATTATGTGGAGTTTCAGGATCCTTTCTCGTACTATTGTGTTACCTACAGGCATGCTACTACTTGGAAACTTTGCTAGACTTAAAATTCAACTCGCTTTGACTGAATATAATCTGATAGTATAAGCTATTTAAGAAATTTAAATCATTGAAAGAAAGTTGACACCAGAACCCATTTCCTCATTCAATCCTGAAATTGAGAATATAATAAAACATAGATTTGAGAAGAAAACAAAGCTTTTATACAGAAGTTTGAAGTAATAAAGTACTTTATGGTTTTAGTTCCGCTTTTTGTTTCTGCTTTTTTATATTTGGAGAATATGAAGTCTCTTACTCCATGTGGAGAAAGATTTTCTACAAAGTGAGTCTATTTCAAGAGAGAAAAAATAATTGGAAAACAGTATTGCCCAACATAACGGAAAAATAATTCTTCACTCAGCTCTTGAAAACATGCAGCCTTAATACACTATCATGATCTTTTTCCCTTCATTAAACAAATCCTCTCGGCCTAAATGACTGATAGTGTCCCTTAATAAACTGGTAAAGGGAAACTTGATGTACCCTTTGAAACTTCATCACTCCATTGCACCAAAACGATTTATTAACTGCAATGCAAATTAATTGATTCAAATCATATATTACTAGTCTGTTCACTGATAGAATAGAGAATAATGTTTAAGTAATTATTAACTCTCCTTTTTGACATGTATCCATCAATAAGAAGGGAAACTATGAAAAAAGTATTCTCTGCTTTCTCCAATACTGCGTTTTTATCTTTCTCTCTTTGTAATTCTATGCATACAAACATACCCATATACATAAATATCCCACTTCCTTCCCAGTGTGTTCATTTTAAAAAGAGAAGTAATGACTGCATGCATCATGCAAATGGGTTGCCATGGAGAAGCCTTTCTAGGTTTGGAAACAAAGAGTACACGGAAAGAAGGCCTACAACTAGCTAGCAGAAAGCCCTAACAGGGCTAGAGAGTACAGTAATGGCTTAAGGTGCTTGCCTTGCACATGTCTGACCTAGTTTTAAACCCCACACTGTAAATGGTTCCTCAAGCCCCTCCTGAGCACAGAGATGGAAGGAAGTCCTGAGTGTTGATGGGTGTGGCCCAAAATGAGAGAATCTCAGAGTGATCATAATATTTTTCCTAACTTCAAGGCAATATCATTTTACTGGACTCCAAAAAAGGTTCTGTCCTTTTATGAGTATTCATTGCTGTAGTGAAGAGCTGCTTCCTGACTACTTGCAAATAAATCAAAAGCATATACACAATATAATATTTAATAGAATCCTAAAGGCAATGCCTTGTTCAAAGCTAGTTCCCCTTTTAAGTAAGCTTTCAATATATTATGTTTTCTTTTAGTTAAATAAATGTTTAGAGTTTTGACTTCTGACCTCTCCCACTGTGAAAAGAAATATATTCATTATTTGCTGCCATAGTTATATATTCTTTCATCTCTCAAAAAGGCACAAGCTAAATTCAAAGGACTATATGCAAGTTTATTTTTCTGGAGTGCAAATTTTCTCTGTTGATTGAGAACTATTTAAAGACAAAGCAAACTTAGATTTTATTACTAGATTGGAGCATTAGTACCCAGGTTCAATCACTTACTCCAACTCCCATCCTGACCATAACCAGACTGCCAATGCACACACACACACACACAACAAAACTACACACAACCACACACAAGCTACATCAAACACATTTCCCTCAAATCTATAATTTTTTAAATGAGAAAATTTTAAAAATATCTTGGTATATTGAAAGGAACAAAGGAAAGATTATTGTGCTTCAATAAGAAAATTTAAACAAACTGGCATTCCAAAAGACCCAAGAACACTCTGAAGAATGCATTTCCAACTTTAAACATACAATATCACTGACATTTCTTCGGCATGCATTATGTTCAGTCACTCTAGAAGATCTGTTATTTTCAGAAATACATTTGATTCCCAAAGTGGTGTGTTAGATGATAAGCTAAATTTGAGAAAATAGTCTTAGAACAGAAAAAGCAGCTTGCTTGAGTCAGTTCCTTCATTGTCTGATGAATCTGGGAGTTTGAACCCATGTCTTACACATCCTAGCATCATTACTTCCTCCATGTAGCTCCCAAATTAGAAAATAATAAATTTCAAATGCAGAGCTTCTGCCATACAAAACATGTGCCCCATAGCAGAGCACTGGCACAGTTTCAGAGAAGAAATCATAGGTATGATTAGGTCAGAGATTAGAGTCTGGAGATGCATGATGTCCACTCTAGCTCAAACCCAACCTGAAACCCATTCTCTCCTTATCTTTATTAATAGGTGATAATTTGCCAAGCCAAACAAATATATTTTCAGGATACAAAATCTATAGACGTGTGTAGGTGCTGAGATCATTCAGAAGTATGTGGGTCAAGTTTTCAGCAAAGATTTGTAAAGGGTCTCATTTAGTTGAAATGTCGCTTTGCTGCTCTTCCACCTTCTTTGTTCTTACCATCTAAGTAGAATATTCATCCAATGACTTAAAGCTATGTGATAAGGCTTAATCATAAAAGAACTTGGGCCATGAAATCGCAAAATGAAATTCAACAATATCTGCAGAGAATAAGTTTTCAAGTTCAAGCTTCAAGAAACATAAAAGAAAATTATCTTATACCTTATTTAAGTCACTTTTTACTTAGGATTAGTATTATACTAATTTTACTTATAACTTATATGTTGTTAGAAGAAAAAAAAAAGGGTCATATGCAGACCCCTATTTTCCTGATAAAATAATCCCTTTGTCTTGGTCTTTTAAGTTTGTGTACTCCCTTGAACACATATATTCGCTTGATTGTTTTTTTCTACCAGAGAAATGTGGACCACTCAAAATAAAACTTAGAAAAGTATCTAAAGGTCCTGATGTGATTATGAAAGGATGATCAACAATGCAAGAGATGAGTGGCTTGAGAGATAGAACAGCAGACAGGGTAAAAGCCATGTGTGTGCAACCAAGGTTTGATTTCCAGCACTCCATAGGTCCCCAAGCCTTCCAGGAGTGACCCCTGAATGCAGAACTAGGAGTAAACGCTAAACATCACCAGGTATACACTCCTCCCCATACCAAAAAAAAAAAAAAAAAGCAAAACAAGAGAGAGATTATAAAAAGACCATAAGAAACTCAAGGGATGAAATTATTAAAACAAATCAACAATGCAAGAGATGAGATTATGAAAAAGACCATCATGGTGAAAATTTTCTCTGTGATAACACCCAGATTAACTTTTCTATCACAGAAAACTCTAGTAAAAATCTGTTTGGAGGAACTGTGTCTCAGCTCCTCCTGCAAAATATTCAGGACTTGCTCTCTCAACCCTGTGTTTTCACTTAAACACATATCTTTGTCTTTCTACATATTTTTTTTTATAATTTGGACAAACAGTTCTCTCTTGAACAAGTTAACTTCATACGCTTGTTCTCTTTCCTCCACATATTTCTTTCTTTAAACATTTTTTAATTAAATTACTGTGAGATTTTCCTTTTTGGGTCACACCCGGCGATGCTCAGGGGTTTCTCCTGGTCTGGCGGTATGCAGGGGGACCATATGGGATACCGAGGATGGAACCAGGTTGGTTGCATGCAAGATAAATGCCTTACCTACTGTGCTATTGCTCTGGCGGTAGAACAGCGCTCCAATTATAGCTCATTTCCATGACCTGAAGGAATGGTTTGAGGCTCTTCATGTTTTTGGAGCGAACAGATGCCCTTGGGCTACACTAGCATGTGACAGGAGTTATGGAGATGTTACTGGTGCCCTCTCAAGCAAATCAATGTACAACGGGAAGACATGTGATACAAGTGAAGTGAAATTACTGTGAGATAAACACTTACAAAGTTGTCCATGGTTGGGTTTCAGGCATGCTTTTGTTCCAACATCCATACCTTCACCATTGCACATTTCCATCCTTCCACCCCCCCCCCAGTCTGCCTCTATGGCAGACACTTTCCCTCTCCTCTCCTCTCCCTCCCTCCCTCATCCCCTCCCCTCCGTTCTCCTCTCCTCTCCTCTTCTCCTCTCCTCTCCTCTCCCTTCTCCCCTCCCTCCCCCCTCTCCTCTCCTCTCCTCCCCTCTTCTCTCCTCTCTTCTCCTCCTCTCTTCTCCCCCACTCTCCCCTTCATTCCCCTCCTCTCTCCTCTATATTATATTTATTCCCTTTTATATATTCTATAACACCTAGGCCTTTTCCAAATAAACAACACTGAATCTATAGTTTATTTTATTTAAATCAGCATATGTTTTACAGAAGCGCAAAGAATGTATAACATGTTGGATGTCAATATATAGGCTAGGAGTCACAACAAGTAGTGCAGGGAATTGTTCCAAAGTGCGTATTATGGGTCTCTCTTGTCATTGCTGGGAACCAGACTGTGTCAGTGATCAAAGGGACCTCACATGGGATACCCACATAAAATCTGCACCATCTGCCTTGCCTAAGCCCAATGTAAATATTCTAATTAGAAAACATTCTGGCCAGCATTTATCAATGGACACTAAAAGTTTCTGAAAGTAAGAATAAACTGCTTCTCAACTAGAAGAAAATAATAATCCAGAATCAAGTTGATCTCTCTAATGACAGTGGTTAATGAGAAGCTATGCATATCTTTAGAGTGTATAAAAACCACTTTTTTGTACAGATATATGAAATCATATATTAGAGCTTCTTTAACAAATCCACTAAGAATATACAACTTAAATATTCACTTAATACCTCATTTTCTCTATAAAAAACTGCTTTCTTGCCCACCATCAAACTACTATATCTATTTACTACTGAAATCTGCAAAATCCCTGGCACTCTCGTACAAAGCTGGCATACTCACTATTTCCTTTCACACCTATTGCTCTAATATGCTTTCCTTTATAATTGTCTAACTTTCTCAAAAGCCACACTATAAAACACTAATATTTCTGAAGTTGTTGGAAGAAATGAAAATTCATAGATTAATGCACTTTAATAAATATCTATCATATAAGAAGCACTCAATGAGTATTGGTGACTTTGATAGTATGATTTAATCAACTGTTGGTGCCAGGGCCTTTGTATGATTCAATATTTTAGCAGCTAGGGTGCTTGCCTTGCACATGGCCGACCTATGGTTGATCTCAGGGAATCTAGTATGGACCTCTGAGACCTGTTGGAGTGATTCCTGAGGGCAGAGCCAGGACTAAGTCCTGAAAACCACTGACTGTGGCCCCAAAAGCAAAACAAACAAAAGTCAACTCCACAGGGTCAACTGTTTTGGCTTTCTCTTTACCACAATCAATTAATCTATTTGTCTGTCAGTTAACCCAAGGTTTTCCTTTAATTATATAATTCAATTGTCATTTCAAAAAAAATTCTACTTCTCTTCTTATGTCAAATTCTACATGCTAAGAAATTAGTCTTCATAACTATGGAGTCAGAAATGCCTCCATCCTTTGTCATTCTTTCTCTCAGAAGAGGAAAGTTTCTTTGTCACTGGTACCAACATAGATTTTGTGAGTAGGAAACAAATATGCATATGATGCAAAATAATGTGTGTTACTGCTTTTTAACTCCTATTTTGGCACCCACCACATGCCAGATACTAGGATAAATGTTGCTCTTATGATGCTTCTCAATGAATGGGGAGGTTGTACAGTGGCAAATAAAGTTGACATATAAAGAAACTAAAATCTATTTGAAACTGAGCAACAGACCAAAAACAACATCTCATAAGTGTTCACATCCATGCACATGGCACTACAATATGAACTAATTACCATGCCACTGTATATTTAAAGCACTTACTTGGAGCTGAAGATCTTGCAACATGCTTGCATGCAGCAGAAACCAAAGTATCACTAGCCTGCTCAATATCTAAGGACATACTTACGTCTGTGTGGATTTAATAGATCACAGTGACAGCTGAAACATTTGCTTAACCTACATTGGAACTGAACTAATAAATAGAGAAGCAGGTTGAATAAGAGTAGCAGGATGATCATGGGATACATAAAAATAAACAAAAGTATGCAGAAAGGTTGAGACATGAAGATAATTAACTTACACTCTTGCTCTGGGGAAAACAAAAGCCAACTTATTGGCCAAACTGAGAGTTAAACTCCCTTTTCAGGTATGTGTGTGTGTCCAGAAATGATTATTGAGAGATAGTGTTATATCCTCACCCTGGGTATGGCAGAACATGGGGGCTTCTAAGCGGGTCATGACAAAATCATGGATGAATTAGACAAGTAACCATCAGTTAATAACGCTGCCTTCAAGTTTTACATATATAATGAGTCAATTGTGCTGTGAGTAAACACCTTGAAAGAAGATAATTCACCACTCTCTTATATTTATTTCCTAAAATATCTAAAAGTCAACTATATGGCAAGCAATACACAGGTGCTAAAGATGAAATGATGAACAAGTCATAAAAATCTCTTATTTTGTTCAGCTTTTTGCTTGGGAGAGGCAGACAAGAAGTGAGCCAATCAATGAATGGACAGAGAAATAAGGTTTTAAAAGAAACAGGCAATACATTATTAAAGGTCAGTGTAGATAACAGAGAGGATTATATAAGGAGGTACTATTTGAGCTGAGACAACCAGGATTAAAAAGATGCATTTCTGTAAAGACCTGTATGGCACAGAACCACTTAGGCTCAGGATCAGAAAGTGCACAGATCCTGAGTCTAGAAAGTTTTATGGGAATAAAGAAGGAAGCTGTGATTGGAAAGTGTTGTGAACAAGAATTATGACTGAGCAAAGGGGGAAGACATGGACAGGCGAAAAGAAGAGTTGGAATAAAACTGTGGAACTTATTCTAAGAAAAGAAGAAGCATAGAAAAGGCATGGAGAAAAACATGTTTTACCATAGATTTCTAAAATGCAGATTTTGTTTTAGAAAAAATATATTCAAAATAATAAATAGTGAAAAAATGACACTAGATAACAAGTTATGGAGGTTTGTGTGTTTTGGATAGACATAGCAGCAAGAGAAATGATCAGAAATAAAATGCTATAATAATATATTAGAAAAAAAATACTAGGGTCTTTTGCCCAAGGGTATTATTACACCATATGTCAGAAAAATACTAGAATTAAATGATTAAAAACATAGTAGATTACATTTAAAAGTGAATTTCAAATCAAATTTATAGGATGTTTCATTCCAGTTTCGAATGAAATTCAGAAGATTAGCTTTTTAGCCTAACAGATCAAGAATAAGTAGACTCTGCCCTACAGGGTAGGGACTTCCTTGGCTACATGTAGGACTATGGCGATAAAATAATTAATTAGTAAAAAAATTGTAAAACTCCATATGGTGCATTTTACAAGATGACATGTTTGTTCAAAAGAAATATGAAAGTAAGTATTTTATCGTCAAATATGCCCATAGGCTTCTATATTGCAGAAGATATCAAGATCTTTAATGAATTGACGTATATCATGGTAACCAAAAATACATATTTCTCAAACTTATATCAGAAGGAATTTACTTTCCAAATTATGGGCCAGAGTGATACTCCTGCGGGTAGGGAGTTTGCCTTGCATACAGCTGAACAGGGTTCAATCCCGGCATTCCATATGATCCCCTGAGCACCACCAGGAGTAATTCCTGAGTGCAGAGCCAGGAGTAACCCATGAGCATTGCCGGGTGTGACCCAAAAAGCAAAAAATATATATATATATATATATATATATATATTGACTTTGTATAACATAGTGCTTTGTGTAACACAATAGTGTGAATATTTGTGATTTGTTATATAAAGATTAAAGATCTTTGATTTATGATTTTGATATACAATCATAACAGTTATGATTTGATGTACTTTTGTCTTGGGGCCACAGCCAGCAAGTGTCAGAGTCTTTATCTGGCAGTTTGGTGGTCAAGTGATGTTGGGAATTGAACCCCTGGTTTCCTACAGGAAAAGCTTTCAAAGTAGCCCTCTGAAATATCTCCCTGAAATTTTCTTTTGAAGATTTATTGAATCAACACAATTTATTCTAGTGTTACAAACCAGGCTGAAGTGACAAGATCTAAAATTGTATATTTTCTTCAACTAGAGAGCCCAGCTTTTTCTAGAAATTGTCTTGAAGTAAAAAGCATTTTCTTTCTAAGGTAGCACTCAATTTGAAGGAAATTCACTGAACCAGAGAAAGAGGAGACAAATAGGGCTCCTAGTGAGAAATAAGGGTTTATTGGAATATAACTATATGATTCCCAAGGTGCTGCTCTACATACCACAGATTGTCTCTCCACAGACTAAATCCACATTGTATCAAGTGGGCGGAAAACAGGAAAAACTGAAAATGAGGTTAGTAGACATTTGTGCTGGTGTGTGTGAGAGTTTGCTAGGTGAAAAAAAAGCTACTGATTTCAAATCATAACTTATTTTAGCCTTAGTTAAATCTACAGGAAATCAGTTTCTGACCTTTAAAACATATCACCTTCTTCACATTTCCCTGGGAGTCACTTGTCTACTTAATGAAATTGTTGCTGAACTAATAAACTGTGGTTGAATTTTTGCCTCTTAGCTATTAACGTCAGAACTTGAGCATACTTTTCTACTCATTACAGTCTTGAGTCCCTTAGCAGTAGGATGTAAAGCCTTGCTTAAAATTGAATTTAGATGGTCTCTGATCTTTATGAGTTTAAATCAGCACACAAGATGTTAGAGTCATCCAAAGACTACATAGAATTAATTCTGGCTGGCCTCTGTAGCTAAGTTTCAGATTCATCAATTAACTAAATGACCTCTCCAAGCCTGTTCATTTGTTTTGTTTCCTGAATGCTAATGAAGATAATAACATTAGCAATTATAATAATAATAAAGTATATTTTAAGTGATTATTTTCATTAAAGGAAATAAAGTGTTTGGACATAAATACCAAGTATCATTATTATTTACACCACTAACAATATATTTGTCAACACTACTAACACTACCAGCAGCTACATCAACTTTACAATCATTATCAATATTACCATTAATGTCATCGAAATCACTACCACACTCATATTCATTGTTATTATGATCAAATTCACCAACATTACTTCCATTGTCATCATCACTACTAATAAAAGTAACAGAATTGTCAAGGCCCACTCAAACCAATTCCATAATTTTCAGGATCTGCTTGGTGTGTCCTTTTTTAAATCTAGACCATTTTTCTCCCAAGTTGGGTTTATTTATGCTCATGTTTTCCACATTCTGATTAAAGGTAGTTCTAAAACTAACAATACAGTAAATAAAAAATCAGGAAACAAACTGAGGATTTTAACAATGCAAATTGTCATCCTTTTAGTTAGCTTAATTACAACACTTTGTCATGTGACCATTTGAGTCTCTCAAGTACACAATTTCCTTAATATTTAATTAGTGGTGACTGATTAATTAGCAAATAATTTGTAACTAATTATTTTACATTTTATAATGTTCCTGTTACTCCATTATTTTTAATAGGAATCATTCATGGCAGCAATTAAGAGATCATAGGGTGCTGGGGATTGAACTCTGGGACTTGCATATGTAAAGACAGCTGCTGTACATTTGAGCCACATCCATGCCACTATTCACTTAATGAATTCATCTAAAAGGATATAATCAAAAAGAAAATGCAATATAACATAAGCTTTGAGGTCTCACTAAACATTAGTGGTAGTTAAGAATCACTGCAAACTCTGAGAAGCACACAAAGCACTTTGTATAATTTTCTGTCTGGAGAGTAGAGCCTGCCAGGACTGGCCTATCAGTTAAGGGTTGCCTTGGGGCTACTCTTGTACATAGACTTAGAAGGATACCTTAATGTTGAAAGAAAGCCATTGACACAGAAAACATAAACAATCTGAGTGCAACTAAGTCAGGAAACACCAGTGGGAAGTGAATATGAGCCTGTAAGGCACTGCCCACCACAGCTGTGACTCAAAGGAAGAAGAGAAGTTGAAACACCAAGGACAGGGACAATCATTCCTTTAATACCACTTTAATGAGGGCCGGCTTCAGTGACTGACCCCTGTTCTCAGAGTCTGTATATGTGAGCTTAAAAGGACAAAAGGCTTTCACATCTCAGAGTTCATACATTTTCAGTAGCAGATTCCTCCAGTGCTAGCACAATCCTTCTGTGCACAGACACATACCCAGCAATCAGGTTCGGTGATAAGATTTATTTTCATTTTTAAAAAGTGTATAAAATGCTGATATAGTAACAACAAAATTGAAGTGATAATAAAAGCAAATATAACAGCAACATGGATAGCTCTTTATATACTAAGATCTCGTACTCTCTGATGTAGTGTTTTGTATATATCATCTCTTTGATCATCACACAAATTTAATGATTTAGGTAGTTATTATCCCATTTTAAAGACTAGGCAAATAAGGACAAAGAAGTCTAGTTATGCCATGAGTGAAATAGCCAAGAGAGATTCTGAGTGAGTATTCAAATCCACTTTATCAAATTCCAGGCAGGTGGCAGACAGCAGACAGGCTTGTCTACACCCAGGGTTCTGCCCCATGGGCCCTGGATGGTTGATGGTCTGACATAGAAAAGACCGGGTCCCCTGGGATGAATCCAAAACCACAGCAGAGCCAGGCAAGCTACTTGTGGTGTATTCAATATGCCAAAAACAGTAACAATAATGGACCTTATTCCCAACGAAGGGAGATGTTGCTGGCATTTGCTCAAGCAAATCGATGAACAAAGGGAACACAAGTGATACAAGTGATATATGCTAAATTATATAATTTTACATATGTCATGATGCATACTACATATCATCCTACAATTCATCATATTAGCTCTCTAAGTCTAATAAAAATGTTTTACCCTCCCAGTTTTTACACTGGTGAGGGTTATCCCCAGGTCTGAGTGTCCAGAGATAATTTCCAAGGATACTCAGCTATGCATCTGGGCCTGACAAGATTACATGTTTGGGCTGAGCAAAGTGGTGGCACTCAGATAGACAATGCTGAAAATCACTAGGGTCACTTTATCAGGGCTTAGGAGCCACCAAGGCTACAGACAGAAATTGGCAGGGTTCTATAAGGAGAGATTAAATGAAGGTCCCTTTGAATACCAAACACACATTCCTTGTCTTTGAGTTGTCTCTCCAACTTCTACTCCATTCTTTTCAACTATATCCTCTTCATTTAAAAACACACACACACAACACTCACACTCACACACACTATATGATGTTGTATTTTCAAACATCCAAGAGCTTTAGTTTTAGACAGTTCCCTTTAGAGGAAACCTCTCTGTGTGTTACTGTTTCAGAACTGAAACTAAATACAAAACTTATCTCTTGAGACTCCAATACCAATTTAAGAACAATCATTTTTTTTCTTCCTTGCTCATATTTACAGTAAACATTATCCACTTTTGAGCAATGACACATCACAAAGTCTTATCACAGGCAATTGATGTTCTGAGATGGTGTACTGTATGACATAAATTCTTTAAAATATTTGCTTACTATGTGTACAATAGGCATTAAGATGGTGGTTATATAGTGTTTTTCAAAGTAGGTGAAGCTATTACCCCGGCAGATTGGGCAGGCAGTAGGACAATGTAGAGGCACAGAGGTAGCTTTGATGCCCCAAGGTGCACGTTTAGATTGTTCATGTAAAAAAAAAGTAGGTTAACAGGATTTTGGTGAGTAAATTTCTTCTGAAAATGGGGCAGTGTATCAAATAGATTTGGAAACTTAAACATTATAGTTATAAATTCTTTAGCATAGTACACTAAACATGGAAAACAAAGCCTATTGCATACGTTATCTGGATAGCACCCATGGCTCTTAACCTAAAGGGTTGTGGCTCTATTTAAAAAACTCAAGATGTTGGGACTGGAGTGATAGCACAACGGGTAGGGTGTTTGCCTTGCACGCACCGACCGGGTTCAATCCCGGCAACCCATATAATCCCCTAGCACCGCCAGAAGTAATTCCTGAGCAAAGAGCCAGGAAGTAATCCCTGAGCATCGCCAGGTGTGACCCCTCCCCCAAAAAACCTCAATATGTTAAAAAAAAACCCTCAAGATATTATGTAAAGTCTCCCTTTACAAGAACATTTGTATACCCAGTGTATTGTATAATCTCTGTATAACAACTCATTAAGCATCCTTATGGACCACACTATAAGTGGATATTGCTTCATGTAACATTTTCCAAACCAGCCAGTCCATAAGATTTCTTATGTCCATATTATTTCATAATATGCAGAGTGAAAAGTGACTACATAAACTGCTAAAAGGGGAAACAAAAAAAGGCATAAACTTTTCTCACTGTTCAGTCCTTATTATAAAACCCTCATTATCACTGAGTAATAAAGCTTGCATCCAGCAGAATTAAACTTATAATTAATAAAGCTGAAGTCAACAATCACTTATTTTTGAAATATTCTAAAAAAATTCACATAGGTTTGCAAATAAAACAATGATTTTGCTATTAAACAAATTTCAGGCTATTACACTTGTCCAATACTCAAAACTTTAGAAACAGCAGCACATAACAATTGGATGTGATATGCTCCAATTAATGAAAGCCCAAGGACAGCATCTTTGAAGTTTATAGTAAATCAAGCACATTTTTTAAAAATGATTGATCTTGATAAGAGCATTAAAGTAATCAGAGCTTGAAGGTAAAGTAAATATTGTTAGAGCATACGCAGTTAAGGAAGCAAAGATGACCTATAGTATTAGTATAAATGCTATGCACAGGCTTCCCTAGCAAATAAATTTGTATAACAATGTACATCAGTCACAGAGACATCATATCTCACTAAGCATTCCTGTGAGTCTATCTTTATATGAACTATGACTGTTCTTAAATATCTATATAAAGGGTTATTAAGACATTCCTAATTAATCTAAATTATCTCCTTATTTATTATTAAATTATAATCACATTTCAGTTGTAAGACGTAAATTTTGAAATATTTTCTGGGGACACATCATTATAAAACTGGATATTTATCCAATGCTGAACCAATTTCCTGTGATAAGAAATGATAAAATTACATAAATTAAATACAATAATCACTTAATTAAAAGTAGCATCAAGAAGAAATCATACAACAATTCAGAGCAATTAAAATCTCTTGCGAGAACTTGAGTTCATAACAAACATGTCTTTCTAACACTTCCTTGGAACACTAAGGGGACAGTTCTGTACTATTTTTGACAGGACTCTTCTAAGGCTGAGAAAAGCTGAATAAAAAGAAATATATCTTTCCATTCCTGTCATTTTCTCTTCATTTTCTTTTAACAATCTCTTCTTATCGGACATTATCTGTTACATGTAGCTTGGGAAATATTCATAGATTTCATAATATCCCCTCGGTCAATGTCTTTATAAGTATGATGAAGTCTCTAGATACAAGGATCACTCTTCCTAAGATTGGTGTCACCATCATGGAGGAACAAATATCTCAGTGTATTCTTGAATGGAAAAATATTAAAAATTATTAGAAGAGTTGCGTTATATAGACTATTAGAAATTAAACTAAATAAACATTGATAATAAATAAACAGTTTCATCAGAGTCATGGATGAAGAGAACCATAATGAAAATTTGTCTCTGGGATTAGAATTTGAATTCTGAACCTAGTTGTCCTAAGACATCAAAATATTTTTCTTGTAAAATGGAGATAAATTAGAATCTGGTCATTTGATTGGAGATGGAACATTGTTTGAAACCTTAATAAAAACTTTGTAAAACATGCTATAAATAATAAAGAAAATGTTCTTCATAAAATAAAGACATATATAAAGGAACTATGAACCTAAAGCATTAGGAGAGTGCTTAGCACACATTGAGTTCTGTTGGGTGATACGCCTTACCGAGTCTTAGCTTCCAGCTACACTTAGCTTATATGGAGAGCTGGTCCCTGCCTTTGGGGAATATTTGGAGCAGACATAATGGGAGTTCAGGCAGAATTGGACTGACTTCATAATTTTATATGGCATAAATATTTTATCATGAATCTTACTTGCCCCAGATCAATATTCTGTTCCCACGGGTCCCCACGTTGTACATACATGTAGATATCCCAAGAGTACTTGGCCACGTTGGATCAACCATATGTAATCAATTCTCCTAGTTCAAGACATGACAGTGCACCTCTGGGCAAACTAACGAGTCTCAGACTCTAAAGGTAATGCCGGAGTGAATTATTCTGATGGATTTTGAACCTTAGTGGGATGCAGAGTCTGGGATCTGCTAGCTATATATTCATGATAAAGGCATTAATGCCATTCCCTACAAATTACATTCTGAACTGCTTTCTGGTTCAGAGATGCAGCCCCTCCTCTCTCTGCTAGGGAGATTTTGCCTCTGGAAATCAGCTCTGACTTTTGTGAAGCTTGAGCCAAAGACGCACCTAAAGATCTACATTTCAAAAGAACAATTTACCTGGCTACATCTCTAGATTGCCCAACCAAGGATGAGCTGGGTTGGAAGATTTCGACAGGTTTCTGTCTGTAAAAGAAGCTAGGAAAAGAAGGGAACTTTTTTTGCCATTTTGGATTCCCTTGGCATTTGGTTCTCTCCCTCTCCTTACTCTCTGTACTCTGTTCTGCTTCAACACGTGGTGGCAGCCATTGGCCTAATGGTGGTCAGGGCCTAGCTGGGAACCCAGAGTCCGGGATTTTTCCTGTTCTTGGATTATATATCAGAACCTGTGATAGTATGTCTTTTCCTAAGTTTTTATCCATTCCCTGCCGGCTGGAGGTAGAAGGGAACTATTTCCTGGTTTTGTTGAAGACCCCAGTGGTCCCCGACAAAGTACTATAGAGCAGTTAGTTGGTATTAACAGATAAGACAGATCAAACATAGTTACAAATCTCCATCATGTTTCCTTCATTCTTCCAAATGATACACACAAAATTCAGGTTTATATCAATAATACTTCAGTTTAAAAAAAGTAAAGCTATTTTCTCTTTAATTTATTGTCATTTATTAGAAATTACAGCGTGCACCACATTTTAATTATCTAGATGAGAAATCTATGATATTGAATAAAAAACAAAAGTCCATTTGTGCTAATATTTTATATTCAACCAGGAACACTGTCTTATTTTGGATGAAATAAAAAACACATGAGTATTGAATTAGGGACACCATGGAGAACTTGGTATCCCAGCTGGTTCATTCACACTCCAAACACACACTGTTCTTATTCAATTACAGGCTGTACATTCAGTTCAAGAGTGTTCTTCAAAAACCTTGTTAGTGAACTTCAGATTTCTTGGAACACAAAAAAGAAGCTTGCATATGTGAGGTATTCACTGATAGAGAATAATAAGTTCTGCTGGAATTTTGTAAATGAGAGAAAATATTCTTATGTTTTATCATTTAATAATTACTAAGTCAGAATATATTAACTTCATGCATATGAATCTTCAGTTCTAATGAGTTTACAAATACACTCTCACACACCCCATTTTAAGTTCTAAAGCAATTTGCATCTTATGAATAATTAGGAAGGGATACTTTATAAAAAGTATTTTCAGAATACATTGACACATTATTAGCAAGAGGACTGAAAAATCTTTTCTTTTTGGTACTTGGAGAAAATTACATCTTAGCTTGTCATCTCAATACTGCTGACTCAGTAATAAGAATTAACTGAGTTAAAATAAAATATACTCAGAGAAAGAGAAGACTCTAGACACTAAGTAGGATTTGAATTTGTAGTTTAGTTCTTATTTTAAGTTATGTGAAAATGAGGGGTAGGAGTGAGACCTTATCAGTCAGGAGTAATCTGACTACTGGGTTTGTCCCGAAACACACATAATAATAAAGTTAAATTTTCATCAATAGGGGCCGGAGCGATAGCCCAGCGCTTAGGGCGTTTGCCTTTCAGGAGCCGGCCTGTGCCGGTCTGGGTTTGATCCCGGCATCCCATATGGTCCCCTGAGCATCGCCAGGAGTAATTCCTGAGTGCAGAGCCAGGAGTAGCCCCAGAGCATTGCCGGGTGTGACCCAAAAAAGCAAAAAAATAAATAAATAAATAAATTTTCATCAATAAATCTTTGAGACAAAATCTTTCAGGCATTTTTTTTTTTTTTTTTGCTTTTTGGGTCATACCCAGCAATACTCAGGGGTTACTCCTGGCTCTGCACTCAAGAATTACTCCTGGCGGCCTCAGGGGACCATATGGGATGCCGGGGATCAAACCCAGGTCAGCATGGGCCAGCCTCGTGCAAGGCAAATGCCCTACCCGCTGGGCTATTGCTCTGGCCCCAGGCAGAAATAAAATAAAAATATTGTTAAAATCTTATATTTCAAGAGGGACAGGTATCTGGGAAAATTGTAGTGACCTTTCAAATAAATGTTTCAGACATTATTTTCATTAAGCTGCCCAAGAAAATCTCATCACAATTCCAAAATAATGATGATTAAAAATTAATTGAAAAGCAAGCTTCTTCCATGAGTTTTAATTAAAAATTAATTAAGGGCCAGAGCAATAGCCCAGCGGATAGGGCGTTTGCCTTTCATGTGGCCAGCCCATGCCAGCCTGGGTTCGATCCCGGCATCCCATATGGTCCCCGAGCACCGCCAGGAGTAATTCCTGAATGCAGAGCCAGGAGTAACCCCTGAGCGTTGCCGGGTGTGACCCAAAAAAGCAAAAAAAAAAAAAAAATAATTAAATAAATGAAAATATCTATAGCATTGAAACATGAGGAAGGTCTTGAAATAATCCCATACTTCAAGGTTATAAACTTCACAAATAAGATAAAACTGTATCATCTCTATATCTCTCGGTAGGGTAAACAGATCTCCACACAGATCTCATAACTGTGGTTTATTATAAAAATTGACAAAATCTGGGAGACAATTAGGGCATTAAGAATATTTTGAACGATCACTCTTGTTAAAGATAGTCTTAAATTATTATTATTATTTTTTTTTTTTGCTTTTTGGGTCACACCTGGCGATGCTCAGGGGTTTCTCCTGGCTCTGCACTCAGGAATTACTCCTGGCAGTGCTCAGGGGACCATATGGGATGCCGGGAATCAAACCTGGGCCGGCACAGGCCGGCCGCGTGCAAGGCAAACGCCCTACCGCTGGGCTATCGCTCCGCCCCTCTTAAATTATTCTTAATGAAACTAAAACTCATAGCAGAGACTTGCATATGGATCCTCAACTTTTTCTCCATCTATAACTAAGTTAGTATTTAAACTTCATTACACAAAAACCTTAAAATACAGAGTTGCAAGGTATCACTCATATAGAATTAGATGACTAGGCTTTTGGGAAACTGGATAAATACATGGATAACAATGAAGTTTGATCCCATGCTTAGAATATACAAACAAAAAATTTCTCAAAACATATCAGACCTTAACATTGAATTAAAATTATTAATTCTTGGGAGAAAAAATAATGGAAAGACTTCTTAACAGTTGATTCATCAATATTTTATGGGATATAATCCCAAAATCATGACAAGAGTTAAAATAAATCATTTATAATATCTATAAATCGAAAACTAACACCATGTGACACAGTCAGCAGAATGAAAAACCAACCAATGGAGAGTGAGAAAATATTTACAATTTATGTAGTTGAATGCGATTGACATGTAGAAAATACAAAGAACACACTCTTAAATAACTTGAATTAAAAATAAGCAAAGGATTTGAATTACATATATACATATTCTAAAATGGATATGCAATTTATCAACAAGCATATACAAAGATACAAAGCATCACTAAAGATATAAAACATCACATAGAAAATATAAATGAAAACTAAAATAAAACCCATCTTTCATCTGCAACAATGCCTATTTTTTATTTTTGCAGGGTGTTTGGGTCACACCCAGTGGTACTCTGTGAACCATGTGCGTGGTGGACTATATGTGGTGCTGGGGATTGAACTGGAATGACTGGATACAAGGTAAGAACTTCACTTCCCATTCTCTTTGACCCTAGAATGTCTGTTTTTTTAAGAAAATAGAAAGTGTGGGTAAGAGAAACTAAAATATTAGAATATTCTAGAGGGTAGGCAAAATGCAGTAGCTGCTATGAAAAAGGGTCTAGTGGTTCTTTGAAACCTTAAACATAGAGTAATATAAAACCTGGCAACTTCACTTATAGGTATATTTTCAATACAATGTAAAACAATGTTTTGAAGAAATATTTGTACAAACATCTTTGTAGTGGAATCATTCATGATAGAAACTGTATAAACAACCAAAGTGTTCCTTTAGAGAATTAATGAGTAAGATGCATTTATGTATATTTAATATAGAATTATTTATCTTATAAAAGGATGGAATGGAAATTCTCACACATTGAAACATGAATGCTAAATAAACTTTCAGGACATTATTCCAAGTGAATCAGTCACAAAACTCAAGTAGTATATTCTTCCTCATATATGAATTTCAAGACTAGTTAAGTCAATGAAACACAAAGTAGGATTGTGTTTGCCAGGTGGGATGTACACTGGGAGAGACATTATGGTTAAATGTTACAGTTTTATTTTCAAAGATGAAAATATTTGGAGACCTGATGCACAACGAAGTTACTCTATTTAGCAGTAGAGAACTACACACTTAAAAATAGCCAATAGGTGAATTTTATTCTCCTGTTTTACTCTGCTGCTAAAAAAAAATAATGAGAGGGGCCATTTAAGGAAAAAATTAAAATGATTGTTACTCTATGAAACTTTCTATTGTGGAGCAATGGAAATCTTTAAAAGTCTAAACCTTAAGTTACATTTCCACTATAGTCTCAGGTTATTTGTTATCAATTGACCTTTTTATAAAGCAACTGCTCAGAGGAACTATATATATATATATATATATATATATATATATATATAGTTAATATATAATTAATTCATATATATGGTTCATATATATTTATATATATGAACCAACCTAATTTTTAGGTAATGGAGAAGAAAATAGGAGATACAACTTACTGCCCAAATTATTAGATAAAAGAATTCCCAACCTAGAAATCAATTCACTCTGCTTCCTGCTATGCATTTAAGAATGTATTCCTGGAAATTGATAATTTATAATTAACTCTAACTGTTGGTTTTAAGAAATCAAACTTGACAATCCATCCTTGTTAACTTGGTTTTATATTTAACTTGTAATCTGATACACTAGTGACATTATTCTGAGAATTACAAAGAGCTTGAACAAATCTTATAGTATGCAATTAATATGCTTCTAAAAATTACACTAAATTGATTCATATTCTCCCATATCTCATTGTACTTTAGCATAAATAATACCCAAGTTTGGCTCCAAGGAAAATGAAGGATACTAATGACAGAAAGAGAGTAGTAGATTTACAAAGAGAGACCTCAATGTAATAAAACAATTAATTAAGGATGACATGCAAAAGGATACCAGTTCAAGAAAAAGATATTTGCTTACAGACACTAATTAATAATTGCTTCATTATTCAATATTAAACATCTGAGGATAAATGGAAATAGTGTGGTCATAGATCTAGATTAAGAATCAATACAATTTTTCATAAGAGTGGTTGTAAACAAGCCATGTTTATACGATAAGAAAATAAATCCAGATGGATCTGTTTCTGACTGCTAGACCCTGCCAGTGTAGCAAGAAAGTCATTATTAAAATATGTAATTTATGGGGCCAGAGCGATTACACTATGAGTAGGGCAGTTATCTTTAATGTGGCTGACCCTGGTTCAATCCCTCATATCCCATATGGTCCCTGGCAAGACTAGTGGGTAATTCTTGAGGGACAGAGCCAGGAATAATATCTGAGCATTTCTAGGTGAGACCCAAAAAGCAGAAATAAATAAAAAATATCTAATTTAGTGGAAAATATCATTCTCAAAACAAATTTGTAAAGCTGGGAAGAGCTGAATTTGACCCATAGTCAATAGCAGTCAGCCTCTGTTTTATGTGTTGGAATACAGTGGTGAACAAACTCAGAGATTTCTTTTCTGTCTTTAGACTTTTATTATACCACTGTGAGACATACAATTACAAAGGTGTTCATAATTGTTTCTTGGTAATACAGTATTCCAGCACCCATCTCTCCACCAGTGCCACATTTCCACCACCAATGTACCCCACCCCCTCCCGCCCACCCCCAGGCTGCCTCAATAGCAGGTAGCCCTGTTTCCTCTCTTTCTCTCTCTCTGTCTCTGCATCTCTCTCCCTCTTCTTTTACACATTGTGGCTATCCCTGCAGATATTTAGAATTTATCACTTAAGTCTCTTCAATGGTAAGTTTTAATCTGCCATTACCATTCCCCACACTTAGTAAAACACTGGCATCTATTTATATCCTATTAATGGATGCAGTCATTCTATATCTGTCCTTTTCCTTCTGACTAATTTCACTCAGCATGATAGTCTCCATGTCCATCCATTTGCAGGTAAATTTCATAATTTCATCTTTTCTGACAGCTGCATAGTATTCCATAGTGTAGATGAACCACAGTTTCTTTAGCCAGCCCTCTGTTCTCGGTCATTAGGTTGTTTCCAGATTCTAGCTATAGTGAATAGCGCAGAGATGAATAAAGAAGTACAGATAGTGTTTCTGCTATGTGTTTTTCAGTCTCTCGGGTATATTCCCAGGAGTGCTATTGCTGGATCAAATGGGAGCTCAATATATAATTTTCGGAGGAATGCCCATATTGTTTTCCAAAAGGGCTGGATCAGTCGGCACTCCCACCAACAGTGGATGAGACTCAGAGATTTTTGTATTGTTTAAACATAGACAGTGAATAGGCAGAGTAGAAAACAAGATAAAATACATATCAGTGGATCTGCCTCTGAACTGTTAATTCAACTCCATTGGTCTGAGCATCTGTCTTTATTCAAAGGCCACCTTGTCTTGATTACCATAGCTTTGTAGTATAATTTAAAGTTGTAAGTAGACAAGTCTCCCAATTTCATTTTTCCTAGGATTGCTATGGCTATTGTCTGTGGGGGTAGTATTTTTTCCATACAAAATTCAACAGCATTCAGTCTATATCTTTTAAAATTTATATTATTTATAGAAACTAAATTAAATATGTATAGTGATTTTGATAATATTATCATCTTGATGATAATAGTAATACCTCCAATTTATGTACAGGGGATATATTTCCATTTCCTTGTGTAGCCTCTTATTTCTGTTGATATAAATTTATAATTACTAGAATTTTTACAATGTTCTTGAATGAATATTCCCTATAATTTTCTTTTGCTATTTACAGAACACCTAAAATAAGCTGGGGACAATAAAAACGTCTTACTATTTTGAAAAAAAAATTCTATACATTATTTTCCCTTAAATGTTTTTACTTGAATAATTTTATTAAATAATCTAGTAATTGAATCTTACTTTTGGCAGTTTACCTCATTGCAATTGAATTTATGCAATTACTGCGAAGACATTCATAAATGATATGAATACTTGGATTATATTTTAAGTAATATAATATATATTTTTTTCTCCATTTTACTGAAAAAAAATTTTCCAGTTCCAATTTTTTTCTATTGCTATAACTAGAAATGTAAGCAAAATGGAAAAGGCCATATCATTAATTTGTCCCTTAAATTTTTCTATCTCTTGTCACTTGTATCACTTCCCATTGTTCATCGATTTGCTCCAGCATGTGCCAGTAATGTCTCCATTCATTGGGAATGAGGTCCATTATTGTTACTGTTTTTTGCATATCGAATACACCACGGGTAGTTTGCTAGGTTCTGCCATGGTTCTGGGTTCATCCAGGGAGGCCCAGTCTTTTTCTATGTCAGACCATCAACCATCCAGGGCCCATGGGTGTAGACAAGCCCATCTCCTCTCTGACACCTGCCGATGCAGCTGGGCACCACAATCACACCTGCAACACCTCATGGGGCTATATGTATAGAATATATGAGATCTTATATTTATTACTGATATTACTTAATCTCCTTCTAAAAATTAAATTCACTAGGCTCCCTGACAGTTTATAGTATTAATCTTTTCAAATAACTGATTTGTATGTATCTTAATATTTACTATTGTTGATTTTCATTGTAAATATATCAGTTCTTAATGTGTCTTTTATTCTGGTCATTGTTTCTTTTGTAGTGAAAAAATTATAAAAAAATATTCTTAAGTCAATGCAGTTCTGCTTTTGTTTGTCTTGCTTCCATTTGCTTGGGAACTGACATTAAATTATTGAAGATGCCTTTAGCTTTAATGCCATGAAGGGTTCTGCCTATTTCGCTTGATATGATTTATGGGTTTAGGCCTTTCATGGAGGTATTTAAACCTCTTTGAATTGACTTTTGTAAGTGGAGTGAGACAGGGGTCAGAGCTCATTTAAAACAAAATAAACAAACACTTAGCTGACCAGTTTCCCCAGTACCATTTATTTAAAAGTTAAATGGTTTTTACTATATAGAGGAAAGTTACTACTATCACTATTTTATTGAAAGTGTGTTTAAATCATAAATGTGTATAGGATCTTGCCAAATGCTTACTTTTGTCACTTATCTGAGGAAAGGTTAATATCCAAGATATATAAAGCACTAGTAAAACTTAACAGAAAAGCTCTGGAAAGTAGTATAAATCATGATTAAAATAATTTCTTAAAAATGTAAGATTTTGGGGCCGGAGCGATAGTCCAGGGGGTAGGGTGTTTGACTTGCACTCGGCAGGTCTGTGCCAGCCCAGGTTCGATCCCCAGCATCCCATATTGTCCCTGAGCACCACCAGGAGTAATTCCTGAGTGCAGAGCCAGGAGAAACCCCTGAGCATTGCCGGGTGTGAGCCCAAAAGCAAAAAAAAAAAAAAAAAAAAAAAAAGTAAGATTTTAACTTTATCATTTGTTTCCTTCTGCCTTCTTTGAATATTCTGTTCTTTATGTTTTGAGAAGGAGTTTGAGTGAGCTTTCTGTTTCTAATACATGTGCTCAATGCTATTTATCCTGTGATCAGAGGTATAGATGCATATAACAATTCTTGATGTTCATTATCATTTAAGTGAAAAAAAATCTCATTTCCATTGCAATTATTTTCTCAGACTCAGCACTATTCAGAAGTATAATACTTTAAACATTTGAGAATGTTTAATTATTGTGTTCTTAATTTCTAGGCTAATTAAATAAGTTTAACATTTTGAAATTTTCTGGAAAGATTCTGAAATACTGTAATTTTTACAATACATTTTTTTGTGATGAAAATGGTACTGAGTTTTAAAAAATACTTTACACCCTTAATTATTTTTGTTTTGCTTGTTATATCTGTTATGGAGCCAGAAATGTTAAAATTTACCAACTTTTAGCAGAATTTACCATAAATATAAAACAATATATACATAATTTATATAATAATAAACAAATCTATATCTTATTATTATAATATAGTATTATATATTATAATGCATATAATTTTAATAGTAATATAAGCAAAACAATATAGTCTTATTATATTATATTATAAACATTATATTATTGATATATGCTATTTAATATGTAATAATCTATAAATAAAAGAATATATAAATAAATAAAAATATATACATATTTGATTGAATCAACATTAATTACAAAGATATTCAAGACTGAAGATTAAGCTTTATGTCTACAATTTTCCAACACCAATCCATTCATCACTGTCCGCTACACTTCACCGAGGTCCCCAGTTTCCCTCCAGACAGTTTGCTTGGCTCTGTGGCAGCTATTATTTCCTCCACCATTGTCCTGATGTTCATTTCCCTAATTAATCCTCATTCCCCTTACAGAGCTGGCAAACTTCGTACTGGACATCATTTTTCCTTTGATATTCCTCTAACAGAGTTTCTTTCTATCCCACTTATAAAAGATATACTCCTGAGTCTATTCCTGCCCTCTAGCTTCATTCAATATGATGCTCTACAGATCCATCCACATAGCAGAAAATTGCATGATTTTAACTTTCCTTACAGCTGATTAGTACTCCATTTTGTATGTACCATAGTATTGTACCTAGTCATCTTAAACAGATATATTTCAACTTTGGCTATCAATCACTGATATAAGTAATGTTGTTTTTATTTTATCCTCTTCCCAATTATTGAAGAATCTTAAACAGTGGTACAACTGATCCCCATAATCTTAACATTTAATAATTATGTGTTTTGACTTTATCTGAAGCTTTTATTAATTCCCTTTTAATTCTCTATCATTTCCTCAGGAAATATCTTTTCATCAAATTTTCCTTAGTTTTTAATTTAGATGTATTAGTAAAAATCTTTTATCCCAACAACTATAAACATCTCTATTGTGTCTTCCTTTAAAGACTGCTATAAGAGAATGTAATTCATGAATAAAATTCACAATTAGCCTCAATTTGTTTTCTCTGGTACTTGAAAAATATTTTGTTGATTTTCTAGTTTCTATTTTCCTATTAAGAAGTTCATTAGTAGGTCCTCCTTATCCAAAATGAGCTTGAGTACTCGAGGGATAGTATAGTGTGTGTGTTGGAATACACTGCTGCTCAGAGCCTCTACATCTGGCCTGGCGTTGTCTCCTGCAGACCACTTTGTAGATAGGAGAACAGTTTGAATGTGGCATTTTATCTGACCATGTATTCTATACTGGCTGGCATCTTTCATGATGTCACAATCATTGTGGGACTAGCTAGATCTTACTGGTATATATGCCTGGCCACCTTGGATCTCTAAGTAATTAGATCAGAGAGAAATGCTGTTTGCCTCTAAGCAAACAAACATGGCTCTCTGATAAGTCAAAGCTAGTATACAGAACAACCATAAAGTAAAGATGAGACTTTTGTGAAGGCTTGGATAAATATTTAACTGGCTATAGAATATTCTTTGGGACAGATGCATGCCTCTACTCAGAGATACAGTTCATGTTGAAGCCCCTCCTCCACTGCAGCAGCCCTTCCAAGGCAGATCTTGGCTGGGCAACATTAACAACTCAAGGGTAATGTTCTGGGTGAGGTCCTGGGAGAAATTACCTGAGGGATTTGACCCTAACTGCTCTCCCTTGGAGTGGACAGTCTGTGCCTCAGGGATATAATACTGTAGCCTGTTTGCTTTCATGGCTCTCTTCTGTTGGCGCTCCCCTGCTTCCCTCTTGGCTGTGTCCTCTCTTCAGGCCCTTAACACGTGGTGGCAGCCATCTTGGTCTGCATGTCGTGAAGGCCCAACCGGGAACCCTAAACTCAGGGTTTTTCCAATTGCTGATTTGTATGTTACATACAATAAAAATTATCTTGTCTCATTAAAAAAATTCCTTGAGACGTGATAATAAGATCACAGTTCGGAGCCAGAGGGATAATACAGGGGTTAAGGCACGTGTTTTGTATGTCGCCAACACTGATCTGGTCCTTGGCACCACATGGACCTGAATATTACAGAGTATGACCCCCCAAGTCCCAAAAACAAAAGATAAAAAAAGTTACAGATGTATTTTAGCTTCCTCTTTAGTATTTGTTTATTTGGGAAAATAAAAAATATACTTGATCACCAAGAGTATGCCACCCGCACGGCAGAGCCTGGCAAGCTACCTGTGTTGTATTTGATATGCCAAATACCAGTAACAATTATCAACCTCATTCCCGTGACCTGATGGAATGGTTTGAGGCTCTTTATGTTCCTGGAGCAATTAGATACCCTTGGGCTCTACTAGCATGAGACAGGGTATATGGAGATGTTACTGGTGCCCGCTCGAACAAATTGATGATGAACGGGGAAGACAGTGATACAGTGATGTCAAAACCTGTGCAAGTAAAGCATTTTGAAATTTCTCTAGATTTTCGCATCTTTCTCCATCCACTGCCTGCCAATCCCCTGAGGCCGAAGGGGATTCCTGCTCCTAGATTTTGTGCAGGGCGCCCCAGCATTTCCTGGCAAGTGGGAAAGCCATTTCCTCTGTTTATGGTCCACCTAGGTTCAAACCTGCACACCACATATGGTCCCCCAAGCCGCACCAGGAGTAATACCTGAGCACAATCAGATGTATCCTTCTCTGTCCAATAAATATCAAAATGCATTGGGTTTGCAGTTAGATCTGTAGTACAGAAAAATAAAGCTAAAAATTTCAGGGATTACTCATCAGTAGAGTCTGCCTTTCATGTATAATCCACCATCCACCCAATACTGTGTTTCTGTCAAGTGTTGCTGTCGATGAGGCTGCCTGACACCATGCTGTGCTCTTTGGCACAACACAACCAAGTTTAGAATACCTAGTAAGGTCTAAAAATGTTCATGAGTACCACATCTACAGTGTGTGAACACCACAACCAAGAGTAGGAGTCGTTGGTCAGTTAGTGAAAAAACAGCAACAACAAAGAGAAAAGAAGAGAAAAATTTTAAAAACAGTCTCCATTTAAAATATTTTGAAATATATCGCTGTAACTGTATCACTGTCTTCCTGTTCATCATCGATTTGCTCAAGCGGGCACCAGTAACATCTCCATATGTCCTGTTTCATGCTGGTAGAGCCCAAGGGCATCTGCTTGCTCAGGAACTTATATAAAGAGCCTCAAACCATTCCATCAGGTCCTGGGAATGAGGTCTATAATTGTTACTGGTATTTGGTATATCAAATACGACACGGGTAGCTTGCCAGGCTCTGCCGTGTGGGTAGCATACTCTTGTAGTCATCTCAAAATCCAGCATTTATTGATGAACCACGCGGCTGTTTGCTACCGCGTGAGCCGGGCTGTGATAGGCTGGTCTGCTGAGTGGAGTGCTGACCAGGGGAAGTGCGGATATGGAAAATGGAGGCCCTCATGGAGTGGCAGGTCATCTGGCTTGTTGAAAAATATATAAATGCCTTTGTTGAAAAATATATATAAATGCCTTTTATTGTGCTTTGAGTAAATTTTTTAAAATGTGATTTGAAGGAAAAGTAGGGTGCAAGGAATGTCTTATATTATTTCTTCTCTTTTTTCTTTCTTCTTCCCTCCTCCTCCTCCTCCTCCTCCTCCTCCTATTCCTCCTCCTCCTCCTTCTCTTTCTCTTCTTGTTTTTTGTTTTCTAATTCTAGCCTCTTGGTTGTAACCTGCTGGAATTGGTTGTAACCTATTTAAGGGACATTATACTCTTACCTTACCTAGCTACTAAATTCTGCCTCCATTAACAACTTTTCTGTGAATTTAATCGTTTTTTTTTATTTTTTTATTTATTTTTTTTTTGTTTTATATGCCAAGACATGTGAATTTAATCGTTTTAATTTTGTTCAAATCATTTTATTTATCACACTCTTTTTATTCTATTCAATAAACCTGTCAGAGATAATGTGAAAATTAACTTTATAGATAGAGCATCTGAAAATGTCACAATTGATGGCAAAACCAAGTAACAAAAAGTAGATACACATAAAATATGTAACACAGTGCTGACATATTGAAGCTATTATAAACGCATTTGCTGATGCTGAGCTATGAATATCACAAGAGAGTAATCTAGTAATGAACTTTGAATTTTTCTTTCATATGCCAACATGATTTTCTTTCATTTTATCTTTCAATCCATCATCTCCCACTTAATTCCACACAAACTGCTTTCCAAGAAAAATACTTTTTTAATGTTTTCAAATAAAAAGATCAGTTTCTAGCAACATATAGGTGCATTCAAGGAAGAGGTTAAATAACTTGAGGGGAAATAAAACATATGCTCAAGAATGAAAAAATACAAAAAATTATCATATGTGAAATATTAAGAAATATAGCAAGGCAATCACTGTATCACTGTCTTCCCGTTGATCATCAATTTGCTCTAGCAGGCACCAGTAACATCTCCATATGTCCTGTCTCATGCTAGTAGAGCCCAAGAGCACCTTCTTGCTCCAGGAACATAAAGAGCCTCAAACCATTCCATCAGGTCATGGGAATGAGGTCTATATTGTTACTGGTATTTGGCATATCAAATATGACACAGGTAGCTTGCCAGGTAGCATACTATAGCAAGGCAAAGAAAAATAGTAAATAAAAGGGGCCCTGAGAATCCAGGTATAGAATTGAGTATGTTTAAATGTGGATGGAGGTGAGTGCATGGGACTACAGAAAGTCATGGGATAGGCACTGATACTCTGATGTTCTGTTTGGTGTAACTAGAATGAATGCCTGAAAAATTATCAGTAACAGTGTTATAAATCACTGATTTTTGTTGTTGTTTTGCAGCCATGCCCTGCTGGTTTAGGCTTACTTGGAATTTTACCCTCAGGGATCACCCCTGGTAATTTTGGGGGACAAAGATAAATGAATGAGATTTATCTTCTGTTGGCCATGTGCAAAACTAGTGTACTGCCCACAATGTAACCTGCATGCTGACTACATTTTTTAATGAAAAGAAAAAAAGCTGTAGATGAACATAGTGTACACTTTTTTTTTAGAAAAATGTTACTTTATGGGATTAGAGAAATGGTTCAGATGTTAAGACGATTACTTTGTATGCTACGTGGACACACAACAGTGATTCAAACACAGCCAGCATATATGGCCTCCAAGCACCTTAAAATATATACCGCTGGTTATGTTTCCTGCTTTATGAAAACATCCCACAAATAATTTTAATATTACTCTATATATACCCTTATAAAACTTTTTGATAACATTAAAATGAGACTGGAAGAGGTTTGTTTACATCTCTGCTTTCATTTAAATTTTTTGTGTGAAATGAAATAAGTTTTTATTTAAAGAAATTTACTAAAAGAAATGTAAGGGAAGAGAATAAGAGAGATATGTGTTCAAGAGGGAACATAGACTATACCATCCAAAGGGGAAATTACCTGACATGTTATACAAAAATATATTAATATTTTATCATGTTTGTATAACAACAAAAACCTAATAAAACAAATCAGAATATTATAAACTCAAATATCATATATTATTTAACTTAGATATAATTGTATATCATCTAATAAATAAAGAAGACTTTAGGTTATGAAAATTTGTTAATGCTCTTAGAAGACTTAAGGGGCTTTAATTTTTTTGATTAATTCATGTATATCCTGACAAATATTTTCAGTAAACTTACCACTGTGATATCTTAAACCCAGTATGGTAAGAATGACAGTTGTTGTTAAAGAATAACATAATGCTCAATTCTTTATACACACACTCAGCGCATAAACATATGCAAACCCTACACAAACATCCCCAAGTTACTCTAGCAATTCACATTTTCAATACTTCTTCATTCTATTACTTTGGACATTCTAGAGAAAAAATGTTTCTTGATTTAAATATATTTTGCTATTTTATCTGATATTGTTGATTAATTTGAAATATGTATGAGTTAAGTCATTTAAGTAAGTTTACTGCATGTGAAAATAGTCATCATCCTTGCCCAAGCAAGACTTTAAAATTTGTTACATGAAATTAACACTTTAGATGACAGATAAAAGAAACTACCATAAGGCACTTGACAGTCATCCAATAATTATTTTTGTGCTTATTCTTACATATTTCTTGAAAAGCTTGGCCAGATCTATTGGTAAATAAAAGACTGGGGGGGCAGAATTCAACATCATATTAATTTCTGTGTTTATTCATTTATACATTGTCGGGGAACGCCACGGGGTCCCAGACAGTGTCAGGACAGAGGTTGTCTTCTACCTCCGAGGACGCCGGGAGAACAGATGAAAACTCACGAGTCCGGTGCAGTTCCAAAAATGGCTTTTAATAGTACAAAAGCTCTTCCACAGCACTCCAATATAATGAACAAACTCTAGCTCTGGTCCGAACTTAGACCATACAAAAGAGCCTAAGTCTCCCACCAAAGAGAGAGGATGTCACCCGAGTTGAGTCCTACCCAGAAGGAGCGAAAGGCCAAAGAGCAAAAGGCCAAAGCCAAAAGCCAAAAGCCACAGGAACCAAAAGCTGAAGGCTGAGGAACCAAAAGGCAAAAGGTGAAGGGGCCTCAAGTCAGCCCCTTATATACACCAAAGTAATCCAATCGGGAGGTTGTCATGCCAACAAAGAACCCTAAATAGAGTGTAGTGCCACACCCTATTGCAGGTATAAACAAAGGTTACACCAAGGACTAATCCCGAGATTATCTCTTATGTAAAACACTGGAGAGAGAGAGGGGGCTGATATAAAGTAATACATCTTAACTTCATGAGCTTCATGTAATCTAGATGGTACCCACAAGGTCCTTATTATTATCTGCACCAGTGTGATTCTGAGTATCTTGTTCTCATGTACTGAAAGGGTCATACTCGCCTGCTTAGAGCAAACTAGTATGATCCTTTCTATAGTCTTCCTATAGTCTCAGCGTAGCCAGGGTGGTAGTCTCCTGGTAAGTTCTAGGTGTCCCACGTTTGGTGCAGTGGGTATAAAGAGGAGCTGTGCCCAATCTAGAAAACATAGAAGTCTTAGTAGATGTATAAGTCAGAAGTTATTCAATCAAGGTGACTTCTGTAAGTGCCACACCCTCTAGCAGTGTTTACATAGAAAAGAAGTCTCATTAGAATGAACCTTGACTTAAATAAGATTAAGCTGGGAGTGGGCAAAACAACAAAACTCCCAGAATAGCTAAACCTGTCCTCCAACAATACATTTGCCTTGAATCTTCAGAGTTAGGCAGGAATAAATAATTTCGTTCTAAACTAAATCCTGCCCCTCGAGGTGTTGCAGCTGTGACTGCATCATCAGGTGACAGATAGAAGACAGGATTGTCTACACCCAGGGCTCTGCCCCATGGGTGTTGGATGGTTGATGCCCTGACATAGAAATAGACTGGTTCCCTGGGATGAACCCAAAGCCACAGCAGAGCCTGGCAAGCTACCTATGGTGTATTCAATATGACAAAAACAGTAACAATAATGGATCTCATTCAAAATGAATGGTGATGTTACTGGCTCCCACTCAAGCAAATCAGTGAACAACGGTAAGACAAGTGACAAGTGACAACTAAATCTTTGATAGTATTTTGCCCTAATAAATAAGTCAAACTCTTCAAGAAGTCCTGGAAAATCAGTAAGATCACAAAGAGCAAATTAGAATTGACATCAAATTATATGTTAAGTAATTTTAACCATTTCAATGTTACTTAAATCCAGTGTCTTTTGTTTGATTTTATTTTCAGAATACCAGAAACCATATTAAAAAAAAAAAACAAACCTATTCCCAGGAACTTGATCCAAAGGAAGAATTCTGAACTTTTTGATCTTATGCCAGATCAGTCATGTCTCTGAAAACCTATCAGATAGATCTATAACTACTATGGTCTGTCTGGTAATTTAGCAATATATATATATATATATATATATATATATATATATATATATATATATATATATATTTTTTTTTTTTTTTTTTTGCTTTTGGGTGACACCCAGCAATGCTCAGGATACTCCCTGGCTCTTCGCTCAGGAATGACCCCTGGTGGTGCTGGGGGAACATATGGAATGCCAGGGATTAGACCTGGCTCAGCCTCATGCAAAGCAAACGCCCTACCTGCTGTGCTATCGCTCCGGCTCCCTTTAGCAATACATTTTATACTCAAGAATTTTCATGAAGTAGAATATATCGGAAAAATATAGATTCAGCTCTCAAAATAAAAACTTAGCATAACTCATATCTGTACTTTTATTTTCATGTTAGAGACACAAAGACATATGAGCTATCTTCCCATAGGTCTCTGTTGAGAGGCCGATATTTTGCCATTGCTGACTCATATGCATTTTCAGGACTGTTTCTTTCCAAGAGGACAGAAGTACAAACCAAATACTTTCCTAGGGAAACACTGATGTACACATGTTATGCTCTTGGGGCTCTATGCTTTGAGATACTCCGGGAAATACACTACTTGCTACCAAGGGGCCTCCAGGTCTACACACAATGGTGCATAGGTCCTGATGGGGCTAAATCCATGAGTGGCTGGTACTCAAACTTGGACCTCACAGCGTAAAGCATGTGCTCATGACCTTTAAACTATCCAAAAATCCAGATCAGAATTTTAGTTTTTAATTTGTTTTGGGCTACACCTTGTGGTGCTCAGGGTGTATTCTTGTCAAGTCTTGGCAGATTGTGGTGAGGGTACCTATGTATTGGGTACCATGAATCAACTTGCCATTTGCAAGTCCAACATCCTATTTGCTCCCGACTCTAGATCAGACTTTTGAAAATATTACTTTTACTTTTCTCATAGGTCTGTAATACTTTATCTTTGAGATTTATAATGTCCCTGATGAGTAATAATGCTATATGTTTATCTCTTTTCTTAAGACTTTTTTTTCAGGTGGTGCTGTGGATTTAGTTTTGGAATGTTTGATATTTAGGCAAAGTAATTAATTAAATTTAGTTCCTCAGTTACAATAGCCATATTGCAAGTGCTCACTAAATTTGCTGACTTCAAATTGATTCTCATATTGTACAGAGTTCTTGAGCATATTTATCAACTGTTCATATTCCTTTTAAACACTTTCTTAGATATTTTAATTTTTTGATTTACAGTTAGTCTATTACGTATTTCAAGCCAAATATTTTAATAGGCTGTGAGGTCTGAGTATTTATATATACATTTCAAAATGTTTTCAGAACATTCTAAAAAAATTTGACTTTCATCTTTATTTTCATGATATATTTGTGGTAGACAGAATTTTCCTGTGATTTTTTGCAGGGTTTAAGGGAATAGGACATAGTTGGCTGTGCTCAAATCTTTTCTCTAGCTCTGCACTCAGGAATTAGTCCTGGCAGTGCTGGGGGTTAGGAAAGCTTTACATGAGGAATTAAAACTGGGTTAAATGCATGCACGACAAGTAAGTGCCTTACAATCTCTAATATCTCTCCAGCCTGTGATATTTTAAAACATTATTTTAAAAATCGCAATATTGGAATTAGTTATTAGATGCCAGTGATTAGAGCAGACCCATCAACTTTACCAAGGTGCCAATACATTCCTGTTTCCCTTTGTCTTCAAAATATATTTCTGCTCCTAAGACCTAGTTTGTTGAGCCTCAGAAAATTAATTTCTGGATACTAGATCTCATTTACACATGGAACAGCTCAAATACAAGAGAAAGTTACCCTCTTTCTAGAAAAAAAATACTGAACAACTTAATCAAGTTAAGAAATATTGACTCAGAGAGATCCCTGGCACTGCATATGGTCCCCCAGCCCTGTCAGGAGTGATCCCTAGGACTAAGAGAGCTGTAAACACTAAGTACTATTGGACGTGGTATAACATCCCCCAAGAAAGGGTAAATATTACATTTCTCCATTACTTTATAGAGATGAATATATACAAATATATTTTTGTGGTGAGATATCCATCATGAGTGGGTTTATATAAGTTTACTTAGTATAATTTTTTTCTTAAATTTAAATTCTGCTTTAGAGAAATGAGTAATATTTAGTTCTGGATATATTTACAAAATACTTTATTCTTTTTTAGTCTTTTAGTATTTTTTAATTTATTTTATTTTCCCATTACACCTTATATTAACACTGTGGTAACAAGTTTGTTCATGGCAATTCATTTCAGGCATTCCATATACCAGTCTCACCACAATTACCCCCTCTCACCAGCATTTTCTTTAATTTTTTTTCACCCATCCCTTAAGCTTGCCCTTTAATGATTTATTTTATATTCTTTGTTATAATTTGCTACAAACATGATCAAAAATGTTTCCTCAGAAGAAAGTTGGTGAATATTGTGTATCTCATCATAGAGCTATTAAACCTTTGTATAAAAGATTACTAAAATTTTGGGAGGTTAAACCTTCTGTGTTGATATTTTAATAACCAAGTTTGGATGCATTCTACAATGCATCACAATCTGGTGTGCTACTCCTGGTTTATCAGTGTTGTTTTGATCACAGGCTCCAGGATGTCTGAAAATTTTAATGAGGTGATACAACTGGAGTTGAACTTTTAACTGGCTGTCTTTTGGGGTATGTGCCTGACTTCCACAGTTTCTGGTAGTGCAGGGAGATGGGGGAAGTAGCCCATCCTCGACTCCATGAAAGCCTGGAGATTTCAGTCACAAATCCTGCATACCTGTTTTTCAACAAATTACTTTGGGATGAGGCTAATTGCGAACAGTGGGGCCAGCCCAGGAACTGGCAGTAATTGTGAAATATGGAGGTCGTCAGCTGTCTGGGCTTTATTTTGGGGGGCAAGTATGAGGCTCACCTTCCCCCCTTGCTGAGCTGGAGGCAATTTATAGGTGGGGCTCCAACATGCAATTACAGAAAGTTTCATTTCTCCAGAATTTTGGTCCTGAATTATTAGCATCTAGCCAGAGATGCATGCAGCAATTTGGGGGTACCAGGAAGCCCAAGGGCACACCCAGGCTGCTAAAGCATTTACCCCACCAGTCCAGGTTGATCTGCTGGTGGCACCATGCCTTCTGGATCCCTGTAGTGATGACCACTGTCGCCCTTCTTTCAGTAATTCTTCATAAACATGCTTTTTGTTGAAAATCAAATTTAGAACTGTGGCAACCTCATTTTAATATTGTTTGCCTTTTTTCATCAATCAGTCAATAAAAATAAAGCTTGGTTTCTTAGTTAAGAATTCAAAAGTTGAACTGAGCTATAGTATAGAGGGCAGGGATTTTGACTTGCATGTAGCAAACCCAGATTCAATTCGTGGCATCCATAAGGTCTCCCAGGCCTCATCAGAAAGTGATTCTTGAGCTCAGAGCCAATAGCAACCTGAGTATCAATGGTGTGCCCCCAAACTAAAAAAAAAACATTCAAAGCTTATTTTGACACAGAATATTTTTGTTTGGAATGTCTTCTATATCAGGGAACTTTAAGTTCTTATGATAATATATTTTGATAAGTATTTCAATTTGAATAATTATTCATAGCGAGAGTCCATGAACATTTTCTATAAAGGGCAAGATAGTAAACAGTTTAGTCTTTTCTGCTTTAGGATTTCTATACTAAGTACTCAGCTGTGCATTTGTAACACAGTAGCAGCCATAGAAGATTCATAAAGAAATAAGCCTGGTTATGTTTCACTAAAACTTCATTTACAAAAATAGGCTGTGGGCCAGATTTGACCTCCAGGCAATAGCTCGCTCATTTCTGATTTAGACTGATAGCTCTTTTACTGCTAGATCAAAAAGGAGAAAACTCAACCAGTTCAATTTGTGTAAACATAAATGAAATGTAAAAATAATTAATTTCTTTTAAGAGCAACCCAATATATTTAGGAATGTGATATGTTAAGCCATAATGTAAAACTAGTGCATTTTCCTGTTAATATGTTTCACAGTTTTTACATATTTTTATAGTTTACCATGTAATTTTTAAAATAAATTCCATTGGATGTTCTAATAATTCTATGTAAATTATCTTGAATTATTTATCCAAGTCACCACTTTTTTTTGGCTATCTGTAATAAACACATTAGATGCAGAGTACAAATGTTCAACCACCCAAACCTCCTAAGAGAAGACTGATTTGGAATCACCATGGCATACAGATAATTGATTTATTTTAGGAGTCAGAGAGATAACACTATGGATTGAACACATGTTTTACATGTGGGTGACCCAAATTCATTCCTCAGGAATATAATGTCCCCCAAAACCTCCAAATGTTATTCCAAATAAAAATTTAAAATCATATATGTGATCAAAGAAACATTTTAACATATCCCAGTTCCTCCATCTCAGTTGGGGGCTAATTCATATTTCCCTTCTCTCCTGAAGCTAATTTCCTTGCATGGATCCCTTGAGTGGGCATTACCTGGTCCAATCAGCCTTCTCCAGCACTGCCAACTGCCTAGCAAGATTCCCTTCCTCCTCTTCAGCCACTTTTCATTGTTCTTGACTCCAGCCTGCATCTGAACATTATAGTTTTGGTCATGTGAGCCCATCATCTCTACCCCAAAAGGTGACCTTGAGTCACCTCAAGTATTCAAATACGTAATATACTTTGCTAACCTTTAAGGAATAAACTCAGAGGAATCTAAAATCTGGGGTCAGATCAATAACACAGCATGTAAGTAAGGCATTTGCCTTGCATGCAGCCAACTGGGGTTTTATTCCAAACACCTCATATAATTCCCTGAGCCCTGCAAGGATGCTAGGCAAAGAACTAGCCATATAGCTACTAGCAGCTGTCTGACCTAATGGAATTTTTAGTTGAATATGAGAAACATTTTCCAAAACTTTCATCAACCACCTGAAATGATGAAAATGACCCCCTCCCAAAAAACAAACACAGAATCTACAATTGAATTTAGCAGCAACACAACCTCTCAGTTGTTTCTTCATCTTGGCTTTTAAGATGTTGTGGGTTGAGTTGTTTTCTAGCTTTGAATATGTTGCTCTTCTCATTCTGCTGAGAGACTTTCAGTAGAAAATCACCCTGCCAAGCAAAGTTCTACATTTGCTTCTAAGGCCTTCAGAATCTCATCTATCTTTTGGTCCTTATTTGCTTTATTTTCCAAAACAGTAGTCCAAATATTCAGTGCATACGGTAAAGGGGCAGAAAATAAAGGCACAATACTGATGAATTGTTAAACAGAGACATGCATTCCTTCTCTTTGTTTCTTGCTTGTTGTTTTATCCTGTTCCGACTAGGTTACAGTTATCTAAATTTTTCCAACTTATTCTTCTTAAGAAATCTCTTAAGGGAGGCATAAGACCTCACATTTCTATAATTTCAGAGTTCTTGAAACCCATACCCAGTACTTACTCAGAGAAAATCCCTTTAGTGATTCATGAAAGGGATATCAGGAAATAATACATTATTGATCCATAGGCAGGTATTGTATAAATATTAGCTGGACTAATCTATAATGACTGATGAAAGACTTCTTAGATAATTGACTTCAATCTAAACATGCACATTAAAACTATTGACAACTATTATTAAATACTAAACAAGGGATTTGAATTAGGAAAGCAAAAGCATCTGGTGTACTTGAGCATCCCATGCTAAACCAAATTCCTCTTTCTATGTGCCACAACTTCCTCTACTAAAGCACTGCTACACAGATTTTTTTTATAACCTGTGACGTAGTGAGAGTGGAAGGGAGAGACACTAGCTGAATTTATTGGTAAGTTTAAATCTTGCCTATTGAAAAGGTATCCAATCAAAACAGATATGGAAGAGCTGAAGTGGGAGACAACAAAAAAATGAAAGGAGGCCTCCAGCCACACTCTCTTCACACACTCACCTACTCCCAGGATTGCCGGATCAGATAGGGCTTATGCAACCAAACAGATGGCAGAATACAAGGCACGGCTCAAAAAATAAGGCAGGTAGCAGGATTAGGCAGGGCTTAGATGTTCAGGCAGTGACAAGGACAAGCTTCAGGAGTCTTACCCAGGCATGTGTGGCAGTTCCCAGAGACTAGGAGAGCCTGGTGAGATATTGCTGGGGTTCATAGAGAGAGAGGCCTAGTGACAAGTACTAAGCACGGAAGTCTCACCCATGAACACCGAGACTAGGAACTATAGCCAGAGATTAGGAATGACAGAGAATGCAGAAATATAGTCCTAGAGAGGGTCAGCATATGCTAGATGGAGAACTGCATCAGGACAAGATAAGGCCATCATACACTCGAGGCAGACGGCGGAGGCCAGAACTAGGACATCATTCATGGGACCAGCACTGTGATACGGGATGAGTGATGTCATACATGGGTAACAGGAGAGGCGTGGAGGTTAGAAAGAAACTGGGCTCATTTACTTGAATTGTACAATAAACTCAAACTTTTTAACCTTCTGAGTTTTGTATGAAAATTCTTCATATAATTCTCAAGAACCCACCAGCTCAGGAAAATCCACTTTCACTCTAATGCCTGTGCCTGTATCTATTTTCCCATTTCCCTACCAGCAGATATTCCATCACAAAGGAAACTACTCCATCAGACAACTGACAGGATGCATTATAGATGTAGTGAGCACAAAAAAAAATAAATAAATAAACAGCAAAATTGGCAAATGTAATGGTGGAGCCAGTCATGAAAAGCTAGTCTGACAAAACCAGACAAAAAAAGAACTAAAAGAGGCAATATCCCAAACAAAGACACTTTTCTTTTATTCTGCTCTTCCCTCCACCCAAAAGTTTAAAGATTAGAACAAGTTCCTCATTTCCTGCTTACTTCATTCAGGTTTGCAGATAAGGTGAGTTGTGCCTTAGGGGCCCCACCTAGGAGGAGATTTTATTGCCCATTCTGGCAGTCTCTGTTTTGAAGCACACACTTCCTTCATTATTCTTTTCCTCTATAAAAACTCCTTTTTTGTGATATTGAGACAAGTAGGTTGTGTGAAGATAGGAATCTACTGTTTTCAACCTGCCAGTTTATGGGTGAATAAAGCTCTTTCTCAGAAACTTCGATTCTGGTGTCTTCTCTTGGTTGGCCCTTGAGCAGTGGAACAAACCTCCAGGGTTACAATGGGTATCTTTAAAAACTCTCATTTATAAAAGCCAGTGTCTTCATAAGTTTGTTTTCATTCTTTGCATTTTATAGATTTGAAAACTGAAGCTCAGAGAATTCCACTATCTGCCCACTAGTCACAAGCAGGGAAGGAACAGGGCATACAAATGAAAGCTGATCTTCTAAAGAAAACATTAATCAGGTGCAAAGATAAAATATTAAGTATGTAATAAAAATGTTTTAAAATTTGTCACACTATAAAAAGAATTGAGTTTGGAGCTTATGATTTATTTCTGTTTGATGCATTTATTATTGATTTCTCTCATCCTTCTGCTAAGTCACTGAACTAGGAGGCAGGCACGTATGTCTTCTCCCTCCCTATCACTAAGGAGTAAATAAGATAATTCAGTCCACAGAAAACCAAAGAAGTGAGGAATTGCTGGGCCCAAAACAACAGGGATGATATCCCAAACTATATAGAAGGAAACATTTCATCTAATTTGCATTTTAGGACAAATGAGAAATGTTTTAAATTGGTGTTCTATGAACACAAAATTATCCACTGATTGGAAGAAAAAATAAACAGAGACCATAATTTATTTTGTTTACCCAAACATAAGTAGAAACTAATTGCTCTTCAACCTGAAAATAATTACTACAGCCTTGAGGCTGAAGGACGGACATTTAAATAAGGGTTATTATGAGAAAGTAGCTTTGTTTTTAAAAGCCTATGCTAATAAGACTGCCATTCTGTAATTATCATCATAAGTAACATAACCCTGGATTATACTTCCTATTGTGATCTCTACTGCATTTCTGTAACAAATGATCATTTCTCTTAGATGTGTTCCTCCTAGTGAATACAAGGACAGAAAATGTATTGATGGGAGCAAAAGGAATAATTCTTTTGCTATATTCAGAATGATCCCAGAGCATCAGTTGTTAAATCTCTTGTCTCACAGAAAAACATTACAGGGAAAACTGTACAGCAATTGAAAGAGGTATTCACTGAGTCTGCAGACATTATTTTACCTGCTGCATATGCCTGGGGGTAGATACCTGCTGTAGAGCAATTAGCTGTTTTCTACATCTACCAATTCAATGGATTGCTCTCCACCATCACCTCTAAGAATAGTTTCCCCAAATTGCACTTCTAAGGTATATAAAAGGACTTTGTGATTTAAATCTTTCAAGGAACAGACTATATGTCTGTGTTTATAGTGACTTTGGCATATTCTATATTAATAGTAATGTCATTTTTAGGTATCAAAATTATGTGAGATTTTAATCTATAATTTAACAAAATAGGTATTTTTGTTTCAAATTCCATCTCTGCCATTTATAATCAATAGCAGACCTTTTGGGACAGTCAAACTTTTGGACTTTAGTTTCACAAGATGAAAATTAACGTCAATACAATTACCATGTAATTTTAATAGAATACAATAATGGCCTAAAGTACTTTTTTGTAACACTGCAAAAATGGGACCGTCTATGTTTACTTTACAATTTCAGCTAGTCTTTTAACTCCCTCCAATGTCTCTAGAAAAATAACAAATTTATTTCATATTGCTTGATCCAACAAAACTTAAAGGGATAGCAGATCAAATTATCAGAAAATAAATCACTGTCCATTTGTAATGATTTTAACCTATGTGAGTAAAGAAATTTAATACAATATAATGCCTATTCTCATTTACATAAATACGCCTTCAAATCTGGCATTTGAAATATACTGCATTCAATTTGACTTTGTACTCAGATCTTACTATGGTAATTATTATATCCTCCCAGATATAAATAAAATTTAACAATATATATGTGCTGATATAGTTAACTATTTCAATGGCATAGGTAAATGCTACAAATGAAAAAATTTGGTAAGAGTGAAGAGAATTAAGAAATTTTAAATGGGAAAATTCCAGCAGGTCTATAAAAGTATAAAGTTGTTTTGTGGGTTTTTATTATTTATTTTTTTTTGCTTTTTGGGTCACACCCAGCGACACTCAGGGGATACTCCTGGTTCTTCACTCAGGGATTACTCCTGGCATTGCTGGAGGTACCATATGGGATGCTGAGGATCGAACCTGTGTCAGCCATGTGCAAGGCAAATATCCTACCCACTGTGCTACGATTTAACCATGAAAAAGAGAATCCTGTCTTTATATGAGAAAATAGTATAGATACTGCTTGAATATGCATTAATAAGTAAAAGATCATAAGTAGACTCTTTGGATGTAAAGAAAATAAGACATAGAACAATTAATATAAATCAGGTGTTGATAATTCATTGTTGGAAAGGTGTAAAGCCCCATAGCAAAGTAGGAGTAAACATGCCTTTCTTAAGTCGAAGGTAACGATTAACATCATGAGTGTGTGGCACACCCATTGCCACATTTGGAAACTTTGTCCTGTCCCTCAAAGAAGCTCCATCAATGCTTTTTTTGTAAAACTGATTTCAGGCTATGAAATCCCTAAGCAGTTGGCTGCTCATAGAATGCTGTTTTCTTCCTTGAAATCTGGATGACAATCAAAATGGATAGAGCGTTCATTGTGAGGTGTTCATTTCCTTGAGATTTGTACTGTATCCCTCTGTTCTCTTCTAACTTGTAGACTTTCATTTGATAGATCTGCTATGTATTTTGTAAATCCCTTTTGTGATTGATGATGCTGTTTTTAATATTCTGCATCTAACTTTGAGTTTTGGAATTTTGTGAGTGCACTGTTTCTTGGAGTTTTCCTAGTTGACTCTATACTCTCTGGGACTTTAGGCCTCTTGGATATTAGTGCCTATATTCCCCAACTCTTGGAAATTCTTAGTGATGATTCACTTAACTGTTGTTTCTTCATCTAACTTGCCTTTCTATTATTCAGGTACTCCACAGATTCATATATTGTTCCTTTTGAGCACATCCTTTAAATGCTGGACTTAGAGATGACTGCAAGAGTATGCTACCTGCACGGCAGAACCTGGCAAGCTACCCATGTTGTGTATGATATGCCAAATACCAGTAACAATTATAGACCTTATTCCAGAATGGATTGTGGCTCTTTATGTTGCTGGAGCAAGCAGATGTCCTTGGGCTCCACTAGCATGAGACAGGACATATGGAGATGTTACTGGGGCCCGCTCGAGCAAATTGATGAACAACGGGAAGACAGTGATACAGCGATACAGTGAGCACATCCCTACTTCTCTGGTTATTATGCTGTTAACTACTTTTCAGACTATTTTCCACCTTCCCCTTAAATCTAGCTATTTTCTCCATTTTTTCTTTGAGATCATAAATGTTTTGTTTATGATGTTAATCTGTTAACCTGTTGTCAATCTGTTATTCAGAGCTTCTATTGAGTTTTTTTATATCACCTGTAATACTCTTCATTTCTTCTTGTAGTTATTTTTTTATTTCAGCACTCATACTTTCTGTGTATTCCTGGTTTGTTAACTATGTTAGACATTCTTTGTTTAAGTTATTAAATATGCTCACAATGGTGTACCTGAATTTTTTTTGAGGATTTATTGAGCGGGATGATGTTTATGCCTACTATGTTACTGTTTTCACTTACTGGACCTTGTGGGCTTCTATGGTTCTACTATTTTCACTCTGTTGGTTGTGCAGGGTTTCTTTAGACTCCCTGGAAGAAACTGAGGGATTAGGCTGGGGCTTGCACTTTTCCTTATCTGGCCATATTCATAGAATGACAAGAGGTATAACCATGAACAGCAAGTATTTTTCTGGGTAGATCTGTCAACTCAGAAATGGTATTGTTGTTGGAACACAACAATATTGTTGTTTTTACTATTTAACATTATCATCTCCTTTGTCATCATGGTCATTATCATCTGCTGGAAGGCAGGGATGACAAATGGTTATTCAAGTCATATATAGTGGCCTAAATGTACCTTAATTTTATTATTATATGTGACCTTGTGAAATTTCATGGTAAAAATTAGAGAGAGAAAAGGCATCCACTAAGGAAGAACAGCCCTGATATTAAATAACACATTAAGTTCTTAATATAGAGATCCAGTGAGTTCAGGTCCAATGTATTTTTTTTTTTAAATTTGAGTGCCCACAGGCTTGATAGCAGCATACAAAGGTATTTCACTACAAAAATTACTGAATAGTATGCCACATTAATTATTTTTAATGAAAAGATCACATAAATAAATGCAATCCTGTTTTCATTTGAATTTATATCATAATCCAGGAATTCCATCACATCAGAAAGTCACAAATGAGTTAGATGATTTGTAGCAGCAGAGTTTCAAACATAGTTGCTATTAAATTTTGAGCAAATGACAGACTCAAAGAGCTATAAAGACTTTGGAAAGCATCCAGTCAAATCCCTAGAGTATCTAGATGCATGATCAGAAAGTCACTTGCCTTAGACTGGGCCACTTGTGGTTCCTAAGACTAGCAATAAATTTCCTGTGATTGATGACCTTTGTACACTGTGTTGTAGGAGTGTTACTCAGTGACTACAAACAATTATTCTCTAGGAGAACTCTTCATTATCCAGAAAAAATAACTAGAATGAGCTAAATAAAGCCCTTTCAATTTTGGTTAAAAATTGAAACACGTGTTCAATTTCTTTTGTCTTTGATCTTATCATTATGCATCTGTTTTTTTTTTCACTCATGAGGCTGAACCTCAAAGTGTATTCATGTAGTACCTATAACTAACTATCAGGCACAACACTATAGTGGAGGTCACATCTCCATTTTACAAATAAATATACTGAATATTGCTGGATAAAATAACCTGACCAACATCTCATAGCTAGTAACTGATAGAACCACAATTAGAATTAGTTTATCTTTCTTTCATGAGAACTATTATTTGTCTGTTTATTCCATATTGCAAGTATATTTCCTAAGCATTCCTCAACAAATATCATTAAGAAAAAGCAAACCACTTTATTTTCTCATCTTTTCACATGATCTTTATTAATATTATTTTTGTGAAATGAGTATGTTCATCTTTTATGCATATTTGTTATTTATTCAACAAATAATTATGACACTCTCCAAATTTCTGGATGCCAAAAATATATTCATGAATAAAACAGGATAATTCTTTACTAATGAATTATGTATTAAAAAGAGGTAGTGAGATGTGAGTAATAAGCTCCAGAGGTAAATATATTATATGGGATCTCAGAGAAAGATTTTTTGACTTAGAAGGGAACACTAATTTTAATCACCTATGATTTTATCAAATTTAAGAATCATAACTACATGGAAATAAACTTATAGCTATATTCCCGAAAATATGACTTATTTTATTAGTAAAAGTTGCAATATTCTAGGTCTTTTGACCCAAATGAACTTTACTCTCTCAGAAAGAGCAAGCATCATCTAGAATAAGTATCTGTGATTCATTTGAGACCATAACAAGATCATAGTTTTGACAATTTATAATTTGAAAAGAGGAAAAAATTCAAGCCTACTTATCTGTTAAAAGATAAGTTTGTTATATTCATGGTGGCTTCCTTTATGCCACAGGTCAAGAAAAATCAGAATAAACTATTATATAAGTTAGCTTCTAAGGGAAAAATAGAGCAAGTGAAAAATCTTGTTAGGAACAAGAGTTCTTATTTCTCATCAATCCTTACTCATATTGAGGGACCATTCCTCAGTAAAAGTTTTTTTAAAATGTATAGGTATGCTGATATAGATCACCCTATAGCAAATAGTGTTTTATTTAGAGCTATAAAACATATTTGGCATATCAAATATGACACGGGTAGCTTGTCAGGCTCTGCTGTGGGGAGAATGATCTAGAGCTCTGGAAAAAAATGTCCAACAGTAAACAGTCTTCTAACATGTTGTGCTGCTACAGAAAAATAATGGTATAGATAACATAAAAGTAAACACATTATCACCTTCTCATCACCTACCATGGTGCTTTCTGGACTATTCATATCATGGGAAACAAAAAAAATAATTTTCTAATATCTTTCGATAAAATATTTGATATCTGGGATATATGCTTAGGAACAGATCATTATGAGAGTGCTAACAATTTTTTTTTGTAATTGACTTTTGAGTTGGGACTGGGCAAACCTCAACTGTGTCTTGAGATTACTCTTGGATTTGTACACCAAATACTCTTGGTGATAGTAGGGGCTCAATGAGGTGTTGGAGATTAAATCTTTGTGTACCACATGCAAGAAAAGCACCTTACCCACTGGGGCCGGAGTGACAGTCCAGCGGGTAGGGCGTTTGCCTTGCACACCGCCGGCCCATGCTGGCTGAGTTTGCTCCTCGGCATCCCATATGATCTCCCGAGCACAGTCAGGAGTAATTCCTGAGTGCAGAGCCAGGAGAAACCCAAGAGCATTGCCAGGAGTGACCCCCAAAAAAAAAGCACCTTACCCACTGCACTCTCTTTAGCTCACTATTAATTTTGTTTGGCCCAACATGGAGCAGCCCATGAAGTTCCGGAGGGCAGTAAATGGCTCAGCAGCCCCTGGTTGAGTCTAACATAACTCCTAGGGTTTTCATGCGTGTGTGGGGAGCCACGCAGGTCGGACTTGAGTGGGGATTTGGGCTTCTCCTCCCATTCCTCCACCTCATCTTGGAGGGCATAGCTGCGAAGCTCCCAGCCACCATTGCCAGCAACCAGAAGAGAGACACTCCAGACCCACAGCTACATTCTTAGACAATAATGGAAGTTAAGAACAGGTTCTTCCCAGGATCTTTCACATTTATACACTGTAATGATCATTCTACCGCAAGGCAGAGCCTGGCAAGCTACCCTTGTCTTATTTAATATGCCAAAACCCAGTAAAAGTTATAGACCTCATTCCCATGACCTGAAGGATTGGTTTGAGGCTCTGCATGTTCCTGGAGCTAGCAGATGCCCTTGGGCTATACTAGTATGTGACAGGACATGTGGAGATGTTACTGGTTCCCATTCAAGCAAATCAATGAACAACGGGAAGACAAGTGATAAAACTGAAAAGTACTACATGTAGGGAAAGCACCTTACCCACTGTACTGTCTCTTTAGCTCACTATCAATTTTTATTAATTTTTTTTTTTTTTTGCTTTTTGGCTCACACCTGGCTATGGTCAGGGGTTACTCCTAGCTTTGTACTCAGGAATTGCTCCTGGCGGTGCTTGGGGAAACAAATTGGATGCTGAGAATCAAACCCATGTCAGCTGCATACAAGGCAAATGCCCTACCCTTTGTGCTGTCACTCTGGCCCCACTCTTCATTTTAATAGGGTTATGGGGATGGTTTTGAGGGCAAAGACCACTCCCAGTGATGCTTGACGATGTTCGGCACAAACCTGAAAACCTGGTTCTCAGGCCTAAAAATAGGGTTCTTAGGCCTGGGCTACTTTAGAGCCACCAATGTCACTGCTGAAGAAACTGTGATGCTACATAGCTTGTGGTGCCAGATATCCATCCCTGGGTCTTTCCCATGCTAGGCAACTACCCACAACTAAGTCTAATTACCTTTCTCCATCACCATGGGTACATAATTTTTTACATTCAATGCCTCTCTTGAATTTTAAGAAAGGAAAGAGAACACAAGAAAATTTAATTTCAACCAGTAAGTTATGAATATTTAATCTGAAAAAAAAGACCTCATCTGAAAGACAATGTTCAAAACCAGCAGCAAAATGAAATTCCTAAAGTTAAGCTACTCCTCAGGTTATTCAGCTAAGACACAAAACTCTCTGAGCTGCAGTGTGTAAAATCCTTGATCCCTGGATAAAATAAGCTACTGACTCAGCTATTATCATTTATCTTGCCTTATTCTGTATGCACATGAAAGCCAACTGACTTATTTTGGCACATTTGGAGAGCGCAATTGCTATTTTGGTAGCTATCCAGATATTAAGCATTTCTTTTTATGATTTCTGAGAACTATCTGTTGAAAGGAAGAGGTGATTCTTGGCTTACTGATATGATAAACTCTGAGGAGAACTGCTTTCAAAGTCTCAGGAAAGATTTACCTAAGATTGAAGGAAGGATTTTTGATAGAACATTGCTCAGTTAGTTCCCTTCTTTACTTATTCATTTATCACAGGAGATTGCTCTTTGCTCTAAAACTTTCTTTGAACAAGTTGTAATTTCTTCTCACATTGCTCTCCAAAGATTCAAAGCATCTTTCAAATTTGCAGATCTTTTCCCAAATAATATGGTGATCTACATATGCTCATAGACTTATCTTTTTATGCCTTTAAACTTGTGCTTTTAAACATTGTCACATCTGTAGATCTTCCTCTGACAGTGAACTGGCAGTTGAAAATTACTACCACGACTCTTCCTTTTGTATCAGACCACCATGTACATGCTCTGGCCTTAGGTTGATGGAAGATTGTTTGGCAAGAGACAGGCCTTGTCAGCCTTTGACTGGGTCAGAAATACTTCTCACATTGGCTTGAGCAACTGACAGAATTGGCTGCCTTGGTAGGACAACACTACAGCCACAATAGGAAGAAGTGTTTGATTGTTTTCTAGGTTACAGCTTATCCAGTAGAACTGTAAGGAGAGATTTCCAGCAGTAGCCCACAGAAACACAAAATAACACCGCTATTAGTAGAATCTGAAAACAGAAACCATACACTGCCATTCAGCATTAAACTTGATGCATTCCTAGTTTTCATATCACAGCAAGCACAATACAGAAGTGCTGGAATTCACTTGCATTAATTAATAAAGGCAATAGTTTGGGAAGGACCTCAAGCACTCTGTAAACACAAGTGATGAAAACTTCAGTGACAAAGGTAAGGATGTTCACTGATTGAGGAAAGCAACAGACAAGAGCTCCAATAAAGAAAGTCAAATGTGAGCAGGCTTCAATCACAAATCACTGAATTGAAGAGCATAGTTTAGGGGAACTAAAGCACAACAGCAGGACTCAGCAGAAGAATGATAGAAGTGGTTTAAGAAGGTGATGAGCAATTAATTGTGCTGAGGATGAAATGTATAAAACAATCCAAAAAAGAACAGAAGAAAAAGAGAAGAATCAAGAAAAATAAAAAATATGTAAAAATATGTAACAACTTTAAGAATAAAAACATAAATTTAGTAGGAGTTTTTAGAAGTGTAAAAGATAATGGGGAAGATATATTAGAAGAAACTAGAGCAAATAATTTTTCCAGTGAGTCATTTACCCAGATACAAGAATCTCCAAATTTGCCTCCTCAAAATATATATATACATACATATATATATGTATATATATAATATACAAAGAGAAAAACACCAACAAACGTTATAGATAAAGTGCGAAATCTAAAATTATAATCCTCACTATGCCAAAAGTAAAGCAAAACCCTACAAAAACATAGGGCACCTCATAACATCTATAGCATATTTAAAATAAAACCCTATGGTATGATATCAACAACACGTTGAATAAAACAGGTATGCAAATAAGAACAATTCAACCAGCTAGGTTAATATACAATTTCAAAGGAGTGACACAGTATTTATGAACAAACAACTAAAGAAACTCATGGCCACTAAACCAGCTCTAAAAGATCACAAGTTAATCTATGAAAGGAAAGGAAATTCACCTGGAAAGCAGTTAAATATTTAGATAAAAAGCAAGACAGGGAGAAGAGTCATATGCCAAAATGCATATGAAAAATGCTCATCATTACTAAATAATCAAAGAGATGCAAATCAAACAATGAGATATCATCTCACACCACAGAGACTGGCGCACTACCAAAAGAGCAAAAACAACAAGTGCTGGTGTGGATGCGGGGGAAAGGGGACTCTCATTCATTGTTGGTGGGAATGTCGACTGGTAGAGCCTTTTTGGAAAACAATATGGACATTCCTCCGAAGACTAGAAATTGAATTGCCATTTGACCCAGCCATACCACTCCTGTGAATATACCCTGGGAAGCAAAAAACCACAGTGGAAACACCATCTGCATTTTTATTTTCATAGAAGCACTATTCACAATAGCCAGAATCTGGAAACAACCAGTATGCCCAAGAACTGATGACTGGATAAAGGAACTTTGGCACATCTACACAATGGAATACTATGCAGCTGTTAGGAAAAATGAAGTTATGAAATTTGCTATAGTCAGAAGGAAAAAGACAGATATAGAATGACTACTTTTTTTTGCATGACATATATATGTCATGCAAATATATATATATATATATGCATATCATGATACCAAAATCCATGGTAAGGTGAAACTTGGATCAGGAGGTCTTGTCAAAGGTGGAAATTACCACGAATGTGTGGGAGTCAGAGGCTAGGTAAGACAGAGAAGGGAACATGGTGCTAATGATTGTCGAAAGGTCTAATACCAACATAGAACTGAGCATTAAATACAGGCAAAAGATACACATGAAAGTGTATGTATTACAATCCACAATATATAAGAGAAGGAAGAGAGAAAAGAGAGAAAAGAGATAAAGAACCTGCCATAGAGATAGGCTAGGAGAGGGGTAAGAGAATTGGGGACATTGCTGGTGGGAAATGGGCTCTGGTAGAGAGATGGGTACTGGAACACTATGTGACCGAAACCCCCAAACATGAACATCTTTGTAATTGTATATCTCATGGTGGTATAATAAGATATTAATAAAAAAAGAAAAAAAAAAGGAAAGATACTACAAACTAACAATAAACATAGTGTGTGTCTCTCTCTCTCTGTGTGTGTGTGTGTGTGTGTGTGTGTGGTGGAGGGGATGGGGTACAGAGTTAAAGTTAACAGCAATATGAGCATTCATGAGGAAACAAGAAAAACTTCAAATAATCTAACCTCAAACTTCAGAAACTAGATAAAGATAAAACAAAGGAAGAACACAGTGGAAACAGGAGGAGAAAAGGAGAGAAAAATAAATTAGAAAAGAAGTATTTCTATATCACTGTATCACAATTTTCCCATTTATCTCTTTGCTAGAGCAAGTGCCAGTAGCATCTCCATATGACCTGTCACATGCTAGTAGAGCCCAAGGGCACCTGCTTGCTCCAGGAACATAAAGAGCCTCAAACCATTCCATCAGGTCATGGGAATGAGGTCTAAAATTGTTACTGGTATTTGGCATATCAAATACGACACGGGTAGCTTGCCAGGCTCTGCCGTGTGGGTGACATACTCTTGTAGTCATCTCTGATCTCAAGCATTTATTGATGAACCGCGTGGCTGCAAAGGAACCGCACAAGCCAGGCTGTGATCAGCTCTTCTGCTGGGTGGAGTTCTTTCTACAAATACTTTTATATTTGCTGATATCTCTATATGATAGAAATAAAATGCATAGAAATCGAATACACATTAGAAATATAAATGAAACACAAAGCTTTTTTGCTGAAAGAATTAACAAGGTTGGAAAACCTTTAACTTGACTCACAAAGAAAACAACAAAGACTGAAATATTGGATAAAATGCAAAAGTAATTTTACCAGACAACTGAAAAACCCTAGAGCCCACAAGATTACTATGAACAACTTAATAAGATTAATTAGAGAACCTGGAAGATAAGAATAATATTTTAGAATTCCACAGTCTCCCACAATTAAATGAAGAGCAAGTAGAAAATCTAAATGTGTTGGATTACACCCATTCCAGTACTACTGGGGACATAACCTATCCCACCACTGGGGGACACCTCATGCTCTGTGTTTAACTTTAACCTCTCCTTTGTGTATGTCTTCCCCTACTAGTCACAAATATTTCCTAATCAGACACAATGATTAACAAAATTCAATCTTCTGAAGGTTTTGAATTTTGTATATGTAAGTTAAATATTGCTTTTCTCTTTCCTTTATGTACTTTGCCTATTTTTATGTTAGAGCAATGCCCTTTTCTGTAGAGACACGAAAGAGAGTTACTGCTATGCTTTTTGTAATATAAGAGTTTAGTGACACAAATATTTACTCCTGGGTATCCATCATATTTATCTGACTTAAGCTTTAGTTGCCCTTGAACTTAGTTCTCTACACTCTTAAAAGTGGGTGCTGCTGCAGGACTTGGATGGACTCAGAGCAAGCCGTAAGTAAGCTACCCTGGTTTGGACAGTGAATAGCCTAAGCACCATAAGAAGTATAATAAGAGCACATTCATGGAGCAAACTGTCATGAACCAAAAATAAACAACTGATTAAGGTCCCTGTTGGGGTTTGAAAAACTAACTTGGCATGGATCAATCTGGTAAATATAGGAGATGCCTCAGGATAAGCCATCTTTTGCCATGAATCTGAGAGAATTTTTTAAACTTAACATACATAAATATCTGTATCTATTTTGTGTTTATAGACAATGACTAGAAGTGATATACAATGACTAGAAATACTAAAATGTAAATTGAATATGATTATTTAAACAGATTATCAGTAAAGGAAATGAGAAAGCAATAAGCTCCTAGATGGAATCCCACCCTTTGGCAAATCTCCTAGAAGGAATTTAAGGTGCTGTGGCCCCTAGATGGAATTCCACCCTTGAGTGGAGCTCCTGGTAGATCGTCCCCTAAAGGAAGGGGTTTTACATCTGTTCGTTGTTTTTGTTAAATTTCTATCACCTATGTGTAATCCCTACACCCAACCTTTCATAATGTTCTCTATAACTAGCCAGGTTCACTTGAATTAAAGGGCCACTGATTCCCAACAAGCCTGTGGTGCTGTTCCTTTGTACATCAGTTGGAGGAGTGGTCAGCAGTCCCAAATGCACCAGGGCACACCAAGAGACTCAGTCATGAATTGACTAATTAAGAAGGGAAATTACAGCAGCTCCCTCACCCACCAGGAAATCCATCCTCTCCAAAATCCCAGATTCACACAGATTTACTATATATTTACTCCAAACCATCAAATAAGACAGACAACTGCCCTTTCCCTGTTATCTTAGAAAGTCAAAGAAACAGGAAAGCTTCTGAACAGTTTTTATAAGGACAATATGACCTTGATACCAAAAAGCATCCAAAAAGTGACATAACAAAAAAGAGATACAGACAATTTCCTTGATGAAAATAAAAACAAAGATCACCAGCAAAATCTCAGCAGTTTAAATTCAACAATGAGCTAAACATCATATACTATAACTAACTGGTATTTATTCTAAGGGTACAAGGATGACATATATAAATTAATATGATATTCCAAATCAATAAAATGAAGATAAAAATAATATGATCATATCATAGATGTGGGGAAAACATTGTCAATGTTAAATTTATAATGTTAAAAAAACCCTCAACAAAACGAGAATAAAAGTTTATTTCAATATAGCAGACTGTATATCAAAGTCTACAATAAAAATCATCTTAGATGGTAAAAATTAAAGATTCTCCTTTTGTACTAGGGAATAACAAAGATGCCCACTATCACCACTACTATTCAATATAATATTATAAGTCTTAGTTACAGCAACTAAGCATGAAATAGAATTTAAGAGATTCAATTGTGTAAGTCAAATGATGATGATTTTCAAATGATATATTATATATGTAATACCCTAAAGAACACGACAAAATTCCTAGATGCAATAGTCTCAGTAAAGTGACAGACTATGGAATGAATCCACAGAAATTTTCTGCATTTTTATGTTATCAATGATGTATAGCAGATATTTTAAAAATTCCAATTACCATTGTGTCCGAAATAATCAAGTATATAACAAAGGGATGAATTTAAGAAGGAGGTAAAAGACTCACCTAGTGAAATCTATAAATTATTATTAAAATATATATAAAAAGATACAAGCAGATGTAAATATTTCCTGTTCATCATGAAAATTACTATCTCACTCAAATCACTATACAGATTTAATACAATACCCATCCAAATTACCATGACAATCCTCAGAGAAATTGAACAAATTTCAATAAAATCTGTGTGCAGTCATAAAACTCCCCCAAATACACAAAATAATTATGAGATATAAGATTATTAGAGTCATCATAAGCCCTGATTTTTTAATTTTACTATCGTATTATGGTATACTATACTATACTATGTGGACATGTAATGCGATTTGGAGATGACCGCTGGACTAGAGCGATTGAATCCTGGGACATCAAAAGATCACATGGCTGCCCACCTACAAGATGGTCAACTTCTTTGTCAAGACCCTGAACAAACGGTTTGAGGTTCTTCATATTCCTGAAGCAACCAGATGCCTTTGGGCTACACTGGCACGTGATAGGGTCAAATGGAAATGTTACTGGCACCTGCTTGAGCAAATTGATGAATAACAGGATGTCAAGTGATCAAGTGACTATGTGGCACTAGATAAAAGCAGAATTTAAGAAAATATGGAATAGAATTGAAGACTGAAGGATAACATCTCAGATATATGGACAGTTATTTTATGACAAAGGAGCTTGGCTTATTGCATAAAGCAAGGAACGCCTGTGTAACGTATGGTGCTGAGAAAACCCGTCAGCCAAATATACAATAATGAAAATGGTTCCCTAACTCACACCATACATAAACATTCATTTTAAATGAATTGAAGTCCTTAGTATTAGACCCAACTCTACTAAATAAATTTTGGAAAATAAAGATAGACCTGATATGATACTGACTGCAGATGCTTTTATGCTTCAACTTCAGTTAGAGAGAAAATAAAATTTAAAAAAATGTTTGATTCTATGTTGCATGACAGGGCCTAGCAAGCTTGGAATTTTTGCTGTTTAATCTACTTGCAGTTTATACTATTTACATGTTCTTAAGCCAGGGTTCATACTAATGAGATCTCTCTTCTGTGTAAGTACTGATGGAGGGTGTGGCAGTTACAAGATCATTTTGACTCTGAATTACTAACTTCTGAATTATTATTATTATCTCTACTATGATTTCAATGTTATCTAGATTGGGCACAATTCATCTTAATGCCCACTGGTTCCAGAGTGAGACAGTTAGGATTTACCAGGAGACTACCACCCTCGCTAGGTTGAGACTGTCTTTTAAGATCAAAGGAAGGATCATACTAGTTTACCCTCATGCAGGCAAGCATGACCCTTTCAGTAAACAGAGGACAAGACACCCAGAATCACCCTGGTGCAGAATAAAAATAAGAAGTCCTTGTGGGTACCATTTAGACTACATATAGTCACGAAATTACTATGTGTTTCTCTCCATGAATACACATCTATTAAGATGTATTTCTTTATACAAGCCCCCTGCCCCCTCTCTCTCTCTCTCTCTCTCTCTCTCTCTCTCTCTCCAGTGTTTTGACATGAGATAATCTTGGAGGAAGGGACTAGGTCCTAGCATAATCATTTGTTTAGACCTGAAATAAGGGTGGGACCACCCTACATCTACACCTAGAAGCTGATTCATTGATCTTTGTTTACTCTACCCTCTCTGAAGATAGGATTATTGCTTTCATGTATATATAAGGGACTGACTTGAGTTAGATCATTCACTTTGGTGGAAGACTTAGGCCCAATTTCATGGTAAGAGTTCTGATCAAGAGTTAGAGGTCTGGGAAGTCCCATTATTTTGTATTGTAATGGTGAAGCTTGTTTTGTCATTGATAATTAGCAAAAGACTTTTGGAACTGCACTGGACTAGTGAGTTTTCATCCATTCCCCATCAGCCTTGGAGGTAGAAGGAAGCTTGTTTCCTGATATTGTTGGGGACCCCAGTGGCTCCCTGACAATTATATAAAATTGAAAAATTTCTGCACTTTTAGAAACAACTACTAAAATGAAACTACTGAACATGAGATAATATTTTTACATCATATATCTCACAAAAGGGTTAATAACCAAAATACATAATGCACAAAAACAGGACCAAATTTTGTCTTTATGAACTTATTTGAAGATTGTATGGAAACATATGTTCAATAAAATACCTTATATATGGATACAATGCCTTAAAATGCCTTAAACATTATGTTTTATGATAACAAAAAAAGAATAATTTTTGTTTTGTTTAATTAGTTTTGCTTTTTTGGGTCACACCCTGCAATGCTTAGGGGTTACTCCTGGCTCTGCACTCAGGAATTACTACATGTGGGGTGCTCTGAGGAACCATATGGGATGTGAGAGATAGAACCCTAGTGGGCCACATACAAGACAAATACCCTACCTGAGGTACTATCTCTTTGGTCCCAATAATAATTTGTATTGTACTAGAAGATTAGAAGTACCAATTAGTAGGATTTACGTGAGAGAGAAAGAGAGAGACAGAGAGACAAAACAAGAGCACTGCCAGAAATTTCTATCAATTTTTCCTCTAAGAATATACCATTAATTATTTTAGTAAATTCTACTCCATCTTAAACCAGAAATTCAATAAGTGATAAAATCTTTAGATAGAAGAAAAAAATAGAGTTCTATCTTTCACACATTTGTCAAAGCCCTCAAGCAAAGAAGCAACAGCAAAATACTTTCAACTGAACATTACTAATTTTGTTGACTTTGCAAGGAAGGAGAGCTTGCATGGGAAATCTGTGACTCTGTGTGAGCATAGGAGGGGGAGGGTAATTAGAGAGGGTTTATTTTAAAATTTAGTATTTGGTTGTTTTTAAGTTAGTACAAAGACATGACTTATATTTGGGCACTTTGCTGGAATAAATTTGACTGGATCTCGATCACTGTTGCTGAAAGAGATATCGGTTCTTTGTAAATAATACATTTTAATTGGAAATGAAATTTGCACATTACATTTTATTTTATTTTATTTTATTTTTTTTTTCTTTTTGTGGGTCACACCCGGCAATGCTCAGGGGTTTCTCCTGGCTCTGCACCTCAGGAATTACTCCTGGCGGTGCTCGGGGACCATAGGGGATGCCTGGATTAAACCCAGGCCGGTACAGGCTGGCCACCTGCAAAGCAAACGCCCTACCCGCTGGGCTATCGCCTCCAGCCCAAATTTGCACATTACATTTTAAAGTAACCATTGTTACCAAGAAGATAAGAACACAGTGAACAGTTAAATCTAATTCCTGAAGAAGCAGTCATCACTTACACCTTAGGAAACTTTTTATAGAGAAACATTGGTTCATTTTTTTTTTTTTTTTTCAAGGTCAGCCAGCTGGCCGTGATTCTTTTTTTTTTTTAATTTTTTTTTATTTTTACAATTACAAAGATATACAATTAAAAGTTCATATTTGGGTTTTGGTCGTACAGTGTAGCAGCACCCATCCCGCCACCAGTGCCCATCTCCCACCACCAACGCCCCGGTTCCCTCCCCCTCCCCCAGCCCTCCTCCATGGCAGGTTCTTTATTTCTTTCCATTTCTCTATCTTTCTCTTTTCCTTCCTCTCCAGACTATGGATTACAAAACATACATTAAAGGGTTGTCATGTGTATCCTTTTGCCTCTATTTAATGCTCAGTTCTAGGTTGGCATTAGTACCCTCACAATTGTTAGCACACTGTTCCATTTTCTGTCTTACCTAGCCTCTGACTCCCACACGTTTGTGATAATTTCCACCTTTGACAGGACCTCCTGATGTATGTTTTACTTGACCTTGGATATTGGTATCATAATATGTACCTATATATTTATGTTATGCAGATAAATGCAGTCATTCTGTAACTGTCTCTCTCCTTCTGGCTAATTTCGCTCAACATAATCTTCTCCATGTCCATCCATTTGTAGGCAAATTTTATAACTTCATTTTTCCTAACAGCTGCATAGTATTCCATTGTGTAGATGTACCAAAGCTTCTTTATCCAGTCATCTATTTTCGGGCACTCGGGTTGCTTCCAGATTCTGGCTATTGTGAATAATGCTGCTATGAACATAAAAGTAGGGATGGTGTTTCCGCTGCGTATTTTTGGTTTCCCAGAGTAGATTCCCAGGAGTGGTATGGCTGGGTCAAATGGGAGTTCAATTTCTAGTCTTTGGAGGAATGTCCATATTGTTTTCCAGAAAGGCTGTACCAGCCGGCATTCCCACCAACAATGGATGAGTGTCCCCTTTTCCCCACACCCACGCCAGCATTTGTTGTTCTTGTTCTTTTGAATATGTGCCAGTCTCTGTGGTGTAAAGTGGTATCTCATTGTTGTTTTGATTTGCATCTCTCTGATGATTAGTGATGATGAGCATTTTTTCATATGTTTTTTGGCCATTCGAATTTCTTCCTTGCTGAAGTTTCTGTTCATTTCTTCTCCCCATTTTTTGATGGGGTTGTTTGTTTTCTTCTTGTAAAGTTCTACCAGTGCCTGATATATCCTGGATATTAACCCCTTATCAGATGAGTATTGGGTGAATATTCTTTCCCATTCTCTGGACTGCTTTTGTATCTTAGTCACTGTTTCTTTTGAGGTGCAGAAGCTTTTTAGTTTCATGTAGTCCCATATATTTATCTTTTCTTCTAGTTGCTTTGTTAGAGATGTTTCATCTTTGAAGATGCATTTAGCTTCAATGTCATGGAGGGTTTTTCCTATATTTTCTTCAATGTACTTTATGGATTCAAGTCTGATATTGAGATCTTTAATCCACTTTGATCTGATTTTTGTGCATGGTGTTAGACACAGGTCCAAATTCATTTTTTTACATGTCGCTGCCCAGTTTTCCCAACACCACTTATTGAAGAGGCTTTCCTTACTCCATTTTAGACTCGTTGCACCTTTATCAAAGATTAAATGATCATGTGTTTGAGGTTGGGTGTCAGGATACTCAATTCTATTCCATAGGTCCACGGGTCTGTTTTTATTCCAATACCATGCTGTTTTAATTACTACTGCCTTGTAGTACAGTTTGAAGTTGGGTAAGGTGATGCCTCCCATCTTCTTTTTCCCGAGGATTGCTTTAGCTATCCTTGGGGGTTTATCGTTCCATACAAATTTCAGGATTGTTTGGTCAATTTCTTTGAAGAATGTCATGGGTATCCTCATAGGGACTGCATTGAATTTTGTGTTTGAAAAATACTGGTGCTTTCATTCTTAAAATTACAGATCCATTATATTAATCAATTAAAGTTATAGAAAGTCCTGTTAAATCGTTTTGAATGTGCTGTGAATTTTTTTAATAATTAAATTTTATTTAAATACCATGATTTACAAAGTACAAAGTTTTTAACAATACAGTTGTTAGAAATATTCATCGTTCGACACCAATACCACCACCAGAGTGCCACCACCCCACCACCACCACCAGAGACCCTCATTTCCCACCCCGCCCCCCAGCCCCATGCCTGTTGCCTTAGCCGGCACTAATTATACTGATCATTACAGTCCATGTAAGAGAATGGTATAGATAAAGTCATGACTCTTTTTTTCCGGGTTGTTATGTATGAGTCTGACCAATTCTTTTCTTGGATTCACTTTCTGAGTTTCTAGAACATAGTGGGTTTCTACAAGCCAACCCCAGATCCACCATGTACCTATGGGCAACACTTATTTCAAATTTTTATCTACCTCTGTTTCAGCTTGTCCTAAGCATACATATACTGATTAATCTGTTCTATTCCGCTTGTTGTCTAATTCTCTAAATAGCATCAATGAATATGTTCTAGACAAAAATCTGAGATTATTAAATCTCCATTGTGCCATTTGAGCCCACTGTATAGGAAATTATCTATATGTTCTCACAGACCGCACATCATGCCCTCACACTTTGGATTGTATGCAGCATACTTAATTCTATGAATTGTGATGGAATACCTGGTACATTGGTATACCAGACTGTGTGATATCACACCCTGTGCACCACGGGTAGAGCCAACAGCAACTCTTCAGTGCATTTGAGTCCCTGGTTCATGGCTGACTGTCATCCTGTGAATCTTTTTGTATTCATCATGAGCAAACCAACTCAACTTCTGGAAAGAATTCTAATTTTGTAATTATTTTTCTGGCCTCATACCATTGTGATTAGAAAATATGTCTATATAATTACATTTTTGGTTATTTTTAAATTTATTTTTATCAAGACACAGTGATTTACAAGGTTGTTCATAATATAGTTGTTTAAAGTACATGATGTTCCAATACCAGACCCACCACCAGTGGCCCTTTCTGCCCACCAGTGTTCCCAGGTTACCTCCCACTCTGAGAAGTCCCATTGGCAGATATAAAATAAATTTATTTCGTATTGTTTGCTTCAAACAAAACTAAAAGGAATAGCAAATAGAATTTTCAGAACATAAATCAGTAAAATCTATTTGAGGTGATTGATTGCTATGTGATTTTAACCTATTTAAAGATATTCAAATTATTTATATAACATAATATGATGCCTATTTTTATTTACAAAAAATAAATTTTTATCTCTGGAAAAATACATTACATTAAATTGTATTTTGCACTTGGACTCTGTGGTAATTATAACGTCTTTCCAGTGTAAATAAAACTTAAAAATTTCTGTGCTAAGAGTTTAGAGTTTCATGAAATAGGTAAAATTTATTAAGAATGAAAAGAATTAAGAAAATTTTAATGGAAAAATCTGAATAAGCCTATAAACATAGTGTTTTATCCTAAGAAGGGAATATTGATTTTATACCATAAAGTAATATAGATACTGCCTAATGTCTGTATTAAAAAATAAAGTGCTGCAATAAAAATGTGGTGTAAAAAATTTGATTAGACTCAGGTTTTGTATAAAGCCAATTCTTGCTGCTCAAGGTTTTTTTTAAATTTTGCTCTCTATTTATCATTCATTTATTTGAAGTTATTTACAAAGATTAATAATTAATAATTATTTAATTAACTTGCCTGCTTGCTTGAATTTTATGTTTCTCCTGATAGAAAATAAATACTATAAAGGTGGGTACCATGTCTATCTAGCTTATTATATTTCAAATGACTGCTCATTGCCAAGAAATTATACCCAGAACACAAATCTTGAAAGATCTGAATTCAGGAACTGATAATTAAGTAAAAAGCTTAAGGCTCCCAGCACTGAAGAAGTGAAAATGTGCATAAAGTCAGTCACTTTTTCCAGAGAACAAAACTGAAAAGGTTTTAGGGATACCATATGAATTAAAAATTTGGTTATACTTTATACTTTATTATAGTTTTTGCTAACCTGCCAAGGTATTTTAAAAACCCAATTATCAATGCTTCATTATACCTAAAAAGAAACTTGTGGGTGTACTGGGTGATCATAAGATTTCAGAAAGCATTAACTTACATTTCACTTAAGAGAGATTTATTTAATAATGATTGTTCAGCTGATAATAACATTAGAGAATTAAAGAGTAAGTCATCAAAAAAGACTATTCTAGAATAAACTGTTTTTGTGGACTTGATCTCCAGACATTTTAGTAGTTAGCTGATTGACATGTATTTCTCACTTGATTGCTTTGAAAAATAATAATATCAACCCATGTATTAATATTTGTTGTTTTGGAAGATGAATGAAAGATATACTTGACTAATTTTCAGTGACCTCGCCAGTGTCCTGACTTTCTCTAATTTGTCTCTGGGTAAACTAATTATTTTCTCGTCCTAATAAAACTCATCTACCTCAAGATACTTTGCCAGATGTCATAGACACAGTTGCGAATAGTCATTGTAAGTATTGCCTTTTTGAGGTTGTAATCATAAAGCAATGCTGACATTGAACAATGAATTCCTAAGGAGTCGAATGTCTCAAAAGGAGAGGTATGAAAGGCCGTGAGAGCAGAGACAGAAGGAAGAACTATGGATGCACAGATGGAAGTCATGATGGAGCAAACTTGAAGTGTAAAATAAAGATATTGGCACTATTATGAAAATTCTTTCTAAATTTCTAGGTCTATCTAGACACATGTTAGAAGGAGTCATTAGCAGAAATCAGCCTGGGGTGAGTCCTCATGGAAACAAAACAGGAGCAACATTATTAGTTAAGAGTTCTCTGAATATCATACTCATTGTTTTAAATATTGAATTGGTAACTCAAATGATTCAAATTCTAAAGTAATCTTAGATTCTAAATATTTCTTGAAGTTTTTTTAATTGAACTAAAATGTGTTTATAATATTATACGGTTTCATTGTAAAGCATACATCTCTTTACTACATTATGTTCACAACCAAGTCTAGTTTCTTTCCTTCACCTTTACAACTGACCATTTTGCTTATGTTTGGATGCTAGGCCTGCTGTGCTCAGAGATTTCTTTCATCTCTGAGCTCAGGATCACTCTTACCATGGATTGGGAAACCATTTGGGGTACCAGTAACTGAATCCAGGTAAGCAGGGTATAAGGCAAGTATCTAACCTGCTATACTATCTTCATGCTCCAAACCTGACCTCATTTAACCTAGTGTATCCACAGTCCTTACCATATCCTTTTGTTATTAACATTCAGTTTTATTCTGTAAGTATTTTTAAAATTGTATTCACTAGTTTTAATTTCTTTATTTTCCACACAAGTGAAGTAATGATACAGTACTTGACTTTTGCCATCTGACTTATTTCACTTAGCCTAAGTCCTCATGTTACGTCTGTGCTGTCACAAATTACAAACATTTATCTCTTTTTTTAACAGCTGCTTCTTAGCCAAGATGTCTTTACATGTCTTTAAAGTCTGCTTCCAATTTACATTTGTAATTCAAATTATTTACATGGTAATGCAACCTTAAGATTCTAACTCATAACATAAATATGCATTATTATTATTATTATCCCAATTTCATATTAAGTGTAGTTTTATAACAATGTTATCATTGGGGAAACTGAATAAAGGGTGTACAAAATCCTTATTATGTAAATTTAAAGTACCTTATAATAAACTTATTTTTGGGGGTCACATCCAGCTCTGCTCAGGGATTAATCCAGGTTCTGTACTGAGGGATCACTCTTGGCAGTCTTGGCGGACCATAGCTGGTGCTGGGGTTTGAATCCTGGCCAGCCTTGTGCAAGGTAAGTGTCCTACATTAATTTCTTTTCAAGGAAACAAATTGTAATGTATAGAAAAGAAAATTCTGTGTCACACATGTTAACGCAAGTTCATCCACACAAAATCAAGTACTGGGGCCATAGCAATAGCACAGTAGGTAGGGAATTTGTTTTGTAATCAGCGGACCCGGGTTTGATCTCCAGCATCCCTTATGGGGTCCCCTGAGAACATCAAAAATAACTCCTGAGTTCAGAGCCAGGAGAAACTCCTGATCATCGCCAGGTGTGACAAAAAAATGCAAAATAAATTTAAAAAGGAGGGAAAATCAAGGACTGTAAGTTTCAGGTAGTAGGATGTCTGATTCATATTAACTGCTCTTTGTAGCTTTAGTGATTGAATAAAGAAGGGAAATTTCAGTGTGTTGATGGGCTCAAGTTGCTAATCTCAACTTCAAAATCTTGCATTTATACTGAAAAACTCACTTAGTGTAGAAGAGTGGGTCTTAGAAGTCAGGCAACCAACTTCATTTTTAGATATGATACGTGTAATAGCTTCTGTGAGTTATGAACATTTTTTAAACTAGAAATTGTAATTCAAGCCAGGATTGTTTATATTTCTCTCTTTAATATTTTATCTTTCATTCCTAACAAGTCCTAGCCTAGACATCAAGGGACCATGTAAATATAGTTGGTTGAATTATTAACAGGATTTTCTACATTTCAAGGACAACCCAAGACTTTTCTAGTTAATATTTCCATGTTGGCAAGGCAGGTCAGAGTCCCTCTTTGGTCACAAAGATTAAGGTAGCATATGCATGATATTATGGACCCTGAAATTTGTGACTAAGTTTACTCAGAAAATGCAATTAATGACTCACATTTACCCAAATGTCATTTAAAGAGTTTTTTTTTGGATTGGTCGTTTATCCTTAGACTCTACACTAAATTTAGATGAATATTTCTTTCTTTCTTACCCAAAACGTAAAAACCTCTAAGTGAAGTTTTGAAAGTATTCATATTGATTAATTAATTCATGCCAATAAATATATCTTTCTTTCTACTACAATGAAAAAGGGGCTAGATACAGTGTGTAGGGCGCTTGCCTTGCACAAGGTCAACATAGGTTCAATTCCCAGCATCCTATGTAGTCCCCCAAGCACTACCAGGAGTAATTCCTGAATGCTTAGTCAGGGGTAACCTCTGTGCATTGCAAGGCATGGACCTAAAAGCAAAATAAGAGAAATAAAAAGTAAAAGGAGATAATATTCATTACTTACAATATAACCTAATATATGTTGGGGTTTTATATTTACATTATTTTATTTCATATTTATTAAAAAGATGATATTTTTCTTAGAGTTGATTAGAATGAAGTATTGTAAGATTAATGGTCCTGGTGAAGACCATTTAGCTAGTGCTTATAATGATCAAATTTAAAATATTACCTCTGCTCTACACTAAACATTTTAGGTTTATATGTGACTTCTAAAATCAACATCTCCAGCAGCATAACTAAAGATGCACCTCAAAAAGAGCAAACAAAAAAATAATGATATTAACATCCTCTTTTAAGTCCATGAATGCCTTTTCTCCTTCAGTATTTTCCATCTCAGTGACCCACAACCACCTTATACCGATAGCTTAAGTCAATAAATGTAGAGCAATGTTATATATTGTTTTTCCTCTCATCTTCACACAGTTTTCTGTACATCCTATGAACTTCTTCAAAATACAACCAGCATGTGATTATTTTTAACCAACTCTAGTGATAGCACCATGATCTCTCATCTATCCACTATAATTGCTTTTCAATTGATCTTTTCACATTTAACTTTCTACAGACTTATGCATATGTAGTGATAATAATCTGTGAAATTTTATAAAATCAATAACATCTTGACTCAAATGTCATAGTTTGCTTATCAGTTTATAATCTTTAACTCTTATCTCTGATTTATTGTATAAGTATTGATAATTAGTCCATGATCATTTCAGTAGTAACTTATAATTGAAATATTAAAAAAAAACCCAGCCAGAATAGCTAAAGTAATAGAAACTAGAAAGTCATCTACTAATATATTTTCACTTTATAGAATCTGAATTTAAGAATATTAAATGGACTCCAAAGATCAAGAAATTAATAAAAGTTGACTTCTATTTTATTATGGAAATTCCTGGCTCCTACCAGTGCCTTATACATGTCATCCTGTCTCTACCTTGATTGGGTATGGGTGGAAAATCTTAGTTGTGTCAAAACCACAAGTTATCTATAAAATTAAAAGCAATCAAATAATAACTTTTACATATTTGTCAAATATTTCCAGTTTATTTTAACTGTGGTGGTAGTCCAGAGACTCTCAGACATGGGGCAGAGCGGTTCCTTGCTCTCCCTGTGCCCAGCCATTCATGAGGCAGTCGGGAGGCATGGTGGGTTCCAGCCTTGGCCCACCACCCCGGCAGAACCTCACACCAAGCCAGACGACCCCCCCCCCACCCACTCCATGGGCGCCGCCATTTTCCACATTGGACTTCCCTCTCATCAGAACTCCACCCAGCCGACCAGCCCATCACAGCCCGGATCATCGACACCCACCCTGGAGCAGTTTCTTCCTCAATCCGGCCCAGGTATGCTAGTCCAGAGACTCTCAGACATGGGGCAGAGCGGTTCCTTGCTCTCCCTGTGCCCAGCCGTTCATGAGGCAGTCGGGAGGCATGGTGGGTTCCAGCCTTGGCCCACCACCCCGGCAGAACCTCACACCAAGCCAGACGACCCCCACCCACTCCATGGGCACCGCCATTTTCCACATTGGACTTCCCTCTCATCAGAACTCCACCCAGCCGACCAGCCCATCACAGCCCGGCTCGCGGCTGCCGCTGCGCGTTCATCAATAAAGGCTTTATTTGGAGGTGTTTATAGAGTATGCCTCCCACACGGCAAGCCTAGCAAGCTGCTCGTGTTGTATTTGATATGCCAAATGCCAGTAACAATTATATTAGGTCATTCTCATGACCTAATATAATGGTTTGAGGCTCTTTATGTTCCTGTACCAAGCCGATGCCCTTGGCTCTACAGCATGTGACAGGACATATTGAGATATTACTGGTGCCCGCTCTAGCAAATAGATGATTAACGGGAAGATCGTGATCGTGATCGGTAGTCATAATATTTTCAATCAAATCAGAATGATTACAGGCAATTGTTGGATTATAGTTCTAAGCATCTCAGGTTTCACATTGGATTTGTCATTTTCCCTACAGCAGGGAGCTTAGATTGTTTGAAATGCACCCATTGCTGTGGTAATGGAGGCACATCCCCTACCTTTTGGTCATAATCCTTTGTCTCCTACCCAGGCATGATAATTTGCAGTTAGCCCTGTGATAACCTTGGGTTTTATATTGTAAGTAAAATGGTACTTTACTCTTTCCTTTATTCCCTTTGCATATTCTTATGTTAGAGCAATGTATTTTTTATAGACAGAGGGAAGACAGTTAAGACTATGCATTTGTAATATAGCAGTTAATTAACTCTGAAATATTTATTCCTAGACATCTGTCATATCTCCTGACTTAAACCTCAGTGCCCATAGATTGATTTTAGTTCCTTACAATCCAAAAGAAGGGTCCAATCACAGGACTTGGATGTATCCAGGGCAAACTGTGGGGAAACTGTATGTAAGCTACCCTGTCTGCCCTATGGGATAGGCTAAGCTACACAAGAAGTATAATAAAACAAACTCTGTCTTGACCCAAAGATAAGCAACTGAATTAGGGCCCTATTAGGGTTAGGAAAAGCTAACCTGGCCTGAGGATTGTAGTCTGGAATATATAGCAAAATGTCCACAAGAAAAGCCAGCCTTTACCATGATCAAGACAGACCATTGTAAATTTAATCCAAGATGTAGATAAAAGTCTGGATTAAAACAGACTGCAGCAGGGTGGATCTCAATGAGCCGGGCTGTGATAGGCTGGTCTGCTGGGTGGAGTTCTGACGAGGGGGAAGTCCGGATGTGGAAAATGGAAGTCCTCATGGATTGGGGTGGGGGTGTCTGGCTTGTTTTGAGGCTCTGCTGGGGTGGTGGGCCAGGGCTAGAACCTGCCATCCCTCCTGGGCGCCTCATGAGCGGCTGGGCACAGTGAGAGCCAGTAGCAGCTCTGCCCCATGTCTATCTCTGGATCAGCATACCTGGGCCGGATTAAAAAAGACTGCAGGGCCAGAGCGATAGCCCAGCGGGTAGGGCGTTTGCCTTACACGCGGCAGGCTCATGCCTGCACGGGTTCGATCCCGGCATCCCATATGGTCCCCCGAGCACCGCTAGGAGTAATTCCTGAGTGCAGAGCCAGGAGAGACCCCTGAGCATTGCCGGGTGTGACCCAAAAAAAAAAAAAAAGTAAAAAGACTGCAGCAGGGTGGATCTCGATGAGCCGGGCTGTGATAGGCTGGTCTGCTGGGTGGAGTTCTGATGAGGGGGAATTCCGGATGTGGAAAATGGAGGCCCTCATGGAGTGGGGGTGCATATGGCTTTTGTGAGGCTCTGCTGGGGTGGCGGGCCAGGGCTAGAAACTGCCATCCCTCCTGGGCACCTCATGAGTGGCTGGGCACAGTGAGAGCATCTTTGCCCCATGTCTGTCTCTTTTTGAATCCAGCCCAGGTATGCTGATCCAGAGACAGACATGGGGCAGAGCTGCTACTGGCTCTCACTGTGCCCAGCCACTCCTGAGGTGCCGAGGAGGGATGGCAGGTTCTAGCCCCGCCCGCCACCCCAGCAGAGCCTCACAACAAGCCAGATGCCCCCCCACTCCATGAGGACCTCTATTTTCCACATCCGACTTCCCCCTTGTCAGAACTCCACCAGCAGATCAGCCTATCACAGCCCGGCTCATGCGGCAACTTTGGTCACCCGGTTCATCAATAAATGCTGGATTTTGAGATGACTACAAGAGTATGCTACCTGCACGGAAGAGCCTGGCAAGCTACCCCGTCATATTTGATATGCCAGATACCAGTAACAATTATAGACCTCATTCCCATGACCTGATGGAATGGTTTGAGGCTCTTTATGTTCCTGGAGCAAGCAGGTGTCCTTAGGCTCTACTTGCATGAGACAGGTCATATGGAGATGTAACTGGTGCCCGCTCAAGCAAATCGATGATGAATAGGAAGACAGTGAAGACAGTGTGAGTAGATAAAAGTCTATATCTCTCACTACATTTATACAAAATGACTAGAAATATTAAGAAGTAAAGGTAATATGAGCATTTACCAGCAAAGGAAAGGTAAAAAGCAGTATGCCTTTAGCTGGAATTCAGCCTTTATCCAGGGCAGGTCTATAGCCCCAGGGCAAGATTCCATCCCTCCCTCAGGGTAGGTCCCTAGTGGCTTGGGACTGTTGTAGGATCAAAGATCTATCACCTCTCTGTAACCTCTAGCCTCCAACCCTTCAGGATTTCAGAATGCCTTTATAACTTGCATACTTGACTTGAATTAAATGGTCACTGCATACCAATAAGCCTGTGGTTCCATTCCTTTGTTTATAAGTCAGGTTATGGTCATAGGCACCTGAACATACCAGGAGACCCTGCCAAACTCCAACATCCTTTGGGGACTCACTAAGCCCCAAAAGACAATCTGTTTTATAAATTGTTTCCAGTTCTACATTACTGTGCTTTTTTTAAAAATATAAAGTATTTTATAACCTTCAATATAATAACCAGAAGAATATATTTTTGAACTGGAAATAAGAACTAAAAAATAAATGTTACTTCAAACTATATTTAAATGCACTTTTTTTACTATGTATAATGGAAATTTAGAAATATAAAATAGTATAAAAATGAGCTATGTTCACACTGTGCCCAGAGTAATTTTGTATATAGAAAGAGATCACTTGATCACTTGATCATTTGAATCCCATTATTCATCAATTTGCTCGAGCGGGTGCCAATAATATTTCCATTGGACCCTATCACATGCCAATGTAGCCCAATGGCATCTTGTTGATTCAGGAATATGAAGAGTCTCAAACCGTTCCTTCAGGGTCTTGACAAGGAAGTCAGACCATCTTATAGGTGGGCGGCCACGTGATCTTTTGACATCCCGTGGGATCCAGTCGGTAATGGCTCTAGTCCAGCGGTTGTCTCCAAATCCCATTACATGTCCAGCCCATCTGATTTTCGATGCCTTGGCAACGAGACAGCATCCCTGATTCTGGAATAGCGACGGAGGTCAGAACTCCAGATTCCTTCTCTCACTTGAGTGAGGCTTGATATTCCAAGCATAGCTCTTTTGATTCCTCTCTGGGAGACCCGAATAGCATTCTCATCCTGCTTTCGTAGAAAGAGATCAATACATAATTACTGAACAAATGATTAAAAAGATGCTACTTATGGCCAGAGTGATAGCACAGTGGGTGGGGTGTGTTTGCCTTGCATGCAGCAAATCTGGGTTTGTGTCCCTGGAATCCCATATGGTCCCCGAGCACCACCAGGAGTAATTCCTGAGGGAAGAGCCAGGAGTAACCCCTGACACCACCGGGTGTGACCCAAAAAACAAACAAACAAACAAAAAAGATGCTATTTATTGAATATATCCAGTAGCAAAATTTGATACATGATGATAAAATATTAAAAATAATAACATGCTCATGAAGTAATATTATATTTAGTGTCTTAGAAGATATTCAAGGTCAGTCACTTCATTATAAAAGTAATTTGCAAAACTTTATGTTTACTCTAAATTCTTTTTAAATATAAGAATGGCTAAAGGATACATGTGGGAAAGAAAGGAAAGAACTAAGTAATGGGAAGAAACAGGACACGAAGCCTCAGAGATAATTCAGTGGGTAGGGCATTTGCCTTTCATACGGTTGACCTGAGTTCAAAACCCCTGCATCCTATATGGTCTCCCTGAACACTGCCAGGAATGATTCCTAAGTGCAGAGCTAGGAGTAATCTATGAGTATTGCCAGTGTGGCCCAAAAAAGCAAAAAAAAAAAAAAAGAGAGAGAGAGAGAGAGAGACATTAAAACAGGGCAGATTTTAAAAAAATCTATAAGTTTTCTCTAGGTGATCACTTTGTTGTTTTTGTGCTAAAAAATTATTAAAATATTTTTAATGTTTAGTACAGATGGTCAAATTTTACCATCAACCTCATGTCCTAATTATATTTTTTAAACTCCACAAAAATAAAATATTCTGAATAAAATAAACATCTCCTTCCAGGCATTTTTACTATTGCAAAAGAATTCTATTGAAGTGTCTAGATATGAGAGCTTTATGGATTTTGGAAGTCAGATTCAATTCCTTCATAAATGCAACTTCTGTACATCAGTAGGTATCCAATGGTAACTAAGCAGGGTTATTTGAACAATGCATAAATATTTCATAGTGTGCAAAAAGCCACAAATGCCAAAGTTTAAAATGTCTGCAAACATGCAAGATTTCCAGTTCCGAGAATGTAATAATTCCTTTGGGACTTGTGGGGTGTCTTGTTGAAGACCCTTTTCATTTTGATAAAATGATCTTACAAGGACAATAATGCTTTAACATCTCATGTTAACCTTAGTGATCCTGATCAAGAGAAAAGATTCTTTTTGTAAATCATTTAAGAGTGCACTACCTAAAGCCTTTTGTTGTCTGATAACATCAAAGAATTACTTTCCACCAACCAGGGTACTGTCTGGAAAAATAGGTTTATATTAAAAAAAATGCTATGTGGCCAAAAGTTCGAAATAGTTTTCCATGACAATTTCAAAATCATACTTATTGGCAACAAACTGTCATCACTCTGTAGGTTAAATGAGAAAGAAATAACTGTATAGTATCTCCCTGTAATATCATTATACAATAAAGGTTTTAAAAATAATCCAGCTTTCCAAACATAAACATTTGAATCCATTAGGAAAAACACAGATAGAACACTCCTTTGAGGAAGAAGGAACTGACTTTTGGCCACACTCACCCATGTTCAGTTCAGGTTGTGCTCTGGGACCATACACACTTGGTTTGGAACCCAAGCCTCCTAGACACAAAGCATGCACCCCAGCCCTTTGAGATTTTTCCCTGACTGCTCAGAATGCTCTTTAAGTAGTTGGTTGAGTATATGTATTAAGTTACATAAAGAAAAAAAAAGAATAAAACTGTTTAATATTACCAGGTCATATTTAGATAGAAAAAACATAACTTAGTTTCTGAAATAACTGAAATGATAGGGCAAATAGAAGGTTGAAATGCTCTGCTAGTTGTGATGGAACAACCGAAATATAACGTGTATTTGTGTATTCTCTAGAACCTCTAAACATACCTTCTACACTACACAATATTTAACACCTAACATTGGTCAGTAATGTATCTGCATGAAGTCCATAATTAGATCCTCAGAAACTTAGACATATAGTGGAGTGTGTGTGACCACAGAATGATTTGGGGAAGGAAATAAAGGGACCTTAGGGGATTCTCATTCTGGGTGACTAATCAAATTTGAATATCGAGATCCTCCACTTGCTGATGTCTTGGTTAATGACTGGCTACTGAAATATTTACAAATGGGTGATGCATCTTGTGAACAGAGAGAAATCTATTCCAGAAGCAGTGATAAGCTTCCAGCTTCCTTACCTGACAACTTAGTAAGGAAATCTGTTTTCATAAGTGAGCTGAACTGATGAAAAGCATAGATCACAGGAACAAAAAGCAGAGAAAAGTACAAAACAAGGATAGAAGAAAAAGTTAATTTATAATGGACCAAAGGCAAGAAGATATACTAAAGAAGCCGGATCAACAAAGTAGTTGAAGCCTGTAATTGTCAGAGCACAGAGAGAATTACCATTGAGCCTTTCAGTGATATTTTCCACTCATCTCTATTTCGCATGAACTTCAATTTTACAACAAAGCCTGTTCAGACTCTCAAGAGAGCAGTACTGACTTTCTGGTCGTAAGCAATACCATGTGATTGCCAGTTTAAATCAGTCTATCTAATGCGACTAAGAGATCCTAAATTTAAACTAATGTAGAACAAAAAAAAATGACATAGTTGTCATCTCACATAGCAATCATTTTAGGCTATTCATCTTTGGTGGTTTTGATGTTTAATTTTATGTAAATTATATTTACATCATAATTTTAGAAAAGAGGCATTGGGATAAGATAATTTTATGAAATACAAAAATGACTATCAATAAAATATTTAACAACTTGGAAATTACTGAAGCTATGGGTTGGGTACTTGATGAAAATAAGGACATCAATTATTTTGTTTTCTATGTGAACAAGGTTTTCTCTTCTTAAATTCTAGAGATACTAGCTTACTTGGTATGTACAAGACTTAAGCCTTTGCCTTCCCACTTTTCAGTCAGGCTTCTTATGCTGATGAACATGTTGTATCTACTCAAAAGATAGGGAAATAGAAGGCTATGAATTTCATTCATATTTGTTATTAATTCCTCACAAATTAAGGTACAATATGTGGTTAAAAGTTAAATGCACTCTTACAACATCCCTGAAGAGCAGATAGCATACTTCCACCTTATATGTGGAAAAACAGCTGAACAGAGAAGGACAGGGACTTTCTGATTGCCCCCAAATCAACATAATCAGTAATACTATACTCATCCTTCATAGCTTTCAGCCCCAATTAATTCAATTCAGTTTCCTTGTTTATCTGATTTGTCCAAGACAGTAAGAATGTTGTGTGTCTCTAAGGGAACAACAGAAATATACTATACTCCTTTTTATGCTTTTTTGGGGGTCACACCTGGCAATGCTCAGGGGTTTCTCCTGGTTCTGCACTCAGGAATTACTCCTGGCGGTGCTCAGGGGACCATATGGGATGCCGGGATCAAACCCAGGCCGGCACTGGCTGGCCGCATGCAAGGCAAACGCCCTACCCGCTGGACTATCGTTCCGGCCCCTATACTCCTACTTTTTAGACACTTCTAAGAAGTGGGACACAGTGGAAAATAGTCTCCTTGATAACTCAGTGTCAGTACAGTCCCCTGGGTCAAACTATTTTAGATAGATTTGTGAGAGCTTGGAAACAAGCAGGGTAAGCATTGCTGGAATAAAATAGGTGACCATGACTTTAATGTCATACAATAAAGATACTTGAGGATTGTTTAACGTCTCATGGCTGTAACTCTGTAATTATTCCAGCTTTTGTTCTTAATGCAACTGTTAACCGTAAACAATGGCTGGCTGACCAGTCTGGGTGTGGGAAGCAGTGGATATTGTCTTCAGTTAATAGTGAGCTTCCGCCTTGCTCAAGGCTGCTCAGGCAACTCTTGGGCAGTCAACTCTTTTTTTTTTTTTTGGGGGTCACACCTGGCGATGCTCAGGGGTTACTCCTGGCTCTTTACTCAGGAATTACTCCTGGTGGTGCTCAGGAGACCTTATGGGATGCCGGGGATCGAACCCGGGCGGCATGGGCCGGCCGCGTGCAAGACAAACGCCCTACCCACTGGGCTATCGCTGCGACACCCTTGGGCAGTCAACTCTTGAGTGTGATACATGCTCTTGACAAACTCTGGTTGTCAGCAATTAAGACAGATAGATATAATTAAATTACTATAACACAATATACAAAGGAGCATTACTCTCATTGTCACCATAATCAACAGAGCATGCTGTCATCACATGCTACACCCGAAGCACATAGTACTTATGACATCTTTTAACACTCAAAAAATGGAAAATAGTTTGATATTGATATAAGAATATTGTTACTGATAGGGTTATAATTTCCATAACTACACACCAAATAAGACTATTTCACTCTATTAGTGTCTTTGAGTGTCTCCTTCTCCCCCACCTCCTAAGCAGTTCGTATCTGTTCTTTTCTAGACCAACTCAACTCAGACGATACTCTACAAATTATCCAGGTAGCAGTAAATTGCATGACTTTTGTCTTATGATCTAATGGCCGTGGCAAGCTACCCGTGTTGTATTTGATATATATGCCAAATACCAGTAACAATTATAGACCTCATTCGGAATGGATTGAGGCTCTTTATGTTCCTGGAGCAAGTAGATGCCTTGGGCTCTATTAGCATGAGACAGGACATATGGAGATGTTACTGGGGCCCGCTCGAGCAAATCGATGATGAACGGGAAGACAGTGATACAGTGATACAGTGATTGTATTACTAATTTCCTGATTATAAGTGCTATATAACATTTTTTTTCATATATCTATTAACCATTTTATAAGTTTGAATAGTTTTGAGACAGAGACAGACATGGGGCAGAGCTGCTACTGGCTCTCACTGTGCCCAGCCGCTCATGAGGTGCCCAGGAGGGATGGCAGGTTCTAGCCCTGGCCCGCCACCCCAGCAGAGCCTCACAACAAGCCAGACGACCCCCCTACACTCCATGAGGACCTCCATTTTCCACATCCGGACTTCCCCCTGGTCTCCACCCACCAGACCAGCCTATCACAGCCCAGCCTCGGGCTGCCGCAAGTGGCCGCCTGGTTCATCAATAAATGCTGGATTTTGAGGTGACTACAAGAGTATGCTACCTGCACAGCAGAGCCTGGCAAGCTACCCATGTCGTATTTGATATGCCAGATACCAGTAACAATTATAGACCTCATTCCCATGACCTGATGGAATGGTTTGAGGCTCTTTATGTTCCTGGAGCAAGCATGTGCCCTTAGGCTCTACTTGCATGAGACAGGTCATATGGAGATGTAACTGATGCCCGCTCGAGCAAATAGAAGATGAACGGGAAGACAGTGATACAGTGAATAGTTTTGAGTCATTGCTTTCCCTAAATTTGATAGGTTTTAATATTTTTAGACTCAGTTTTAGAAGTGATTATATATCTTCATATTATATCTTTTATCATGAGTGGTGTGCAAATATTTCAAATATTTTTGTCCTTTTGTCCCATTGGGTGGTGTCTTTTTATTATGGTCATCATTTCTTTTGTGCAACAAAAGCTTAATAATTTGATGTAGTCCATTTGTTTATCTTTGCTTCTGTTTGCTTGGCTTATGGCCTTGAATCATTAAAGATGCCTCTTGATTCAATGTCTTCATGGGTTGTCTATGTTTTCCTTAGTATAATTTGTGGATTCAGGTATGATATTAAACTCTTAATTCATTTTTGTGCATTGTAAGACATAGGGATCTGAGGTTCCTTTTCTTCCTTTCCTTTTTCTTAAACAGGTCAATAACTATTTTTCCCAGTACCCTTTATTAAAGAGGATTTACTTCATCCATTTCATACTCTTTTTCTTTTTTTGAAAATTAGCTGTCCATACACCTGAGACCTATCTCTGAAAATCAGTTATATTCCACTGGTCTTTATTCCAGTACCACACAGTATTGGTTATTATAACTTTTTAGTATAATTAAAGTTAAGAAAAGAAAGCTTCCTGTCTTCATCCACCTCCCTAGGATTTCTTTGACTATTTGGGGGTTTTTATTACTCCATATAAATTTCAACAGTCTTTTGTCTTAGTCTTTCAAAAACTTTCAATTTTTTTTTTAGAGACTGAATCCGTATAATGCTTTGGACGAGATTGTCATTTTGACAATATTTATATTTCTAGACCATGAACAGGGAAGTCCTTATACTTTATTTCTTTTAATACTGATTAATAGTTTTCTCTGTATAAGCCTTTCTCTTTTATTAAAGTGATTCTAACTTATATGATATTTTGATGTACAATTATATATATAGATTTTTTCTCTGCTATTTTATTTTTCACTTGCAACACTTGTCTTCCTGTTATTCATTGATTTGCTCAAGTGGGCAACAGTAATGTTTCCATTTCTCCTTGTGGCATGCTAGTGTAGCCCTAGGGCAATTGCTCACCCAGGAACACTAAGAGCCTCAAACCATTGGAATGAGGTTGATCATTGTTACTGTTCTTGGCATATTGAATATGACACAGGTAGCTTGCCAGGGTCTGCCATGTGGGTGGGATACTCTCAGTAGAAGGTAGGCTCTCAGTTCACTCATTTACTGATGAATGGCAAAGCGGTTGTGCCAACAGGGAGAGTGGGAAGCAGCTTTGCCCTATGTATCTGTCTCTGGTTCGGCATACCTGGGCTTAAAATATGCTTCTCTATTGGGTGGAACTCTGACAGCATGGGCTTGAGATCAGCTTTTCTCTTGGGTGGAGCTCTGATGAGCTGTGGAGTCTGGATGTTGAAAATGGCTGCCATCATGGTGCACCAAAGCAATAGTCCAGTGGGTAGGGCGTTTGCCTTGCCTGCAGTCAAGCTGGGATTGATCCTCCCATATGACCATATGGGCATCCAATATGGTCCCCGAGCATTGCCAGGAGTAATTCCTGAGTGCAGAGCCTGGAGTAACCCCTGAGCATTTTATTGTTATCATGTAGAAATGTCATGATTTTCTGTATGTTGGTTTAGTAGTCTGTCAGTTTTGTATGAAACTTTAGTGTTTCTAGGAGTTTTTGTAGACTTTTAGGACTTTCCAAGTGTAAAAGCACAGGTTTTGACTGTTAGTGACCCCATTTACAGAAGCAAGAGAAAACATTCATAAAAGCTAGGCCAACACATATGGCCAATATAGGCCAACAATAGCATGTAATTGACAGAGCACAGTCTTAATTAAACAATATTTTAAAATATGAATATACCATTTGATGTCATAAAGCTAGCAATGTCATGCTTAGACTCTGAACTTTGGTTAATCAGAGAACAAAATTTAGCCTTATAGCAATTGTTTTAATATGCGTCTTATACTTCAGATTTATATAATTCTTAGTTCTTGCTTCAGAAAAAATATAGTAGCCTAACTGAAAACAGGAAGATTCATCAGAGACTTTGTGTGGGCTACTTCAGATTGTTTCATTCTTTAATCAAATTTTGATCTTCAAAAATAACTAGAACAGGATCAGTACACTTGAATTAAGTTCACCACGTCCATTCATGTCCCACTAAGAATACTTCAACATCAGTATAATAATAAAAAACACAACAATAGCATACTTCTTAATAAATTATGCTAACAAAACTTTTCCTTAGATGATTCCAAGACACTTTTTGGTATGAAATGGGACAACTTTTGAACTATTCACAATAATATGGACATTGGCTTAATGTCCATATTTCTATCCACCTGAAATGTCTAAGGGATAGAATTTTAACTTACTTAGACAAAATCTTAATTGCTGCTTTTTTCACAATGTGTAATAAAACATCCTTTAATTTAAACAACTTCCTTAGTAAAATCCTTGGGACTTAAAATGTAGAATGAAAAAAAAATCATTGTGATTCCACTGAACCAATTATTTCTGTATGGAACTGATGTAACATCCTGCTTAGATTTTCAGTATGCTTATCACAAACTAAATGTTGGTTTCTGCATCAGCTTATTGATAATGAGCAGAGAAGAAGGATCATCATTGAAGGAGACTAATAGCCTATGAGTCCAGGCATAAAAATTGGAGTCAAAGGGTCTCAAACTTCAACAGAAAGTAAGAGTTGTTCATTAGCCCCTGCTATCAATTAATATATTTCTATAGAGGTCAAGGCTTTAGTTTAACCCCTTTAAAGACAGAGTCTGTTATGACCATGCTCAATGGACATTACAGAATCGATTCCAAGGGGTCCAGAGAGATAGTACAGGGGTTGAGGTTGTCTTACATGTAGCTGACCCCTCCTGGGCAGCATCAGGGGTTACCATTATGAAAAGTGCCAGGTATAAATTCAGACTGTGGTTGGGGTGGTCCCAAAACAAGAAAATAAATAATCTTTCTAAAAGAATATTTATTAACATGCTATCTCTTTAATACAATTCAACTTCAAATAGTGTTGCATTTCCTTTAGCTATCAGGTTTTCTTGTAAAAGGCATTCAGCAATAATCCAAGGGACAGTGATTGTAATGGAGTCATTTTGTGCAACAAAATTATTAGAAGATTCAGAAATGGGACATACTTATGTTTGATAATTGTCTGGGGGTGGGGATACAAACATGCCTTCAAGATCATGGAGCAGGACTGCTACTGCAGGCAAGGCATTTGCCTTGCACACATCTGACCTGGGTTCTATTTCAAGAACCCATGTGGTCCCCTGAGCCCAGCAGAATTGATCCCGGGTGCAGAGCTAGGAATAATCCCCAAGAACCATCAGCTGCAACTACACCAAAAAAAAAAAAAGAAATCAAGATTCAAGAAGCAGTTTCCAATATTGAAGCACTGTATTCTTGAGCATTTGTATGCTGTATATGAAACAAACAAAGAAATCAGATAGATCTATATTTGAATTTACTTTCAACCATAAAACAGATTTATGTATTATATCACCTCTCTGAGAGCAAAACCTCCTTCACAGAACTTAGAACTATAAGTACTTTAATAATTTTTCTCCATTTAGTTTTATCACACTCTCTTAATGGAAGTACTTTATTTGTCTTTTGCTTGATAAGAACATTGAGACTTTAAAAATTTAAAAATTCTCTCCAGATGAATTAAAATATATCCTGAGTATTTTAATCTAATATAAAGGCTTTCAATTATATTTCTAATTTACATGATGTGTGACATATAGAAAATAATAGGTATAGACTGTCACTGCCATTAATACCATTGTTGTTACTTCTATTGCTACCACTCTACAATGGTCATTATCACACCTGACTGTCCCTACTACTATTATGAGAGAGATTAATACATATCTTGGGGGAAATTTACATTGGATGGAAAAATTGTCTTTTAAATATGAATATATGTATCTTGCTCTTCAATCCTATATTCTTCTTTGAACACAAATCTCTCTTGCTTGCCTTATGTTTCTTGGCTTGCCTATTTGCACTCTAAAAAAATCTAAGTTCTTTATCAAACATGTAGTCTCTATTTCATGATTTTCTAAATAAGTTTCAATAAAAACTATTTTTCTTCATAAAAATGGAATATATTTAAAATCCACAACTTTTTCTAACAAAATAGCATTGAACAGTAAAAACTAGAACACCACATTTCACTGAGCAAAATTTCTCAAGTTCACATGCTCATTTTGGTACTGCTCCATTTATCTGTATTTTATGTTCTCCTTAATCATAAGGCAAGTAGGAATTAGGGAAGAGAATTAAGGGATGCAAAGACATATATAATAGATATTAATATTTAAAAATTGGAACCAGCATAGAGCTCTACAGAATCTCACTAACCCCAAAGAAATGTAATTTACTCTGATATTCTGGCCCTTAATTCATTTTTTATAAAGCCTGGAGTAAATCATTCATCTTCAGAGTATCTTTTTTTTTCGTCACATATGTATAATATTGTTTCTATTAATATTAATTATATTTATAAAATGATTTTTTCAGACCAGAGAGGTAGTATAGCACTTAGGTACAGCCCAGTTTGATCTCTAATACCTGAACACTGCCAGGGTCCATTCTTGAGCACAGAAACGTAAGAGCCCTTGTGTTTCTCTGGGAGTGATCCAAACAAAGTCTTTTTCATTTAACAAATATATGGCTATAAATTACCTTCCCAGAGCCTCCCTCCACTCAAAAAGAATACCAAAGAAACCAAAACTGCCAACTCTGCTCTAAAGAGTTCTGTTCTACTTAGCAGTAGCCTTTCTAATTATCAAAAAATAGCTTAGCCATCTGAAAAATTCTTTGGAGGTCTAGAACTTATTTTGTTTGGGGGCCACACTGACAGTGCTCAGGGTTTACTCCTGGCTCTGCATTCAGGGATCACTCTTTGTGTGCTCAGGAAAGAATATGGGCTTCCAAAGATAGATGCTGCTGTAGGCAAGGCAATCATCCTACCGCCATACTATCTTTACAGTCCCTGGAAGTCTAGAATTTAAAGGAACAGATACATAAAATTCAGTGACTTTCTCCTCAGAAATCCTTCTAATGAGATAGAGTGGGGGAAGCCCATCAATTCCTTTTACATATTTTTATTGGAGATGTGTGTTCTCACAGAAACCAATATTGCTGAAAGCTGCAAATGTAAGATAACACTGCTCTGAGTCTTACATTTGTATGCTCTGTACAGTTTACCAGAGCTTGTGTTTCCAACTTCAAGTCAAAAGAATGAAATTTTAGACCTATAATGTCAACTACTCTACACATCTCTGTGTGTATATCCTTTGGCTATCACAATTTTTTATTTGAAACTAAACTCTTGAAACAGGCACTTCATTTATACCTCATCTCAATTTGTGGCATCATCGTTGACCTAAATTCAATGCAGAAATCTAAATTTTGTCCTTTTGCATTTTAATCATTTCCCTGAAAATCAAGACATGCCTATTCTACAACACATCTGTTTGTTTGTTTGTTTGTTTGTTTGGGACCAAGCCCAGCAAAACTCAGGGGTTACACTGGAATGACACTCAGGAATTACTCCTAGCAGGGTTTTGTGGACCCTATGGGATGCTGGAGATTGAACTCAGGTGAGCCATGAGCAAGGCAAACACCCTACAATTGTACTATTACTCCAGTCCCTGCTACTCATTTCTCTTTTATCCTCTCCCCACCTTTATTTTTGGTCAGGTTTTTCTCCATTCATCATCTGTCACCTAGATCTCTGCTATCCTCCTAACTAGTCATCCTTCTGTGATCTTATTTCCCTCAAATTCATTTTTCAGATTAACCAGAGTAATGTTAAATCTACCATGTTTGATACTTCAGTGAAGGTTCTACCTCACTTTAAGATCCATAATGTAAAATTCAAAAAATTAATGACTGACTTCTGACTACTCTCACTGCATAACTCAGACTTTCTGCTCCAGAACCACAAAGCTCTTTCTTATCTTTACGCCTTTGCACATGATGACTACTCTGCTGGGGATACCACCTGCTAATACTACATCTGGCAGTTCACCTGACTGACTCCTATTCATCCTTTAAGCTTCATATTAATGGATTAGACGATCAAATAAAATATATGAATATAATAAGATCAAATACTTAAATGGTACTTACAAAGTGCCAGTGTCCTGAGAAAAATCACAGATACTGAGTCATTGAATTCTTTGACCGCATAAATCAGATGCTAATATTCATTTTCAAAAGAAGAAAGGGAGGTAGTACAAGTCTACTTGACTTATTCAAGGTCACAAAACCGGTAAGTGGAGAATTCAGATAGCCAAACTCCAAAGTTCTATTTTTACCCATTACATCGTACCTCTTCCCATGAGCTTTTCCTGATTTATCAATATCATACAACCCACTGGTATTGTATAGTTAGTGGCACCACCATCCTCTGCCTTTCCATTTCAACAATTTATTTATTAGATGCATATGTATAATTGTTCTACCAAACACAGACCTATAGTGCAAAAACATCAATAGAATGATTTACATATATGTTGAAAACTGAGGAGTTCTAAGACCAAGGAGATTTATGAAATAATACAATTCATGTTTTCATGTAGTAGACCCTGAGGATTTAATTCCTAGCCTAGCACGGTGCCCTGAGCACCACCAAGAATATCCCAGGTGACCCCAGAGTACCACATTAAAAGGCTGAGCACCACAGGCTGAGAAACCCAACTAGTTCATGTAGGCCTTATTGAAAACACAAGCAAATAAACAAACAAAAAAGCTTTTAAGACACTTATTAATCTTATTAATAAAACTGTACCTCAAAATTCAGAGTTCTAACACTCACCAAAACACACTGATTTAAAATTTCCAGGGCAGAACTTAGAAACCTATTTTATAGAGCATCAAGTAGATTCTTATGTAAAACAATGTAAGGGGTTATATTAGATACTGTGTGTAAGAAACTAAGCATATAACTTTTACCTTATAAATGGTTAGAAAATCAGTTCTGATTATACTCCTGTTATTTTATCATTCTAGTTAATAATAGGGAAGAACAATTTTTCTATTCATTAAGAAATAGGCTAGAAAAAAGTGTGACAGTAAGCCATACTGGAAATTCTATAATACAGGGGTCTTTCTTGGTCAGATAATACATAATTTTAGAGGAAATAAGTCTGTGGTTTCCAGTTCTAGGTTATTTAGTGTTTGTTTTAGGTAGACCACAGGAGAAGAGAAGTCACAGATACAATTTTATTTTAGCAGCTCTATTTCTGAGAATAGTGGCGCCGACTTAAGTAACGTGACCCCAAGTACAGGAATTGAACTGATTAAAGATTTAAGAGCGTAGACCATCAGCATTGCAATACTATGATGTCTCAAGCCTCAGAACAGCAGATATAGTAGGCTAATATAAACAAAAGGAATCTGTCTGACCTAGAATTAGGTGCATAATTTTGAAAGAGAAGTCCCATAATAGAGTTCGCCCCAAAAGAATAACTTTAGTCTTTGATGGTCAGAATGACATCTTTTTATGTTAACTTCAGTATTTAGCTCATGTATATATATATGTATATATATACATACGTGCATATAATTTAAATCAATTATTTAATTTATCTGTCACCTAAGTAAACTTGAAATATTTTAAGTCAAAATTCTTTTGTCTGTTATAATTATTTTTTCAAATGTTTTGATTTTTTTTTTAAATGTCTCTGTGTTTAGGACAATCTTCCAGAGCTCAAAAGTCATGTTTGAATTTATCTGATCAACTGAGAAATCATTTTGCAATCATCATTGGAAAAATCCCAAATCTAAATGACCAAAGAGGCCCAAAATATGTGAGGAAAGCAAATCACTTGATCACTTGACATCCCGGTATTCATCAATTTGCTCAAGTGGGCACCAGTAACATTTTCATTTGACCCTACCATGTGCCATTGTAACAATGGCATCTGGTTGCTTCAGGAATAAGAAGAGCCTCAAACCATTCAGGGTCTTGATGAAGAAGTCTGACTGCTTATAGGTGGGTGGCCACAAGATCTTTTGACATCCTGTGGAATCCAGTCGGTAATGAATGGCTCTAGTTCAGTGGTCATCTCCAAATTGCATTACATGTCCAGCCCATCTGATTTCTGATGCCTTGACAAGCAAGGAAATCAAATATAAACAGAAAAACCTGAAACCCAACAGCAATTAACCTTCCAATGGACAATGACAGGTGCTCTATCTTCCTGTTAGAGAAGAAAGCATTGCTACATCCCTAACTAAATGAGGGTTGACATAATTTGGATAAAAGAGACCACTAATTGAAAGTACCAACAAGAGAAAATCATCTGTAAGGTAAAAAATCCATAGCTTTTTGCATGTATTTGCTTTTTCTCTCCATAATGGATTCAGGTTTACTCAGAACCTCCTAGCTTTGATATACAACACTGCAACTGTTAATGTATACTTCCCTTGGCAAGCTATAATTGGCTAGGATATACAAATCAAGACACTCTATTTCTTCAAAAATTCAGACATATTCCAGAGAGTTAGAGGAAAACTGTATGAAGAAAAAAAAGACTAGTAAATAAATGTACAACATGAAACAATTTATGAATCAAATTAAATTATGACAGAATCTACAACAGGATATTTCTCAGGCAGAAAATGGGCGGAAAAAAAACAGACACACAAAATGTTTTTCAAGGAATTAAGAAGCTTTCTTGGACAAGTTATGTTACAATAAAATATTAATGTGTGCTCATTTGTCATGTGTTAATTAGCAGAATAAGCTGTAGGAAGTACGGATTACCATGCAAATGTTAATTAGGTCATAATTTATGTTAAGCATTTCTAAGTTTAGGAGCATCATGTCTCATTTAGCAGCAGTTGAACTTTAGAAATAATTTGCATGTGCAACTGCTCGTTTTCAATTTTAATATGACAGTCACTTCATTTTAATAAATACAAGAAACTACATTTAAATAATAATAAATTCAGAACTGATTTGGTCACAGTCAGTATATTTCCCTGGGAGTTGGAAACTGTCCTTTAATCACAGGTAAAACAAAAGATTAAAAAAACACTCAGATGATACTTTTCTAAAAGAGTTGCACAAGTATTCTCTGTCTCCAAAATATTAATACTCTTCTTTAGGGGAAAATATTTGCTTTGGGTTGTTTTTTCCCATGACCTAGCTTGCACATCTTCGCACAGCATCTCATCATGGGCTTTCTCCCTACTTTGTCTTATTAAATAGACGACTACGTAGCAACATTTTACCAATTCTCTCTTATGTTATATATACTGAAATATAATTTTCTCAACAATATTTATTATAAAATTATGTCTATATTCTGTTTTATTTTTTAAGTTTGTTTCAATTTTTAATTATTTTATTATACCACCTTAAGATGTACAATTACAAGATGCTCATGTTTGAGTTTAGTTCTACAGTGTTCTAATATCCATCCCTCACCCGTGCCCATCTCCCATCTCCAATGCTCCCACCTCCCTCCCTCTCCTCCAGCCCACTTTCATGGTGGGTTCTGTGTCTCCTTTCTCTCTCTCTCCTTCTCACTTCCCTTTCTTACACATTGTGGATTGTAGTGTATTCTAGGACATGATTGGTTCCACTAGTTTGATGTACTGCGTGACCACAAGCGGCCGCATGACTTAGGGAGAGCCAGATGGGATGCCATCTCTCCCCTCTGTGTCTGAGGCTCTGCATGATATGGCCGGTTGCCCTGGGGCAGTTCTTGGGTGGGGCCATCAGGCCTCCAGGACAAGTCAGAGAGGGGAAGGGGGTGGTCCCAGCTCCATCTCACAAATGCCCGGTGACTTCCGCCTCTGAGAGCTGCCTACTTGGGCTTGAACTCGGCTACTCTGTTAATTTGGTCTTGAGATCAGCATCTTTCTTGGGTGGACTCTGATGTGCTGTGGCTTCCAGACAGAGAAAATGATGGCTATTGTGATGAGCGAGTCTCATCCGGCTGCTTCCGAGGCCCCACAGAGATGATGGACCCACTCCCAAAACCCATCTTTCCTCCTGGGAGCCTCAAGGTCAGCTGAGCTAGGAGAGAGCCGGATGTCAGCTCTCCCCATTGTGTCTGAGTCTCTGCATGATATGGCCAGTCCTATATTCTGTTTTAGAAAAACAAATGCTCCTACCTGCTCCTGAATTCATGTAAGCCATAGGAAATTTCTATTTTAAAAGTTGTCCTCCTCTTAGATGGGAAAAATTTAAGCAAAAAGTGATCCTATATCATTAAATGGGGACCATATTCGGGAATCGGGGATAAGAAACATCTGGTGGTGCTGGGGCTACTCTGTCTCTGTGCTCAGATTACTTAGGTTACAGTGGTCCTCGGGAACCACACAGTGCTGAGACTAAAACTGAAGCTTCCTATATGCAAAGCATATGGATTACCCTATTGAGCTTTGTCTCAGGAAGTGACTCAATATGCTTAGAACCCGGCTGGCACATTTTTAAAATATTTTATTATACTGCTGTGAGATATACAATTACAGAGATGTTCATGTTTGGGTTTCGGTCATACTGTGTTCCCACACCCATCCCTAGACCAGTGCCCATTTCCCACCAGCAATGTCCCCAATTCCCTCCCCCTCCCCTAGCTTGCCTCTATGGCAGGTTCTTTATCTCTGAGAGGCTCTCTCTCTCTCTCTCTCTCTCTCTCTCTCTCTTCCTCTCTTTCTTTTTCTCTCTTCCTGCTCTTATACATTGTGGATTGCAGTACATATATTTAGAGTTTATCATGTGTATATTTTTGACTTTCTCTCTTCCTGATCTTACACATTGTGGATTGCAGGGATTGCAGTACATACATTTAGAGGTTATCATGTGCATCTTTTTGCCTGTATTCAACACTCAGTTCTAGGCTGGTATACCTTTCAACAATATTAGCACACTGTTCCCTTCTCTGTCTTACCTAATCTCTGACTCCCACACGTTTGTGGTAGATTTCTCCTTTAACAAGACCTCCTGATCCATGTTTTGCCTGACCTTGGATATTGATATCATACTATATATATATATATATATATATATATATTATATATATAATATATATATATCATGTATATATATATATATCATGTAAACAACTGGCTGGCAACTTAACTGTGTGAAATCACCACCAAAAAGTCATCCTCCTCTCTAAAATTACATACATTCTTGTTACATGCTCACATATTTTCCTATTTATTACTCTATCCCTATGTCTTGTATATATAATATAAAATTTATGAAGGAAATGTTCTATTCTCTCCAGAGAATAAATTCTGAAGAAAAAAGACTCCTACACGCTGACTCTTTTGAATATGTACTATTACTTTTAGTAAACTGTTATTCTTGCTAGAAGCATGCTACTCATTCTTTGAATACACCTACTCTTTGATTCTTAAGTGTTGACTATTATAAAAGAAGCTTATTTTATTCTTTCCCTTGCCTCATGTGCTTGAATACTTTTCTGTGCTAGTCAAACGATACTGGTCCTGTGAACGGGCCCTAATGGCCTTATTCACAGGATGAAAGTATATTGCTTCTTTATTAAAGCATTGAAGAACATAAAGCAACAGTGGATCTAACTACTGTGATCTAAAGTGTATGCCTGTTATTTCAAGGCCTGTGTAGTTCAACAGTATTAAAAGACCTAGCTTTGCTTTTGTGACAAATTCACAGGGGTGCTTGTTTATGCCTCTGTGGTTGGTTAACTATTTCACAATAGAGGGAAACACAATTCAGTTAAAGTGAAATGAAATAAAGATGCAATTATGTTTTTGCTAAAGTTCACACCTACCTAAATTCTGTATATTTGAACTACTAAATTGCAAGAAATATTTTTTTAAAACTTCTGAACATATCTAAATTTTTTTTAATTTAAAAAGTCATATTATGAAATATAATGTTTGAAAATTAATTTTATCCCTAAACTATTTCATTCCATATTTTGTCCAAAAGAGAGGTATTTTAAAAATATATTTGTAACTATGAGCATTTGAATTTTTATATCTTCAAAGGTTTGCTGATACTGGTAGCAGTTATGCTTAAATATAATCTAATATGAGAGACCTACTACCACTTCAAAAGGGAATATAGACTTGGTAAGCAACGACATGGATATCCTGCCTTTCCTCCTCCCCGGCCCCCCCTAACCCTGCCAGCAATAGATTTCCATTTTACATTTGGATTTCCAAATAAAAGTTTATTGATGTTTTGCTTTTTTATGTGAATGTCCTTTCAATAATTAAAACCCATAGCTTGTAAATAAAATTCAGATTTTAATATTTTCATCAGCACTGTTGGCACTGCATTTCAAGATAGCAAAAAATTAACTGAAGTTGAGCCTATTCCTATCCAGATACGGTGGATACTTTTTATTTTTAGGATTTCTTCCCATATTCTGTTGATATTTGGATTGATCATGACCTACTAGATGATAAAGATCTTACTCAACTTAAATTATTCCTACTGGTGGAACAACAGGGACCATATGGAAGCTCAGGGATTGAACTCATATCAGCTGTAAGCAACACAAACACCGTATCTGCTGTATCGTCAGTTTTCCCCTTAGAATGGATTGGATTAGAATATTATAGAAGGTAGTATTTGAAATATGATTTGAAATATGGATAATGGTCTTCCTATGAGCAAAAAGTAAACATAGTGAGTTTCACGAGAGGAATAAAACTGGTTTCAAGTCCTGCTTGTCAGAGCCCCACCCTACAGCAGTCTATTTCAAGCCCAGGTATGCCTGATCGAGAGACTCAGACACACAGGGTGAGCTGCTACTGGCTCTCCCTGTGCTCAGTTGATCATGAGGCACCCAAGATGGAAGGCGGGTTCTAGCTCTAGCCTGCCATCTCAGCAGAGCCTCGCAAGAAGCCAGAGGAACCCCCCACACCATGAGGGACGCCATTTTCAACATCTGGACTCCACAGCTCATCAGAGCTCCACCCAGCAGAAAAGCTGATCTTTCCCCATTCATCAATAAATGCACGAGATGAGAGGCTACTACAAGAGTATCCTACCCTGCACATCAGAGTCTGGCAAGCTACCTGTGTAGTATTTGATATGCCAAAAACCAGTAATGATTATAGACCTCATTCAACTGAAGGAATTGTTTGAGATGCTTCATGTTCCTGGAATGAACAGATGCCCTTGGGCTACACTAACATGTGATGACGTATGGAGATGTTACTGGTGCCCTCTCGAGCAAATTGATGAACAATGGGAAGACAAGTAATACAAGTGATACAATTGATGCTGTTCCAATGGTTCAGCTTCTCCCTCATTCTCTGAAGGATATGTTAAACAGACAAAAAGACCTCATCCCCCAAAAGAGATATTTCCTGAATGTTCTTAGTGTACTGTAATTATCAACTAAAATTTTATTCTTCACTTTTTTGTCTGCTCTTTTGAAATCTACATCTCTTTCAAACCACTTCACATGATCAATAGTTCTTGTGATCCATACAAAAGACTTATGAATTCTCATCTGAAATCAGTTTTTAGGATTTGAGTTAAACCTTAGTATCCAATATGTGCTAAACAACTGGATATTCATCATTCCTGGTCCTTTATTATACATATAGATATATATTTACAGACATGAGGCAGAGCTGCTACTTGCTCTCCCTGTGCCCAGCCGCTCACAAGGCACCCGGGAGGAATGGCGAGTTCTAGCGCTGGCCCACCACCCCAGCAGGGTCTCACAACAAGCCAGACTATCCCCCACTCCATTAGGGCCTCTATTTTCCACATCTGACTTTCCTCTCATCAGAACTCCACCCAGCAGCAGACAAGCCTATCACAGCCCAGCTTGCACAGCCACTTGCGGCCACGCAGTTCATCAATAAATGCTGTATTTAGAGGTAACTACAAGAGTATGCCACCCACACAGCAAGCCTGACAAGCTGCCCATGTCATATTTGTTATGACAAATACCAGCAGCAATTATATTAGGTCATTCCCATGACTTAATATAATTGTCTGAGGCTCTTTATGTTCCTGGAGCAAGCAGATGCCCTTGGGCTCTACTAGCATTAGACAGGACATATGGAGATATTACTGGTGCCTGCTCGAGCAAATAGATGATAAATGGGAAGATAGTGATAGTTATAGTGATAGATATATACAAACCATATAGAAAAGACGTAATACCTCTACACTGATTACACATGTGTCTTTTCGCTTGATCTCATAGATAAAGCACTTTGTCAAACTCAACATATTCTTGCTTATTTTAAGAACACATCCTGCCTTTTCCATTCTCTTTGAAACATACAAATTAATTCTATGTGGGCTCCTTGATATGGAAAGTATACAAATATAGGCAATTCTTAAAGTTTTTAAAATCCTGCTATTTTCATAACCAGGTTGCAAAATGTAACTCTCAACTATAAATGTAAATGTCCTCAAATTCTGTGCCTGTGGGATCAACTAGAATCATTAACCAAACAGGCTGGGTAATTTTTAATTTAATTAATTTATTTTATCTTTCATTTATCCAAAGAACCATGATTTACAAAGTTATTGATACTTTAGTCTTAGGTTAACACCATTCAAGCACTAATCCTACTGCAGTGTCAAATTCCCTTGACAATATTCTCATGCTCCCTCTTAATCATGAATCCCACAACACCCCATCCAGCCAGATATCTAAAGGCACATTCAATGTTCTGTGTTGGAGTAGAGATCTAAACAGACTAGCTGGTTTTTATTAGTGGTACTTGAAGAATCTATATTTCATTATATAGATTCTAAGAGCGGCAATCAAGAGTCGGCTAATTGAATCATCCATGTGTTCACTTAAAGAAGAAATATTGCTTGATAAAATTATACAGCCTCTCTCAAGCTCATCCCTCCACCTCTTTTACCTTTCCTTTGAGGCATATTTGACTGACATCCATGACAAAAAATCATGACTTAACAGAGAAGTAACCTAATGCAGTCAAAATCAGTTTTTCAACATACATTCCACTGAGGCTCTTTTTTTATATCGAAAAGGCAATTTTTAGAAAAAAGAATGTGGAGATGGGAATATGACTTCAGGGGCAAAAGACACATTTAACATGCATGAGGCCCTAAATTCAATCCCCAGTGTTGAACCTGCACTACTGGCTGAATATATAATAAGTGACTCTGAGTACCACAGGATCAAGAAACATTGTCAAAACCACATTGCAAGGGCCAGAGAGGTAGTACAGTTGGTAAGGCCCTTGCTTTGCACACAGAAAACAAGGATTTATTCACTGGTGTCCTACAAAGCTCCCCAAACCCAACAGGAGTGATCCCTAAACACAGAGCTAAGAATACCACAGGGCGTGTCCCAAAGGTCAAAATGAAAAGGAAAATAAGAAAACAAAACAGCACATGTAGAGTTAAGCATTACTTCTTTTTTATGCCAGTTCCTCTTTCCCTGACCCACCTGCAGCACTGCAAGTCTGCAATCCTTTTTTTAAAACACACACAGGTATACACACACACAAACACACAGAGAGAGAGAGATACACACACACTTACTTCCAGGGATTCCAAGTAAAGAGCATACGTTTGCTTATCCAGAATATTCCATGTGTCTGACTACTTTTCAACCAGAATTTCCACAATTCTAGCTTCAAACCAATAAAGTAGGTGAAAATTAAATGAAAATTAATTCTAGCTTCATACCCATGAAGCAGGTGAAAATTCAAATGCAGTCCTGATCAAGAACCCACTCTGGAGCTTGTCAAGTTTCATGAAAACATCATGAAGTGTTGCTTACACATTATTTTGAGCCAAAATGAACTGAAACCTGTAGTAGGTTCAACAGAAACTTTTACCATTCCTTGTCCACTAGACTAAAACAAGCTAGAGATATTACCCAGAGTTGGGGATATTTTCAAAAAGAACCTTGCTGAATGACTAAACTGAATGGCATCAAAGCATACTGTAAGGGGAAAATCTGGTCTTTTGATATAAATTACCTCCTGCTCCTCCTAGGAGTCTCCCTCCTTTCTATTTTAAATATCATGCCCTGTCTAAAATTCCCTAATCAGGATATAAATACCCTCATCTTACCCTTATGTCCTCAAACTCCGCAAATCTATATGGATTCCCGGCATGTATTGACATGCCCCACCTTCAATCTACATTGTCCAATCTATTGACAATTTGATTTTCTAATCAAAGAAAAATTAAGAGGAGTAGGGGTAGAAATCCCTTATCAATAATCATTTAAAATTGTTCTTTTAAACTTTATTTAATAGTGTGATTTGTAAAGTTGTTTACAGTATAGTTGTTTCAAGTATTCCCTGTCCCAACACTATTCCAACACTATGACCTTACCTCCACCAAATATCCTTGTTTTCCACACTTTCCCTTTGCCTGTTTCCTTAGTAAGCTCCCATTATATTGCTCACTACATCACTTGATCACTTGAATCCCGTTATTCATCGATTTGCTCGAGCGGGCTACAGTAACATTTCCATTGGACCTTATCAAGTACCAATGTAGCCCAATGGCATCTGGTTGATTCAGGAATATAAAGAGCCTCAAACCTTTCCTTCAGGGTCTTTGCAAGGAAGTCTGACCATCTTGTAGGTGGGCGGCCACGTCATCTTTTGACATCCCGTGGGATCCAGTCGGTAATGGCTCTAGTCCAGAGGTTGTCTCCAAATCACATTACATGTCCAGCCCATCTGATTTTCGATGCCTTGGCAAACGAGACAGCGTCCCTGATTCTGGAATAGCGATGGAGGTCAGAACTCCAGATTCCTTCTCTCACTTGACTAAGGCGTGATATTCCAAGCATAGCTCTTTCGATTCTTCTCTGGGAGACCCGAATAGCATTCTCATCCTGCTTTCGTAGGCCCCAGGTCTCTGAGGCATATGTTAATGCAGGGAGAACGGTGGAGTCAAAGAGATGAGCCCGGAGCCGGATGTTCTTTGTCCTTTTAGCTATTTCTTCAATGCCTTTGAAGGCATTGCATGCCGCTCTCTTCCTCCTACGCAGCTCAGGTTTCAGGTCGTTCATCATGTTGATTTTTCGACCAAGGTACACATAACTGCTGCATTCAGAGATGTTTGTTCCATTGAGAGTGAATGGGGCCTCTGGAACTAGTTCATTCTTCATGCACATTGTTTTCTTTAGATTCAGCTGTAGACCTATCTTTCCACATTCTCGGTTGAAGTCAGCCAGCATTTGTGCTGCTTGGCTAATGTTTGGTGTTATTAGAATGATGTCATCAGCGAAGCGGAGGTGGTAAAGTTGCCGACCATCTATCTTCACTCCCATTCCTTCCCATTCTAATTGTTGCATGATGTTCTCGAGGGTGGCGCTGAAGAGTTTTGGTGAAATGGTATCACCCTGTCGAACCCCTCTTTTCACATTAATGATCACTTATTTGTAAAATGGTGAGATCCTGGTGGTGAATCCTTAATACAGCTCACGAAGGATCTTGATGTATTGGGTTTGAACACCCTGTTTGGCTAGGGCTTCGATGACTGCTTCAGTCTCCACAGAATCAAAGGCTTTCTGTAAATCAATGAACGTGAGACAGAGCGGCATCTTGTACTCCCTACAAACCTCGATGAGCTTGGTTACTGTGTGGATATGGTCGATTGTGCTGAATCCTTTCCGGAAGCCTGCTTGCTCGCATGGTTGTCCTTCATCTAGTGTTCTGCTAATCCTGTTCAGGATGACTCGTGTAAACAGCTTGTAGATGACGGACAACAGGCAGATGGGGCAATAGTTACCGATGTTGTGAATGTCTCCCTTCTTGAACAGTAGAACTGTCCTGCTGGTTTTCCATTGGGAGGGCACCTTGCATTCGGAGAGGTAGCGTGTGAAGAGCCGAGCTAGTGTATTGATGAGTACCGACGGCAGATTCTTCAGTTGTTTGGGTCTGACTTTGTCTGTGCCTGGTGCTGTTCCCTTCTTTACCGACGAGATGGCATGTCGGATTTCAGAAGGGAGAATGTTGGGAATGACATATCCCTCCTGTGGAATTTGGTATGTGGGCAGGTGGATGTGGCTATCAAAGAGATTTGAGTAGAAGTCATGGATAATCTTCTCCATTGCCTTTCTGGAAGATGTGATAGATCCATCAGGGCATCGGAGGGCAGTCATCTTGGTCTTATAGTTGGCGAAGGACAGGCGGGCAGTGCGAATGCTTTTCCCGGCTTCTGCTGCATCTTCCAGTATTTCTGCTCTTCTGTCTTTGAGGTCAAGACCCTGAAGGAACGGTTTGAGGCTCTTCATATTCCTGAATCAACCAGATGCCATTGGGCTACATTGGCATGTGATAGGGTCCAATGGAAATGTTACTGGCGCCGCTCGAGCAAATCGATGAATAACGGGATTCAAGTGATCTAGTGATCAATGTGTATATATGTGTATATATGTATATGTATATATGTGAATATATGCATATATATGTATATATGTGTATATATGTATATATGTGTATATATGTATGTGTGTGTATATATATATATGTATGTATATATGAATCTCTGGATCATCACCAGTGAATGAGATTACTTTGGCTCCTCATGCAGTTTATTGGTAAAACCCCCCAGGCATTCTGGAAGAACAGGGAGATGTGGGGGGGGAGAGCCTAACTCCAATTCAATTTTAAATTGTAACGGTGGACTTCAGAAATAGTAGACTGTAAAAGGAAATATGAAGACATTGATTGTAAACTTTTCCTTCTTAGATTTGTTTGGACAAGCACTGATTAATAAAAAAAACAAGTCTTCAGCAAACGCACAATATTAAGTATTTTCTTTAGTTTCTGAGCCTACAAGTGAGTCACGTCACGGAATCACCTGGCACTCAGATAAGGAATCCAGGAATCAGCTCATGGAGTCCTTCCTGCCTTAACAGATTTATTTGTACACAGAAATTTAGGCTCAGTGCTTTTCTAAGTAATAACAATTATGGTCACACCCATGCCTTTAGGCTTAACAATTCCCAACTGAACCAGTAAATCAAACAAGCCCACTTTTACAAAGTCCTTATTTCCTCTGAACTTTAGATCCATTTATTTGGTGGCAGGTTCTTGGCTACACTGTAAAATAGAACAATATCCACAGTATCTATTCTCACAATTTTGTTCATTATGTAACAACCCCTTGTCTGTCACTGAGTTCTCTGATTTGCTACTGTGGCTAGAGATAATTGTGAGATGGAACCTCACCTGAGTCTATATTACATACCATGCAGTCCCAAAACTCACATATCCTGTGTTCTGTTCTCTCAGAAATACATGTGGTCTCTGCCTTCCAAGCTAAGGTAATTTCAGTAAAAATGACAGCTCTGAACTAAAATGGTCAGTTCAAATTTTACTCCTCACACTTAGTCTGTATCCTTGAGCAAATTATTTTGCTTCTCTGATCCAGGTTTCTTCTATAAAATTTGACAACTCAACTATACCTCACACTCATGGGTACCCCACACAACTATAATGTAAAGTAGTTGCAACTATGAGTTGTAATAGCTATATAGATTTATATGAGAGAGAGAGGAGAAACTAAATGATGCCTTATTTTTCCTATAGAACTTAAATTTTCCCCATTACTTTTTTTTTAACTCCTATCATAAATTGAGGCTGCAAAAGAGTAACTATGTTAACAGCAATCACACCCCAAAAGTGACAGGAGCAATTACTTCTTACTCACTTAGCATGTAGAATATTATATATTATAGCAAATATTCCCACAATGTGGTCCCATCTTTAGCAATCACTGAGTGGGGCAGATCCTGAAATTTCTCAATTTATGACAGTTTTCTCTCACTAGATCTCATCTGTCTCAATAAGTAAACTGCAAGACAGAAAAGATATAGAGACTACTATGTGAGATTTTTATGTGTGACCTATACATTTTAAAATAATAAATCTATCAAGTTTCTAAAAGTTTAGTTATCAGAATAGCTGTGTTCAAAAAAGAAAGAGAGATTACTTGGACACATTAGTAAATATGATTTGTATCTGCCATTGTTTAAGCACATTTCTTTAATTCTCATATTGAGAATTTACTTTATTAAATTTGAAGCATTAAATTAGGAATTAAAAGAGATTACGTGAGTTAAGAGTACACCTCAACAGTGTTTGCAAATAACTCAGCAAATAGAAATCTTGTAACCTTTCGAAACCATGTGTCTAGTGTGATATGGTGAGGGAGAAGGAAAAATAATCTTACAATACTGTATCAACCTTACAAGTTAGCATCATTTAAGTTTCAACCAATATATGTGAAACATTTAGTAAATTATAAGACTATTATAATCTTAAAGATCATTATTATTTTAATAATACACCAATAATAATGCACTTGAACACTTACAAGATATTAAAAAATTTAAATGCATTATATAGATGACCTCATTTAATACTTATCATATGATTCATATCATTATTATTTTATAGATTGTTGGGTGACAAGCCCTACTGAGCCTTAGGTTATGTGCTGTACTTAGCTTATGTGAAGACCTATTCCCTGCCTTTAGGGAATCTCTGGAGCAGACACAATGGGAGCTTGGGCAAAATTGGATATATTTCATAATTTTATATGGCATAAGTATTCTTATTATGAATTTTGTTTGCTCCAGTTCAATACTCTTCCTATTCCCACAGGTCCCCACGAGGAAACACATGTAAATATTCCAAGAGTACTTGGCCATGTTGTATCAACCATAATGTAATCAGTTCTCCTAGTTCAAAGAGACATGTCAGGGCCCGAGCCATAGCCCAGTGGGTAGGGCCTTTGCCTTGCATGCGGCCTGCCCGTGCTGGTCCGGGTTCGATCCCCAACATCCCACATGGTCCCTCAAGCACTGCCAGATGTAATTCCCGAGTGCAGAGACAGGAGAAGCCCCTGAGCATTGCCGGTGTCACCCAAAAAAGCAAAAAAAAAAAAAAACAAAAACAAAGAGACATATCAGTGCACCTCTGGGCAAACTGACATGTTTCTGATTCTAAAGGTAATATCAAAGTGAATTATTCTGACAGATTTTGGACCTTCATGGGATATAGAGTCTGGAATCAGCTGCTATATATTCATAGTAAGAAGTATTAATATTATTCTCTACAAATTATATTCTGAACTGCTTTCTGGTTCAGAGATGCAGCCCTCCCCACTCTGCTAGGGAGATCTTATCTCAGGGAGTGAGCTCTGACACTGTGAAGCCAAAGAGCCCACCTGAAGGTCTGCATTTCAATAGGGTCATTTACCTGGCTTCCTCTCTAGATAGCCCAGTCCATGAGGGGCTGGAAGTTTGTGGTGGGCTTCTATCTATAAAATAAGCTAAGGAAAGGAGAAAGGGGGTTTGGGCCATTTTGGCTCCTCTTTGCTCTCTGCATCCTCTCCTCTCCGTTCTCTTCCCTGTTGGGCCTTAGCATGTGGTAGCAGACATATTGGCCTAGGATTCCAAATCTACCTGTGCTGGGGCCCAGCTAGGAGCCTGAAGTCCGGGGTTTTCCTGTTTCTGGATTGTATACTAGAACCTGTGAGAGTAATGCCTTTTATTTATTTATTCATCCATTCATTCATCCATTCATTCATGTATTTATCTGTCTGTCTATCTGTCTATCTATCTATCTATCTATCTATCTATCTATCTATCTATCTATCTATCTATCTATCTATCTATCTGTCTGTCTGTCTGTCTGTCTGTCTGTCTGTCTGTCTGTCTGTCTGTCTGTCTGTCTGTCTGTCTGTCTGTCTGTCTGTCTGTCTGTCTGTCTATCTATCTATCTATCTATCTATCTATCTATCTATCTGTCTGTCTGTCTGTCTATCTGTCTATCTGTCTGCCTGTCTATCTGTCTGTCTGTCTGTCTGTCTGTCTATCTGACTGTCTGTTTGTCTATTTTTGCTTGTTGGTCATACCTGGTGACACTCAGGGTTTACTCCTGGCTCTTCACTCAGGAATTACATCTGGCAGTGCTCGGGGTACCATATGGGATGCTGGAGATCGAACCCGGGTTGGGCACATGCAAGGAAAATGCTCCACCCACTGTGCTATCACTCTGGCCCCTATGAGAGTACAGCCTTCAAAAAAGTGCGCTGGACTCCTGAGTTTTCACCCATTCCCTGCTGGCTTTGAACGTAGAAGGAAACTCATTTGCTGATATTGTTGGGAACCTCAGAGGACAATAGACCTCATCTATTGTGAACTCCCAACAATAGATGAATAAGCCAGGTTTCAGAGATGTTACAAATAAGCCAAGATTCAGAGACGTTACATAACTTTATAAAGAATTTTGCAAATAAGAAATAGAGCCAAACTTTGATTCAGTCAGTAGATTTTTTTAGGATTTTTAACTACACATCTCTCTACCAGCAATAGAAACATCACTATCTCCAATTTTCACTCATGATAGTAATAGTTTACTGTGGCCTGTGTAACAGCTTCCTATTGATTCTATAAAACTATCACCAAAATGTAGAGTAGCAGCACATCAGCCTACAGTTCTGAATGCAGAGTCTGAAATAGGACTAAGATCAAGGTTTTAGTGGACTGTTTTTTCTTTTTTTCTGAAGGTGTAGAGACAATCTATTTATTGACTTTTTGATAGCTAGAAGCTGACTGTTACTATAAGACTAGTCTAGTCTCTATGAGGGTCTCTGAATTATTGTATATAAAATTATAACAAAAAATTCCAAAAGTTTGTGAAGTCATTGTTCTTTATTTAACAGCACTAAAAAAGTAGATTTGTATTCCACTGATGTTCTATGTCCCAGACTAATGCTGGTTCTACACTAGATCCCAAGTACACCATCCTTGGTCCATGATTATCAGTCACTCTTTTTTTCCAAGTGCTCCATTGTCTTCCTAGTGAGCCTCTCATGCCCGTTGATATGCCTCTCCTCTCTGCAGTTGGTCTCTGGCATTTGTGTTTTGTCCTCAAGCCTTGTGCTACTTTTAATGTATTATACAAACACTGCCATCTGACAAGGCACTACCTCGGTTAATTTTTTTTCACCTGTTTTAATTGTTTTATTGTATGAGGATTTACTTGTGTTTTTAAATTAATTTATTTTTTAATTGAATCACAGTGAGATACACAATTACAACATTGTTCATGAGTAGGTTTCAGTCATATAATGTTCCCAAACCCATCCCTTCACCAGTGTACATTACCCACCACCAGCATTTCCCAGTAACTCCAAAGGTCTCTCTTTATCTCTCACTCTCTCAGCAGGCAATACCCTCTGTAAGGTAAAATACTGAGACTTCCCTCCAGGTCAGAGAGGATTTAGGAATAAGTTACCCGCCCTGTGTTCCCACTTTTAAGTGTTTTTATTCATGCCCCTTAGACATTTCATGAGCTTTTTGACTACCACTTGTGTTGGAAATATTTGCAATGATGAATTGTATTGACCAGATTGTCTAACACTCTTCCCCCAACGCCCTCAATTGCCACTAGAACTCAGTTCACTTCTTAGGTCCTGGCTTCCTCCTTAACCTTTAAAACTAGCAATCCACATCTCTAAGTACTCCTTCCTTTATTGCGTCTCTCACTGACACTTTCACTAAAAGAATATGTGTTATTACATTGATTATACCACCATAATCCAGGATAATCTTTCCATATCAAGAGTTTTAATTTGATCCATGTCTACAAAGTCCATTTTCACATACTAATAGACTAGGAGGATTAAAGTAATATCTTGTCATCACTGCCAAGTTATATAATGAACAAGATACAAAATTACAATAAAAGAATAATTTCAATATATACAAATGAAAAGAAACTTCTATCTTGCCATCTTTTCTGTGACATGATTCATGTTTATTTATTATTGAGGTAACAATAGTTTGTATGAATAAATATTTAAATGTTATAATTTCAACCTTCAGAGTATGTATTATCATATGATTTAAACAAATATCCCTTCACCATAGTTCATTAACTCCCCCTCTTATCAAGAAATGGTGCTTGGCAAACTGCATAATCACAAGTAAAAATATGAAACTAGATCACTCTCTCAAATATGCATCAATTTTAACTAAAATGGATTTCAATATTAAGTCCTGAAATACCAAATACATCAAAGAAAAAAAAAGCAAAACACCCCATGATACTTATTTCTGTGATGCATTAGGCAATTGGACTCCAAAGACAAGTAAAATAAAAGCAAAAATAAACAAATGGAATTATATCAAACTGAAAAGCTTCCACACAGTTAAAAAAAGTCACAAAACCAAAATGAGATATTCTACTGTATGACAAAACATGCATGCATGCAATACATCTGATAAACATGGGAGAATTGTCTCTCCAAAAGAAGTAGTTCTCTTCAGTGGCTGGCAAATTATGCTACAGGTCACCTAACTCCTGGCTATCTTGCTAAGTTATAACGTGCCTTTGATAAAATGTAGCGCAAGGGAAGTTGCACCAAGCAAAGGGTACTACTACCTGCCTGCTCTACCTCCATTGGTCACCTGAGAAAATGCCTGTGAGGGTTAGGACTAGTAAAGAGTGACAACAGAACCTAAACACTGAAAATGCTAGAATCGTACAAGACCAATAAAGAACCAGTAAAGTTTCACCTGAAGTCCACTTGATCTCCATGTTGCAGGAACTAGTCCCTGTTGCACATGTTCTCAGGGAGCGGTAGACTCAAGCTAGAGCAAGTTCTTGCTCTTTATGGGAACCATAATCAATTTTAAACCCTGCCCAGGTTTTCCAGGATTGTTGCCTCCCTCACAGCAAAGAATTTCAGGGGACAAATTAGATAAATAGAATTGTTTGGAAAAATAAGGAGAGAGAGAGTGTGTGTGTGTGTGTGTGAGAGAGAGAGAGAGAGAGAGAGAGAGAGATAATTTTATCAATAGTTGTTGCTTTTGTCTATATTAAAAGAAGTAGAAAACATTTATAAAAAGAAAACTACCTTAGTTAACTCATGGTTTTGGGAGGGGTGGTTCTTAGAATGCAATCACTTTTTTTTGCTTTTTGGGTTACACCCAGTAATGCTCACAATACAACTGGCTCAGCACTCAGAAATTACTACTGGCTGTGCTAAGGGGACCATATAAATGCCTGAGATCCAACCGGGACTGGCCAAGTGCAAAGCAAATGCCCTCCCTGCTGTACTGTCACTCAGGACCCAAAAACTTCCTATTGAAAGTCAAGATAGTCTAAGTTAGACCATTTAATTGTTGTATGAAACAGATTTTCTGGTGCTATAAACTATGAAATTCTGAAAAACTAGGAGTAATTATTCTTCAAACGTAAAACCAAAGTGTTCTAGGAAACAAACCATGGGATTTACTTTCTGCTACTAAACTGAGAAAATGGCAATCTAATCACCATGATCACCATGGCCACTTGTAAGAAAAGTGGTTTGCTATAACGTAATAATTCACAAAACTCTAACCCGAAATCTAACTGGATGTAACCTAGCTATAAGAGCATACACTAGTTCATGGACTCTCTTTACTTCTTGAGAAATACAGGGGCAAAGATCAGGGAAAGGCTGTTAAATTTCATAGCTGTGTCAAGTACATCAGTAAGCTAGGAGAACCACATCATTACTAGGTCACCAACTACAGTGAAGTTTCAGTATGGCTTTTCCTATCTCTGCTTTAGGAAAAACAGAATTGTTTGGCAACAGAGCTTCAGGACCAGGCTAATAAATATCTCTGAGAAAACAAGCAAACAAACTGGAAATCAGACCATGCAATGCATTTTGAGAAGGCTGAACTAGGGCAGGAAGGTGTTCAAAAAAAAAATCCTATATAAGAGAGAGTTTGATGTGGTGATATTTCCTCAACAAAGCAAACCATAAAGACCAAGAAACAAAAAGTTCTCCTCTAACACACACACAAACACACATACACACATCCCTCTCACACATAAACATATTAGTTAAGGAAATAGCTTCAATTAATAACTCTTTGGAGTTGGTCTATAAATACATTGAACCTATTGCCTATTAGATGGGTTGTTTCTGAATTTGTTTAGCACATTTTCAGCTGCCCATGGAACTAGCTATCATCATCACCATTAACTATCTTTCATTCATTTTTGAAGCGGGCTAGAGGCCATGACCTGAGGTTATTAATAACTGGCACTGTGGTCAGGAATGACCTCTGGTGTTACGCAGGGGTCATAAAAGATTCAGAACATTCAAACCAGGAACACCTTTATGTAAGGAAAATAAATGCTTTATTTTTATGTCTCTAATCCCCTTCCTCTTTGTTTTGCATTTTATCCCTTTGGGGTGTTTTCTTACCACCTAAACAAATATTTACACCAAAATCTTTGCCTGAAATTCTGTCTTCTGAAAAACTAAGACACAATGCAAATATCTCTTGTTTATAGGAATCATTTTTTATATCATTGAACAGTTTTTCTACACATAGCTCCTTAATAGTTGCCGGATAAAGTTGTAAACATAAGAATAAATATAAATATTAACTACCTCCAATTATAGAACTCAGGAATTGATCAATTTTTGCCTGTAATGGACTATATGGAAAATATTTCACATGGCAAATCATACAGACTAGCTATACACACTGCTATTTAATGTAGAATCAGTAACAGATGTGAAGAATTAATGTAGTTGCATCCAATGAAATTTTATTCATCACAAGTGACATCACTTGCTTTACTTCACTTGTCTTTCCATTGTTCATTGATTTGCTCGAGCAGGTGCCAATAATGGCTCCATTTGTTGGGAACGAGGTCCATTATTGTTACTGTTTTTGGCATATAAAATACACCATGGGTAACTCCAGGCTCTGCCATGGCTCTGGGTTCATCTTAGGGGGCCCAGTCTTTTACTATGTCAGACCATCAACCATCCAGGGCCCAAAGGGCTGAGCCCTGAGTGTAGACAAGCCTGTCTCCTGTCTTCCACCTGCTGATGTAGCTGGGCACCACAGCCACAACTGCAATACCTCGAGGGGCAGGAACAAGTGAAATAAAGTTAAAAAATGTATATTGAAATATGGATACTAAATTTTTGTAGAAGTACAAAGAAATGTAGTAGCCTTTAATAGGCAAAATCAGGTTTGTTGTGATTCCTATTGAAAAGTACCATGAACTCGAATAGTACTTAAATACCGTTAAGTATTTATTATAATTATTCTCAACCAAAATAGTTATTTATAATATCTATTAAAATTTAACTAAGCAATATTGTGAGAGTGCTACTTTAGTCAATTTTCTATGATATTCTCTTTACTCTAATCTAAAGAAGATCTACATGTAACTAACCACCTTCTTTCACAGGACACTTTTATTTTCACCCAGAAAACTCATTATTTTCTAAAATATTTGTGTACCTGGAAATTCTTTAAGTCAGTGTTAGGAGAAATTGTTAAGAATCTAAATAAACCGAAGGTGACTGCTTTAGAATGCTATGTGCTGTAGAATGCTGTGTGGTGCTTAATGGATTCACCACAGAGAATCTGATTTAATGGAAGTGGACACTTCGGACTGACTTTTACTTTTCCAGTTTCCCAGCTTGAGAGAAAAATTTAAATTGTGAATAGTTCTGGTAAAATTTTTACCTAGGAAAACAAGAAAAATAGTTCTTGGCTGTAATACTACCATGGATATTGTTTAGTAGAGATAATAGATCTTGTACATCTAGTGCTTATTAGAACTGATTCTAAGATATTGGCTGCATCAATAATGATTAAACTAACTTTTTTAATATGCTATTTTGTAGTTGTATGAGTCATGGTTACATTTTAAAACGTAATTCCTTAATGCTGGAGATAAGATTCCAAAGTAAATTGAATAAGGTATTTGTGTTCATTGGTGTACTAGGTACATAGTAGTAGAAACTCAATATATATATTTTTGGAAGGCCACATAAATAATTAAATCCATGAACAAATGAAATAAGTAGAGATTATTTAATAATCTACAAAGCTAGGGCAAACATAGTTAAAATATGACTTTAAAATAGATCAAGAACACTGTAGCAGTTGGAGTTACATACTCTTTAAGAGAACCTAAATAAGGCTCTGTGTCTTACTTTAGATGGGAATATTTCCATCAGAATAAAGGATGCTTCTTTTTAACTAACCCAAAGAAACCACAAGGACTAGGAGAGGATGTAAAATGTGATGTGAACATTGAAGGACTCAGAATAGTTATAGTGATAAGGGTAAGCTTAGGTGAAATTTGAGCACAAAAGGGACTGACCAGAGAAGAATATTTTGTTGAAGTATGGCCTACTTAGAACCATTTTTAATAAAAAATCTCTTTGAAATTCAACTGTCAGGTTGAGAGAATATCTCAACACTTAAAAAATAAGAGAAAGAGGATGTCATGGTGATTTCCTGACAGTGAAGAGCTATTAGCAATCACTCCAATGTGGAAACATTCAGAACAGAATTCATTTTAAATTGGGAAGGTCCATTTCAAAAATCATGTTGTCATAATATTGAGAGTTAAGCAGGTATAAATAATAGCTTGGAACATTACGCGTTGCCAGATACCTTGGTGATTCATGGAGAAAATCCTCCCTTGTATCACATCAATGATGGAAATTTGAGGCTATCACAAATTGTCCTAGATAGAAGAGTATGGAAGTTAAAGGACATTATTTGGTAAAAATCATTCCACAACATTTGAAATAGTTTCAGAAAAATATAAGGATATAGTGATGTCAACTCAGCATGTAGTTACCTTATTTTTTAAAACTAGCTCTCTACACCTAAATCTACTTATTTTAACTACATATTTCCTTGTATCTTTTTAGTGACAGTGAATCAGAAAACAATAACAATGTAAAAACTGCACGAAATATTAAGGCATGCAGATTTTGAAATGTTAGAGGATAAAAGTTGATAAAATTGAGGGCAAAATGAGCACTTGCCTTACACAACACCTATCTCATATGGTCCCCAGAGGCCTGCCAGGAGTGATTCCTAATCACAGTTAGGATTAAGCCCTGAGCACTGCTGGGTGTGACACAAACACCCAAAAAAAGTTTTTCAGTGACATAATAAAAATGTCATAATCTAAACAAGGGTTTCTAAATCTTAACACTAATAATGTTTTGTGTCAAATGTCTTTATTATACAGCTACACCAAACAGCCTAGGACATTTAGACTCTCCTCACTAAAGCCAGTGACCCTCTCTTAGTTAGGAAATCTCAAGAGAGTTCCAAATGGCATTTAAGGGACAAAGGCTCCCCTACTAAGAACCACTGATCTACTTGTAGTTTAATAGGTTATTAAAGTTTAACTGGTAAATATCTATGCCAGATATGAATGTTAACAATAATCTTCAGAACTAGCATGCCCTCTTTCTCCAGCAGAATAATAAAAAAAATCCAATAAAAATTAAATAATATTAGAAATCAAAATGAATGTAATGGGGGCATTTGTGGAGTTATAATTAAATGTGAGAATTTATGCTAAGCCTGTCACTGTCACTGTATCACTGTCTTCCCGTTCGTCATCGATTTGCTCGAGTGGGCCCAGTAACATCTCCATATGTCCTGTCTCATGCTAGTAGAGCCCAAGGGCATCTGCTTGCTCCAGGAACATAAAGAGCCTCAATCCATTCCGGAATGAGGTCTATAATTGTTACTGGTATTTGGCATATCAAATGCAACACGGGTAGCTTGCCAGGCTCTGCCGTGCAGGTAGCATACTTTTGTAGTCATCTCTAAGTCCAGCATTTATTGATGAACCATGCTGCCGCATAGCGGCCACGAGCCGGGCTGTGATGGATTGGTCTGCTGGGTGGAGTTCTGATGAGAGAGAAGTCTGGATGTGGAAAATGGAGGCCCTCATGGAGTAGGGGGTCGTCTGGCTTGTTGCAAGGCTCTGCTGAGGTGGCGGGCCAGGGCTAGAACCTGCCATCCCTCCTGGGTGCCTCCTGAGTGGCTGGGCACAGGGAGAGCAAGTAGCAGCTCTGCCCCATGTCTGTCTCTGGATCAGCATACCTGAGCCGAATTAAAAAAGACTGCAGCAGGGTGGATCTCGATGAGCTGGGCTGTGATAGGTTGGTCTGCTGGGTGGAGTTCTGATGAGTGAGAAGTCGGATGTGGAAAATGGAGGCCCTCATGGAGTGGGGGGTTGTCTGGCTTGTTGCAAGGCTCTGTTGAGGTGGCGGGCCAGGGCTAGAACCCGCCATCTCTCCTGGGTGCCTCGTGAGCGGCTGGGCACAGGGAGAGCAAGTAGCAGCTCTGCCCCATGTCTGTCTCTATGCTAATCCTAGCATATGGATTATTATTCAATGCCCACAGAAACTCTACAAGGCACATACACTTATCATCTGTGTTTTATAGGTAATAAAACTAAGAGAGAATGGCACTGCTTAAAATCAGAAAAGGACAAATTTTAGTAGCTGATATCAAGCATATGACAGACTGAGAGGCTGACATAGATTCAACTTTTTAGTATCTATACTCTACTGTCATCTGGAAAACAAATACTGTTTATATCTTTCATTAAACAGCTGGTGAAAAAGATACTTTCGTTCATGGGCTTAACAATGGTACATGGAAAAAATCCAGTTGGTCACCTCTTTTAGTAAACACACTTTTGCTGGAACATTGCTATGCTCATTCATTCTTCTATTGTCTAAAGCAGCTTTCCCTCTATAAAAAGAAAACTGTGTGGTTGAGACAGGGAATGTAGGGCCAGCAAAGAATAAAATATTGCTCTCTGTACTTTTATGCTAAAAGTATGCCAATGCCTACCCTTCTATTAAAGGTTGGCAAGTTGGCTTCTTCAATTGGCAAGAGTTGAAAAGTCAGAATATGAATCAAGCCTGGTGCTTCACCAATTGAGGACAATCACAATGGCACCAGCACAGAACTAGACATTACTATTTGCTGGGCTCTGACAATCAGTCATGAATAATAATTTTTTCATACTCCTTAAACTCCATGACTCTTTGTGTCCAGGTATATCCCCTCGACATTCATGACTACAGAGGGAGGGTTTTCTTACCTCACCTTGGGAGCACATTTGGCCCCTGCACAGGGAAGGGGAGAAGAATTTCATAGAAAATAAGATGCTAGAAATCTTCAAAGATTTAGTGATAATTCCTCAGAATCTTTACCCCTGGATAAATTTGAGCTCCCTCACACACTCATTTCCCACCTTTTTTAAATGTGGAAATTTTTTTTGCATTGTATCACTGTGAGGTACACAGTCACAAAGTTGTTCATGATTGAGTTTCAGTCACACAGTGTTCCTACACCCATCCCTTCAGCAGTATATACATTTCCAACCACCAATGTCTCCAGTTTAACTCCGATGTCACCGTATCCTCCCTAACCTGCCTCTATGGCAGACACTTCTCTTTCTCTTGCTCTCTCTTTCTTTTTAGGCATTATAGTTTGAAAGTTATTATATATAACCCTTTACCTCCTTTCAGCACTCAGTTCTTCAGAGTAATCAAATCAAACTCTGGTTGTCATAGTGATTATTACCTAACAGTCCCTGACCTCCTACCCCCTTGTGGCAAGCTTCCAACCATGGACCAGTCTTCCTGGCCCTCATTTTTACTGTTCTTGAACATTCTGATAGTTTTGATTCCCCATATAATAGAGTCGGTATTTGAAACAGATCATTTGGTTTTACAGCTCACACATTTAACCAAACTTCTTCAAATAAATAGTCATTTATAAATTATGTCAATATTTCTGTTATTCTCCATCTACTGAATAGAAAAAAACATACAATGAACTCTGGTTCTGAAAAGTAATTCAGAAAGAGTTATGTCACTTCAGGGGACAATCAGTTTCTATACCATCACCCAAGAGAGGGATAAAAGTGAACTTCCTCAGGTTTCATGAGATAAGAAACTGTTTGGATTCTATAATTGGGATGCAAAACTCCTGTGTATTTACCAACAAGCCACGTCTTTATTCCTTTTAACCTTAGGGAAACTATTATTGTCTTTTCTCTTATGAGTAAAAAATGCATTTGTTTGATATGCTACAACCATTATTCTTCCATTCTCTATAATCCTCACATAATGAGAGACACTGAAATTATGCTGCTTCTTATGCATATATCTTTCCTGGTAGCTGTCTATTTTGAATAAAGTTTCATTGGGGATATTGGTCTCTAATTTCTCTTTCAGTAGTGTCTGTTTTTGGTGTCAGTGCAATATTGGTTTAATATGCTTAATAAGGGACGTGAAAGACTTGGGAGTTGAAACACCAGAGTGGTAAAAGATTACAGTGCAAATTATAAATTACTGCTGAGAGAAAAGAAAAGGAACCAGGAAATGGAAAGATGTTCTCAGCTCATGGACTGTGAGAATTAACATGTCAAATTTATCATTCTTACTCAGGAATTATACAGTAAAACAATTAGAATCTAACTTGATGGTGTTTCTGCTTTATTTCAAGAAAGTTAATATGTCATAGACAATTTTGTTACTGAAAATGTTGACTACACATCATTGTAAAATCAAGGGGAATTATAATCTTAAAAGTTGCTTTAGAATTGAAGTTGCAAGTGTTAAATAAAACTATAATACTTACAATAGTTTACTTGAACGTGTATTCGCTTTAAAAAATATTTGTTTTTACATCCTGAAAATGTCTCAAATATAACCTTTTAATAATTAGTAAAACTACAAAATTAGCTACTCAAATCTGTATTTCAATTGCTTATATATCATGGAACTGAAAGATATGGATATGTTTAAAAACACTGCAAAATTAAATGAATCCCATCCAAAACTGTAACTGCAAGTGTAAACATCCTTATTGGGAACATGGTTTATATAAATAGCATAGATAAGAGAAAAAAGAAGGATTTACTCTAAATCTGAGAATGAAAACCTACTAGGAGAAATATGCTACCTTTGGGCAATTTAATTAAAACTTGTCATTAAATGAATTCCCAAAACCTGAATTGTTGCAGGACTCCTTTAAGGGCCGCTGCATTTGGCTCAAAACATTAGCACAGTAAAGGCCTTAGGTGAGATGCAGGGAGGGATTACCTAAGGGCATTGCACCCTCCCTGCTTTCCATAACAATGGGAGGAAGGTCTGAGTTGCAGGGATATAAACTAGCCGGTTCCGGCTCTTCCGGTCTTCTTCTCTGTGGGATCTCGCCTTGTGGCGTTTATTCCCCTTGGAAGTTTTTACACGTGGTGGTCGCCATCTTGGCCAACACGTGGCTGGGGATTCTAGCCTGGAATCCTAAGCATTGGGTTTTTCCTTTTGCTGATTTGTATGCCTGAACCTGTGATAAGTAAAGCCTTTTAAAACTGCATCGGATTCCTGAGTGTTCATCCATTCCTCGCCCGGCTCCGGAGGTAGAAGGGAACTCGCTTCCCGGCACTGTCGGGGACCCGGCGGAGCGCCCGACACTGAATAACTAATTTATGACAATATTACTAGAATACTTCAGATAATCTATAGCTTTTAGTTATTTATGACAAAATGTTCTAAAATTAGGTGTTCACAAAAAATAGAGCATTCTCACACTAACAGTGTTCATTCCTTATTAATTTTAACACTACACATCCAAAGTGGAATAAAACTTTTGAAAATATAAAACTGAATTATCAGAGACCAGAAAATAACTTAAGAGGTCATCAGAGAGCTAGGTAATCAATGACAATCATCTTCACTGTCTCTTTATTCCTTGTGCTCATGCTATTCCAGGTTAGCAAAGAAAAACTCTCAAATATTGGATTAGTTCACTGGTTTTCTTAATGTACACAAGATGGGAACTACCAATTAGTCTTTGCTGAATTCAAATCTGAAGATCAGCTACATTAGACATATGTTTAGCAGAATCCCGTAAATTTACAGATGTTGATAGTAAGCCTGGAGACAGATTTTTCAACATCAAGACAAGTATAAAGTATCCAAAGTCAACTAATACAGATGTCAAGAAAAACAATTATATGCTATGTCCTAATATTAAGTGAATATTTGTTCTATAATGATAACTGTATTGATAATTATGAAAAATATTGTGATAAAAGAATGATAAATAACTTCTATGCAACATGAATAGTGACTTTATGGCTAATCCTCTGTAACAAAAATATATATGATTATCATTTATGTAACAAAATATGATTATTACATCAGGTTTTGAGATTAGAAACAATACCAAAATGATTTTGAAAAATTTCCCACAATATAATATCTACTAAATAACTGGTATGAATTTTAGTTCAAGTCTAAAATCGTATGTTTTTTTTCTTTAATATATGTTTACTGTGCCATTCATTTTATATCCTTCTTAGTCATCAATATCAACATATAAACATTAATAAAATGAAATTTCCCTCAGGAGACTATATGTTACTTTATACCATAAAATAATCTAACTCATGGCTAAAGGGACATGTAAAATAAAAAGTCTGGAAGATCTAAACATCCCAAGTCATTGTAGGTAGATCTGTTTTTTTTTCCTTTTGCCACACATAGAAGTGCTCAGAGCTTATAATTGACTCTATGCTCAGAGATCACTCCTGATAGATTTGGGGATCCATTTTGGATGCTCAAGATTGAATGTGGGTCAGCTGTACTTAAGTCAAGCACCTTACTTGTTACACTATTTCTCCAACCTAAAGCTCATCTTTTAGTCTGAGAAAAATGGAAGGCTAGAAAATCATAATATATAATATGCTTATTTATGTTTGAGCTAACAGATATTTATTATGCACTTTGAAAGAAGCAAAGCATTCATGGCATACAATTTTAAAAACAAAGCCTCTCCCATCACTAAGTTTACAGTGAGGTGAGGGAGAGTAAAGACTTCAGTCAAAACCAAGAATAGAGATGAAGCCCTAGAACAGATAATTGGATAAAGAAACTATGGCACGTGTACACAATGGAATACTATGATGCTTTTAGAAAATATAAAGTCATAAAATTTGCCTATAAATGGATGAACTGAAGAGTATCATGCCGAGTGAAATTAGAAGGAAAAGGACAGATATAGACCGGATGCATTAATTTGTGGGATATAAAAAATAAACAGTATGAGACTGCTATCCAAGGGTAGGCAAAATGGGACAGGAGGACTTTCCAGGGTTGGAATCTACCACAAAAGTGAGGGGAGCAGAGAGTGGGTAAGTTAGAGAAGGGATCAGTATGATAATAATAGTTGGAAATAGTATCGGTGGACAAGAACTGAGTAGGAAAAGGAATATACATGATAATGCTTCAATGTTTTATTTCGTAAAACACAATATGTAAAAAAGGAGAGAAAAAGTGAGACAGAAGAAAATTGCCATCTGTAGAAGGAGGTTATGCGGGGTGGGTGGTAGAGAAATGGTGAACATTGATGTTGGGCCATGTGCACTGGTGGAGGGATGGGTGTTGGAACACTGTATGACCAAAACCCAATAATGAACAGCTTTGTAATGGCCTACTGCGTATATATTCAATAAAAAAGAAAGTAAATTAAAAAATTAAAAATTAAAAATAAATAAATAAATAAATAAATAAATAGAATGGTGCTTAATGGTCCTAAGTGGGAACAACAGCAAGGAAAATAATAGAGCTGAAATTATAAATTTCATGACTGCTAGAAGTGCATAATTTTTGAGACCCAGACACAGTAATGGACTAAATGTATTAATGAATGAAATGAGTAAATGAAGGATAATAGAAAGTGATGGGATAGTTAGGTAACGATTGACAATATCAGGGTAGACATAGTAGACTTAAAGCTTGTGAATTTTCAGATTAAAATGATAAAGTAAAATATTATGAATTTCTCACATTTTGGTTGGAATACAAAGGGTATCTGGGATGATGGGAAGGGGTTCGAGGTCAGAAAATGAAAATGTGCCTTCCTTGAAAAAACCCTACATACATTCTTTATAAATAGCTCCCTCAAAAGAAATGCCATCAGCAAAAAATGCAGGCATCTTTGACTCTGGCAAGCAACATCCAGGAGCCTATGGCAAAACCCATGAAGAAAGAAATCAAGGAAAAATAAAATGATTTAAATCCTGCAAGAAGTCCCAGTCTCTTTGAGGATTCAAAGGGAAAAAAAGAAAACTCTCGCTTCAGTTTTAGATGCCAAAGAAAAAGACACATAGAAAATTCTATGAATAATGAACTCACATTTATATTTTTTATGTTGTGGATTCAGCTTTTTCTTCAGAAGAAAAAGCAAAATCAACCTTGGAAGAGTTCTAACATATTAGGAAAATCAAATTAGTTTACAAACTAGTCTATATGTTTATGTGTTTTTGTATGGGTTGACTTTAATTGCTTCCCCAAAAAATGTTAAAATGATTCTATATATACCTCTAAATATAAAAACTTTGTGAGCCATTGTTTTGAAACAAATAATACTCCCCTAATTTGCATAGTTCTTTGCTTTTGAATTTTCTTTGACCAAGTTATCTTTGACCAAGTTATCTTTCAATCAAGTCTTAAAAAGGAATTCTTATCCCACCCCAAATAGAAAGAACATAAAAGAGGCTTAAGAGATTCATATGAATTTCAAATGAATAAAAAAGAAAAATTGTTGATGAACAATTTTAACATTTTCTTCTCTTTTATGATATCTTCACCTCTCTATTCCAGCAAGCAGTCCCTGAACTGCAAAGCAAAGGGCAGATCCTGCTATTTTCACATAAACACTGTAATCTCCCTGTGTTCCAATGTAAACTGAACGGAAAAATGTACATGATGAAACAATGGATAACAACACACCGAACTTGTGGAACTCTAACTAGAGTTACCACTCAACTGCAAAGCTAAAGATGAACATTACAGTTCTAAGAGATGTATTGTGAGTTAAATGAGTACACACACACACACACACACACACACACACACACAAATGAATATAGACAGCTCTCGCAAAGATGCATGTTGAAATATAAGAATGATTTTTCAAGATAATAATGCATTTTCACAGTAAACTAATCCATGATGTGCAGAGGTAGAGGCTAGCTATTAAGAGTTTTATGTGTAATGTATGTGCTACTAAAAGAAAAATTATAAAGGAGGGATTTGCTATTTTGCTACAAATTGTTTTTTTATAAGATACTGACCACATACTTTTGAATAAATGTTAATTATAAAAATATGTATCACAGTGCTCCACCTACCTTAGTAGTGATTGCCAGAATTTCTTTGGGAAGGGTCCTGTTAAAACAGGTTGTTTTACACTCAGTGATCCTTTGTTATAACAGACAGTGGGCCCAATAGTGACCAGCTGGGGACGGGTTGAAAGTGATACAGATGATGGTGGTTTAAGAGGCAACTTTGTGGGCCACTAGACTAGTAGAAAGCATAACACCCAGTTCACAGTGAATCTCCAGTGACTACAGTTAAATGAAAATTCCACCTTTGGAGTTCCAACAAGAATTACATTTCACTTAGTCAACCAAAAATTGACATTTTCTTGGACACATAGGTCATACTTAGCTTCGGTCATTGTTGCAGAGATTGATTAAAGCAGAGACAGTTTCTAACTCTACTCACTGAAACCCCACTTATAGGAGCAGTGAATCTCCGTGAGAGAAGATTTTTTCCTTGGACTATTTATCAAAAAAGTCAAAAAATGTTTTCAGTTAGGTGAATTATTGACTCAGCAAAAGAGGATGCTAAAAAGGTACAGAAACAAATCTTGCATGGAATATACAGTGGAGCAGGTGAGAAAGATTGCTTTGCAAGAGAACATCTTGTCAAAAGAACAATTTAAATTTCCCTCACAAAATAATTAGATTTTGACCATGAATGCAGATGAAGACAAATGGTGGTATTGGAGCAGATGTTCTCCGTGGACTTTTATATCCTTTTATTACTTATCACTGTCTCACTGTCTTCCCGTTCGTCATCGATTTGCTCGAGCGGGCACCAGTAACATCTCCATATGACCTGTCTCATTAAGTAGAGCCCAAGGGCACCTGCTTGCTCCAGGAACATAAAGAGCCTCAAACCATTCCATCAGGTCATGGAAATGAGGTCTATAATTGTTACTGGTATTTGGCATATCAAATACGGCATGGGTAGCTTGCCAGGCTTTGCCGTGTGGGTAGCATACTCTTGTAGTCATCTAAAAATCCAGCATTTATTGATGAACCGTGCAGCTGCTAGCGGCTGCAAGGAAGGGTTGTGATAGTCTGGTCTGCTGGGTGGAGTTCTGACGAAGGGGAAGTCGGATGTAGAAAATGGAGGCCCCTCATGGAGTGGGGGGTTGTCTGGCTTGTTGTGAGGCTCTGGTGCGGTGGTGGGCCAGGGCTAGCACCTGCCATCTCTCCTGGGCGCCTCATGAGCGGCTGGGCATAAGGAGAGCCAGTAGCAGCTCTGCCCCATGTCTGTGAGTCTCTGGATCAGCATACCTGGGCGGATTTAAAAAAGACTGCTCATAGCTTTATTACTCATAGCTTTCACTAAGAACTTTCTATGGACACACATGTAGATACATGCTCAATTCATTCACTGGACAGGTCAGAAATGCTATGGAGGCAGTACTCCTGGGAGCGACCTGCAGCCAATGACAAACTCAACTTGGTAGATTCACATTAGTTTATTCAGCCCTCAAATGGGAATTTTCTGTGGCACATCCTGCACAATCTCCCAAAGTATCCCTGTGGGTCCCAGTCCTCCTAGCAGTCCCTTAGCATATGAATTGCTTACATTCCTTCTTTCCATTCAACTCCCATTGCCCCACACTTTATGTGGGAAACAACACTCACTTCTAAAAAAACTGTTTACGTCTAATGGAAATCAAATTTTCACTTTTTTTTTTTTTTTTTGCTTTTTTGGGTCACACCCGGTAATGCTCAGGACTTACTCCTGGCGGTGCTCAGGGGACCATATGGGATATATGGGATGCAGGGGATTGAACCCGGGTTGACCATGTGCAAGGCAAACACCCTACCTACTGGACTATCACTCCAGCCCCTAATTTTTTTAAATAAGAAGGAAAAGCATGTATTGTCCATAACAGTATACCTATAAAAAGAAATTTAGTGTCATCAATGAGTAGACAGAAATCTGTAGTATAAAAAGAGCAATTTTGCAAAATGTATTCAAAATAATACAAAATAGTTTATGGACATATATAAAAGCAGAGAAAGTGATCTAAAAATTTAATATAGAATATAAAACAATAACTATCATTCTCATTACATTAGGATGTATTTACAAATGCTTGTATCTTACTTGTTGAATCTTATTTTTATATGGTGTATATATTCAAATATATCTATGATTAATATAACCATTACACTATTAAAATTATGCATGCCCTAATATTTAGATATGTAAAATGAATCAAACGTGCCTGTGATAAATACTAATAATAGAAGTCTGAAGATTTTAGGGAAAGAAGATTCAGCAAACTCTAGTTAGAGTTCCACAAGTTCGTAACTAACACAAATTAAACAGTAACCATCAATCAACCAATGCTATGGCAGGGCCTGGGTACAGATTTAACAATGAGGGAATCATGATTTCCAGTCACTGACGCTAAGAAAGTTACTGAAGAAGAATCTTGTACAACTCACGTTACATATGAGTTAAAATATAAAACTGGTTTTAAAAATCAGTATGAATGTAAACAAGATATTAAACAGTAGTTCTATTCACATCTCTTTTTTATGATACAAATATGTTGAAGCATTACCTAAAAACATAGAATCCATTGAAATAAAAAGGAAAGGCTAAAGAAATAGAATTGAGAGCATATTTAGTGGTCCATGTACCTATGTTATCACATACATTAGCCTTTAGCTTTTAACCTAATCTCTCTAAAGAAACTTGCTGACTGAATTTCTTTTAACATATTTTATTATACCACTGTGAGATATACAATTACAAAGATATACAATTAAAAAGTTCATATTTGGGTTTTGGTCATACAGTGTTCCAGCACCCATCCCTCCACCAGTGCCCATCTCCCACTACCAACTACCGGTTCACTCTCCCCTTCCCCAGCCCGCCTCCATGGCAGGTTCTTTATTTCTTTCCCTTTTCTCTCTTTCTCTTTTCCTTCCCTTCCAGACTATGTATTACAGAACATACATTAAAGGGTTGTCATGTGTATCTTTTTGCCTGTATTTAATGCTCAGTTCTAGGTTCGTATTAGTACCCTCGACAATTGTTAGCACACTGTTCCATTTTCTGTCTTACCTAGCCTCTGACTCCCACACGTTTGTGATAATTTCCACCTTTGACAAGACCTCCTGATACAAGGTCATGTTTCACTTGACCTTGGATATTGGTATCATAATATGTACATATATATTTATGTCATGCAAATAAATGCAGTCATTCTGTATCTGTCGCTGACTGAATTTGAGAAGGAACATCTCCTCAACAAATGTTCCTTGGAAAACCAGGAAGTCTACATTTTCCCACCACCAATACCATTTCCAACATAAAGAAAAATAGAGAAACAAAGAAAAGAAAAGAAAGAAAAGAAAAGAACAAAAAGAAATTAGGAGAAAAGGAAAAAAATTTCAAATCATTCACAAAAGTTAGCAAACCGATCAAATACCTCAAGATTAAAGTAACATTACTTCTACTTCCTTAAATTAAGAAAGTTATAGCAAAACACACCAGCATAGAGACCTCTGAAATGTTTTCAATGATTTCCTTTGATTGCTAAAGATCCACAAAAACAAATGGCAAAACATCAAGTTAGAAAAGTTTTTGAGGGGGTCAGAGAGATATTACAGTACGTTGAGCACTTGAATTGCACACTGCTTGATCCCTTGCATATTCTTAGTACTGCCAGGAGTGATCCCTGAGCAGAGAACCAAGAGTAAGCCTTCAGCACATTTTGGTGACATAGGCATTGCTCCAAGACCCCCCCCAACCCCCCCATTCCTCCATTCTCTTAAAAAAAAAGAAAAGAAAAAATCATGGCAAAAGAAACCAGGACTAAAATTAAAAGACACTCTGCCAAATGTAGAAAAAAATTGCACATAAAACATCAGATAAAGAGGCTAGCAATCAATAGATATATAAAACACTCATAAATATTTATTTAAAAATGACTGCATCAAAAATAGGGAGAGTAAATGAATATACACGCCTCGACAAAGACATGAGTTGCCAGAAGGCATATGACAAAGTGTCCATCATTACTTATAATAAATGCAAATCAAAATAATGAGATTACCTCATCACTGAGAGTGAAATTATTGAAAAGATTGGAAACAACCAGTGTTTTCTGGTATTCATCATAAAGATGTTCTCATTCACTATTAGAGGAAATGCCCTTTGGAAATGCTTTGTGGACAAAATATGGAGATGACTCCAAAATTTAAGGAAAAACTCCCAATCATACAGCAATTTTTTGGGCATCTTTCTTGAAAACCAAAAGAGAAATAATTCAAAATAATATATGTATATCTGTATTTATCACAATTCTTAGTATAATAACCAGGATAACAAAAAAACCCAAATGTTCAAGAACAGATGGCTGGATCAAGAAATTGTGTCATATATACACACAGTAGAATATCATGCAGCTGTAATGAAAGATGAAATCTTATAAAACTTGAATGTGTTGCTCTCCAATAGAGAACTTGATGTAAAAGCAAAAATAAGTCAGAGGGAGATGAAAAAAATTTCCCATCTGAAAGAGGCGATAGAACAGTGATGGCAGGTCATGGTTACTTGGATGGTTGTGGCATATGCCTTGTACTTTATTATGATAAATCTTAATGCTATTGCAATCATATTATCTACATTGCAATACAAATTTTCAATAAAATTAAGAAACAGAAAATATATATTGAGGGGTGGAGCAATATTACTGCAGATAGGGTGTTTGCCTTGCATGTGGACTAACCAAGGGGAAATGGGTATGTAACTTCAATAAAGGGGACAATTTTATGATAAATACAATTTTAGTGGAGAAAATAATATAACATAGTCAGGTATTGATTCATAATTGCCAACATCTGACATTATACAATTTGTATGGTATGCTACTACCATAGTATTGTTTTTTAAAAGGAATCCTTTGACATAAAACCTAGATTTTCAAAAAGGCTTTAAGCTTTATCTCAATTTCCTAATTCTCTCACTTCCTAGCTCATCCTTAAAGCCATTTTAACGAATGTAAGAAAACTTCTCAGAGACAATGATCTATAGTTCTTATATATGACAATGAAGGTCTTTAAGGTTATGATAAAATATGGTAAAGTATTCTAAAAGCAAAACATTAAGCTAAATATACTGTAGGCAAAATTTCAGCATTGCCTTAGAATTTCCTAATGCTTCTTTGTGGTCTGTTAATGGTACAATCACAAGAATCATGTATAATACAATAATTCAAAAGGCATCAAGTGCTTATGCAATTATATGGAAAAGATTTTTTGTGGTTGTGTTTGTTCTTGTTTTCCTTGTTTCTCTGAAGAAAGAAGGAGAATAAGCAGTGAGCAGAAAAAGAGAGCACACAATTTTCCTTTTCCATTCTCACCTACACTGAATGGAATTTAGTGAGAATGTTTCCTTTTGTCATCTTGTCTTGTGATATGAAACTTTTAAAAATAAATTACTTATTGTAAGTCAGTGGCAAATCAATTGTTTTTATATTTAAAACGAATTTTCTTACTCTGAGCCTTCAGTGTAATAAAATATAACTTTCCTAAGATCTTTCTGCTTTAGCTAGGGAGAAAATCACAACATGGAATGCACTTGCCTTGCATGTGGCTACCTGGTTTTAATCCCTTGGCACCCCATAGGGACCCCTGAGCCCCATTTGAGTGATCCTGCAATACCAAGCCAGGACTAATTTCTAGAAACCTCAGGTGTGGCTCCAAAACAAGATAAAAACAAACCATAGGCCTTTGGTTTTCCTTTCTACATTGCTTTTGGAGAGAGTTTTCTAAAATACTCATGCCACTGTTTTGCTTCCTCACCTACCAAAAGTCCTTTAAAAAGGTCCCTTCCACACACTTCAGTGCAAGACAAAAATAGTTTTAGACTGATTTTTTTCATTAAAGCTGAAAATAGTTTTTCTTTCTTGAGCCCCATGCAAGAACTATATATTCTTCCCAAAATGGATTACCTGCTTTATTGAATAGAAAAATATCACTGGGAAAGATTTAGTTGCAATTGAGATGTACAATGTTAAAACTGAGACATTTTTTAAAAATCACCAACAAGGAGTAGCTTTCTAATCTTTCAACCTACAACTAAATTGCGGGCTTAGGGAGAGCCATAGGAGAAATGTGGCTTGTGGTTAGAGATCACAGATGTGCATGATAAAAGCAAACATTCCTTGGCAAGGTACACAAAGCTCTGTAAATCTAGTTATCACTTCTCTGGCATCATCTTCAGACTCTAGCCCCTTTATACAACACCACTCAATGATTCTCTGCTATTTGTATGTCACGAAATATTCTCTGATTATTTAATGATCCTCTGCCTTTTTTACTTATTCTTCCCTTTGGGGTTTCATTTGCCCAACATTCTCTGCCTGAAAAAAAATGTACTTACCCTCCAACCCTTAGTGCAACTATCATTATTTCTGTTCATTCTTTGCGTTAATTCCCTCGGGAAAAATATATTAGCCTATTCCTTGTTTCATTAAATCATTAAAATTATGCTGCCTCTAAATATCACAAATTTATCTATTTCACCTAACTATAAACTTCAAAGTGCAGTTCTTACTCGCTTTTACCAGTTTGTGACTCAGAACTTGGAACTTAGTAGGTGCTAGAAAGTAGGTAAAAACAAATAAATAAATATAGAAAAGGAAAAGCTAACTCCAATCTAACAAAAAAAGTAGTCGGGGCTGGAGCAATAGCAAAACAAATAGGGTGTTTGCCTTGCACGCAGCTGACCGGAAGTTCGATCTTCAGCATCCCAGGAGTAATTCCTGAGCAAACAGCCAGGAGAAACCCCTGAGTGCTGTTGGGTGTGACCAAAAGAAAAAAAAAAGAAAGCAGTCAAAATATTCATGATTTCTGCATAGACCCACCATAGTTTTCTGGGTTTCTGGAAATAAAAGAGAAGTGAATTATTTTCCTGAAATCATTCAGAACAGGAATTTCTCAAAGTAGCCTTCACGCTCGCTCTACTATCTGTAAAGGAAAAGAATGTTAAAATATTTGAGCAGGAAATGATAGGAGATAAAGGGAAAGGATCCACTTCACCAGTCACAGCATAATTACCACAACCTTGTAGGGATTTGCATATTCTTTGTAATAACAGCCAAGCATTGGTACTGGTAAAAAGGTGTACCCAATTCAACAACAACAAAAAATTCAAAATAAAAAATGGATGATATATTGGCATGCCTTTAGGTAAAATATATCTTCAACTTAAAATTGGTGCAAGGTAAAATGTTTCTTTTTATATTTTATTAATTTCATTCTTTTTTGTCGACTGTTCTATAATATTTGATATATACATACAAATCAAATAAACAGCAAAATCACCACAATGTAAAATACCATCAGCACCCCACCAAAATAATGTCCTTATACTACACCATTTCCGTCTACTCCTAACACTGGACTTTACTTATTAGTTTTCTGTCTTTAATCAGAATGTTCTATAGATGAATTTTTAGATGTATAACTGGTGACTGAATTCTCTCACTGAGAAAAACACAGTAGAGACCCAGACATGTTGTAACTTGTTTTGTGCCTCCATTCAGTTTTGTATTGTGGTTGGTTGTTTCCCACTCCCCATGTTCTCACCCATTAAAGGAAATTTATTTTCTATTCTTAGTAATTGCGAGTGGAGCTTTTATAAATGTCCATGTATAAGTTTTGTGTGGACATAAGTTTTGTGTGGACTATTTCTCTTGGGCAAATATCTAGAAGTGGTATTGCTGAATCATGAATAAAAAGTTCATGATGTAGCCATATTGTACTTTTAGAAAACATATTAAACATTTTAAGAGAAAATGAGAGGAAACATAATCATCAAGAACCTGAAGTTTAAAAAGAAACAATAGTAACATAGAAATTTTTTGCAAATTGAGAAATACCTCAAAATTAAATGCAAGAAATGTGATTACTTAGTAGATAAGATCATGAGTTAGATTATACCACAACTCTGTACCAAAAAAAAAGTTCTTCTGGACTTGATTTTAAATGATAAATTCAATAATAAATTAAATGATTGTATAATTTCTTAAAATTGTCCATGATGAGGTAAGCTCTGAGAAACAAATGATAAAAGATATAATTTCTTAATGCCAAGGTGGAATGAGAGGAAAGTCACTCTATTGATGCACTTATATGAAATGCTAGTTGGTGACATAAAGGCACAATATCTAGGTAAAAATAAATAAATATGTTATTTCCTTACTAGTTTTCCTTAAATCCTCTGTATGAGAGAAATCAAAAAAATACATGAGGTTAGAATAGCAGGGATATGGGGTAGGGAGGGGAAGTGAAGAAGGAAGACTAGGACAATGGTGGTGGAAATCAGACATCCTGGAGTAGCATGCGATACTGGGACACTGTGCATAAAACCCCACCGTTAACAATATTGTAAATCAAGTGTGCCTAAAATAATAATATATATTATTCTTTATACCTCCACGGGCGCCGCCATTTTCCACATTGGGACTTCCCTCTCGTCAGAACTCCACCCAGCAGACCAGCCCATCACAGCCAGGCGGTTCATCAATAAATGCTTTATTTGGAGGTGTTTAAAAGAGTTTGCCTCCGCTCGACAAGCCTGGCAAGCTTCTCGTGTTGTATATGATCACGCCAAATTCCAGTAACAATTATATTAGGTCATTCCCATGACCTAATATAATGGTTTGAGCTCTTTATGTTCCTGTAGCAAGCCGATGCCCCTGGCTCTACTGGCATGAGACAGGACATATGGAGATATTACTGGTGCCCGCTCTAGCAAATAGATGATTAACGGGAAGATCGTGATCGTGATCGTGATTCTTTATATAAAATGAGTTTGTGAATAACAACTATGATCCATGCAGACTGGGCATTGCTATTTGGAGGAAGACACAAAGATTAATCAATATGTGTTACATCTGCTTTGGACTTAGAGATTTTTCATTTTTTCTTTCCACAACAGTATCAGCTAATTTTCAGTCTACATGTTCAGTCAAAACATGACCCAGAAATCCCTGTCCTCCCTCCCAATAATGTTTCAAATATGTTTTATTTCCCCCAAATGAATGGAGACAGGGATAGAGGTTCTTGGGTCTTATACCCTGAAATGGAAAATATTCTCACTCTCCAAGCAAGAACACATTTTTGTGTTCTATTATAAGAGAGTAAAGAATTAGAGGTAGAGCTCTTTACTCTATGAAGAAATACTTATATTTCCTATGATAGACTAGCATGGAGTAGAGTCAATTTAAGGTAACTTTTAAAAGTCTAGAATCTGGAATCAATGACACATTCAGATTTTTCCCCCCATGTACTAGTTGTGCCAGACCACTGAAGAAAATATGAAGAACTGTATTTCAGGTTCTTCTTGAGTAAAATTGGGTAAATGAAAGTGGCACCTTATAGAATTATAGTATGGATTCAGTAAGTATAGACAAATAAGATAAGTATCTAGAACATAGTAAATGAAATGCATTTTCTATTACCATTATAATTAATGTCATAATGTATCAAGTGAAGCATTGAAGGGGAACTTAGCTTTCATATACACTTAAATCACATGATTTTAATTTTTATATAAGCTTTAGGTATTATTAATGTGGGTCAATCTATACATTAAGATAATACAGGTAGATGTGGGTTAGAATATAGATAGATTTTACCTTCAAAAGACCCTGTTTCCTCCAGTGATAGGTCTAAGGTGAGGAGTCACTTCACAATGACTTTCATCACTCCTACCAATATCACTTCCTTCCTATTTGCTCCTGTCATGTTCTCACTTGCTTCACAGTGACAGTGTTACCTGCCATCCTGCCATAAAAGAATTGGTCTTAAATGTACACCAACCTCCAAAATTAAAGACACTATAGGAAACTCACAGATAATGCCACTTGTTCATTGGTCCAATCCAAAAATTAAACTCTTTTCCAGAATTTATGCACAAAATGTTCTCAAATAAACATTTTTACATGGGGGAAATGTATTAAGATATACTTTCTATAGAGAAGAAAAAATACTGCTTACTTGAAAGATGTTTGCCTGCCAATTTTTCCATTTTATCTATAGTCTTAGCTATGAAGTACTCAGAACAACTGTAATCCAGCAAGTCACAAACTCAAGTTATATAATATTGGTTTAGATACAGAAAATGTACTTTGCTATTAAAAGTGCACTAAAGTTGGGCAAAGTTCTTAGAAAAATATCTAAATATTTAATACAAAGTCAGTATCACTATTGAACTGAATATGCTACTGTTAATGTCTCAAAAATAGATATGCAAAGATAATAAAACATAAACCCCTAATGACCCAAGAAACCAAAAAGAAAAAAATATAAAGATAAATGACTTCAAGAGAAACTGTTCCACATATGTCAGGTGTTAAAAGTAAAAGCATGATCCCCAGCTGTGAGGATAGAAAAAGGTGAAGATTAAAAATCTGAGCAAGTTTGCAGAAAAGGAAGTGAGTATAAAAGCTTGATATAGAAAAAATGTTTGAATCCTACCTTCATACAATCAAATGGCAACTAGGTCAAGGGAAAAAAATAGGTGAAATTACATGAGATATCTATTTTCTTGAAAATTAAAGTTACTTCAGCTACTTTTTGATTCATGAAGACATTATATTTATACATACATATATATGCATGTGTATGACTGTTATGTATGCATGACCATTAAGCATATATGTTTTAATTTATATACATGTGTATATATGCACATTGTTATTTTTGAATTAAATTTGGGGGAATTAAGTATATTAATCACATTAAGAGAAAAGGAGGGAATGAATAATTGAGAGAAGACAGAAGTAAGGATGAAGAAAGAATATCAGAGCCAATAATTAATTTACACTACCAGCATTCTCCAACTAATCTTAGGTGTATGACTTCTTAGCAAGACGTTTGGTTTTACAGAGCAGGATGGTATGTGAGTTAGGTGCAAGAGTAAGCAATTTATTTAAAAAATTATATTGATTTTTAGGTCACCCCGGTGATGTTCAGGGGGTAACTCCTGGCTCTTCTTCACTCAGGACTTTTCCTGGAGGAACTTGGGGGACCATAAGAGATGCTGAGGATTGAACCCTAGTCTCCATCTGCAGGATAAACACTTTACCTGCTGTACTATTGATCTGGCTCACACACATATACACACATATATACATTTATATTAACTTTTTGGCTTACAATACTATTAAGAGTGGTTTCCCATGGACATAAACCCAACACCACACCCATCACCAGTGTACCATCACCCTCCCTGACAAAGAACTCAATGGATCCCTCTCACCACCAGTTCCACCCAACTCAGTTGTGTGGGTCAGTTGCCTTTGAGTCTTTCTTGGGTCTCACTATGTATCTTTAAGTCCTGCATATGAAAGAGACAGCTTTCTTTTTTTTTTTTGACAGATATATTGGAAGTTCTTTGAAAGAAATACCTAAGTCTAGAAGGGGAAAGAAAAGGAAGAGGAGGCAAGATAGTGTGAGAAGTGCTGTTAATTTCTGGAAATTAATAGTTCAGGGTCTGTAAGACCTTGAACAAGGATAGAGTAAGCTGCTGAGAGAAGAACTAGACTGAGTTAAGCAGAGACTTCTTTCGTACTCCCTCTACAAAGATGGTCACCTCATAAATCTTTGCCATTTGACAGATTTTTGTTCCTGACATATTAGTGGGATAAGATGGGTATTTATGAGGAGTTAGATATTCAAAATAAATCTTAAACAGACCACATATACTTTTGGTTTAATGAAGTAATTAGGACTCTCCCAACTTAAAGTGAACTCAAAAGACAAGAAAGTATTGCATGCAGTTTAGGATTAGAAGTACAATGAAATCTCAGAGGGAAAAAATGATAAAAAAAATGATTCAAATTGAGTTTCTCTGGCAATTAAATAAGTAAATATAATCTGGATTTAGAAGTATATGAGAAGTTTCAAATCGATATAATTTAGAGATTAAGTATGAAAATGTGTCTTCTTAATTCTGGATAATTTTTCCACAATGGGATATGACTCATGTAGCATTTATATTAAAACTGAAAATAAAGGTCATGGAAAATATGAGGGAAATACAAATCATTGATACATTGATGCTAACAGTCTGTCTAAAACACTACAGTTCTGCATTATTTGAAATAGAGTTTATTTAAAAAAAAAACCCTGCAATCCTTTCATAGTAACAACTTTTAAATCTAATGTTTCATTTATTCACCGCTCCTTTATTTACTGTCCCCTATACAGGGTGTTCTGAGATGTGTGGCAAGTTCTCCAAATGAAAAGTTCACTCTAACAAATGAAAATGACTATTTCATCATTACCTCTGTGCCAAGTCCTCTTGCACCTCCTTCACAAATGAAATCTTCCCCAACACCAGATTTAAGACATTATACTTTTTCTCCTACCTCTATTCAGCACTTACTTTTTCTTGCCTTATTTTACTGTTAATTCTTTAGGCATCACCCACTGCATATTAAGAGCTTTGGTGACAGGAGCTATTTTTATCCATCTTTTCTCATGGAATTTAACAGTGTTAGCACAGCACAAATAAATTTTGGAGGGATAAGATGAGAAATTGAGAATTCAGGTGGAAAACAAAATGTAACCAGCCATTTCACAAAAAAAGTTCTTCAACATTAGTAGTTTTTCAATGTGGGTAAGTCCAGGTCCAAATTCATTTAAAAAATTCTTTTCAAATAGTAATTATATTGAAATACTCCTGAAACTGACACATTCTATTGTTTTCAATAAAAACTCATCTTAGTAATTTGGTGAATTGATTCTGGATAGGAACGTCTTTGAGCTCAAGTAGGAAAAGTAGGAAAGAATTATAAAGGTTCTGATTTATGTTGCCAGAGAGTAGCAATGTGTTTTACTAGGTTGAACATCTCAAAAGCTACATTACTTTTTTTGTTCCTATCGATTCTAAGCTCCTGTAGTATAACGTATGAGAAGACTTGTGGGTTTAAAAAAACATTAAAAAGGGGACAGTCTTTCTCTTCCTAAGAAGGGTACATTTCAGTTTAGGAGTGCTATTTGGAACAATCAGCTTCATATTGAGAAACCTCTCAGGAAAAATGTACTATATAAAAGACAGATGACTTAAAACTCCATTAAGTCCTGCATTTGAAAAAAGACAAAAAACTATTAGCTTATTTTCTCTTTATAACTTGTTTTACTGATGTGACATTGCTATATGTTGTTACTAAGAATTTATATTATTTCCATTTATATTCATTTTTTGACATTTTCAGCATATTCTCTTATTTTTTATTTTTTTAAAGCTTTTTTGGGTCACACCCTGCAATGCTCAGTGGTTTCTCCTGGCTCTGCACTCAGGAATTATTCCTGGCGGTGCTCGAGGGGACCATATGGGATGCCGGGGATCGAACCCGGGCCGGCATGGGCGCCGGCGTGTAAGGCAAGCGCCCTACCCGCTGGACTATCGCTCCGGCCCGATATTCTCTTATTTTTACCATCTTGAAAACATCAAATTATTGTCCTGAAAGAAGTTAACTATGAAAATTCAGAAGGGTATTTAGAACACACTTAATGGAAAATTGAAAACAAAGATGTGTAGGTTCTGAGCTTAGATTTCTTTAGACTAAAGGTGACTTTTAGGTAAACATTATAAGACATTTATTTACCAATATTTTTCTCATCTAAAATCTCTCAAGTTGGTAATAACAAACAAATATTCAAGGTGCTGCTACCATAATTAGTTTTAAAAAGTCATAGAAAAGTGATATAATTTATTACATTTTTAGATTTTATTCCACTGTGGATACTCAAAAATAGCTGTAGGATCCTTTTAAAATAATGTTAATGTTAAGTCAGCATTATAAAAGAGTAAACCAACTACTTTGTATTAAATTCAATATTTAAATACTGAAGTAAATTCTAGTATTACATTGTTAAATTCATTAACCACTAGCAGAATTTAGATGTTGAGCACTTAAATGAGATGAAATAAAACATTTAATTACATTGATTTATTTTATTTAAAATTTTAAATGAATATTTTAGTTCCTACTGAAAAGCTTTTTAATAAGTTGGGAATAATTAAAGTGTGTAGATAAAATAGACAGTAATTATTTTCAATAAAAATTTAGCATCTGAATTGACAAGCACTGTCAGCATAAAATGCACAAAATATTTTTAAGACTATGTATAGAAGAAAAGAACTAAAATATCTTTGTATTATTATATATTTATTATATATATTGTATATATTATATATATTATATATTTGTATTATTATATATATTTGTATTATTTGTATCTTTGTATTATTATACACAGACAAGGTCATAGTAAAAGATTAAATAATGGTCCTCTAAAAGAAATGACCTTTTTTCTTTTTTTTTTTATCAAACCAGCTCACATTAGTATCTCTTTTATTTTTATTTTTTTAAAAAATCATTTTATTATACCACCGTGAGATATACAATTACAACATTGTTCATGTTTGGAGGTTTCGGTCACATAGTGTTCCAGAACCCTGCCCTCCTCCAGTGTCCATTTCCTACCACCAATGTCTGCAATTCCCTCCCCCTCCCATAGCCTGCCTAAATGGCAGGTTATTTATCTCTTTTCTCTCTCCCTCTCTCTCTTCCTTCTCTTGCTCATTGTGGGTTTGCACTACATACACTTACAAGCCATCATGTGCATTTTTTTTTGCCTGTATTTAGTGCTCAGTTCTATGTTGGTATCAGCCCTTTTGACATTTATTCACACATGTTCCCTTCTCTTTTTGGGTCAAACCCGGCGATGCTCAGGGGTTACTCCTGGCTCTGCACTCAGAAATCACTTCTGACTGTGCTCAGGGGACCATATGGGATGCCGAGGATCGAACCTGTGCCGGCACAGTCCAGCCAGTGCAAGGCTAATGCCCTACACGTTGGACTATCAGTCCGGCCCCAGAAATGACCTTTTTCAATCCTCAGAATCTCCAATTATTGACTTATGTTGTAAACAAGTGAAAGTTATCTTACATTCCAAAACAAATATGATAAAGAATATTAAGAAGAGGCCCTTATTCTGGAACATTCAAATGAACTGTAATTCAAATGAAAGGTAGCTTTTTTTTTCTTTTGCTTTTTGGGTTATGCCCGGCAATATTGGCTTAGGGGTTAATTCTGGCTCTACACTCAGGATTTACTTCTGGCGGTACTCAGGGGACTATTTGGGATGCCAGAGATCGAACCTGGGTTGACTGTATGCAAGGCAAATGCCCTACCAGCTGAACTATCCTCCAGCCCCAAAGGTAGCTTTTTTAAAGGCAACTCTAGACAAATTTGATGGTCAAATGCAGAGGAGGCAATTGGCTCTCAAGGTGGAATATAGGGTGATATTTCACAAGTCAAGGAGCTCTTACAGTCTGGGAAACTGGAGGAGCTGTAGGAAGAATTCCCTACAAGACAGAGTCTACTAGACAGGTGGCCCTGCCTTCCCAGGATTTTAGACATCTGGCTCCAGAACTAGGCCTGGATATATTTCTATCATTTTATGGTAATATGTTACAACAGTATAGGAAGCAAATAAAATAATATTTTAAATATTTAGAGAAAAATTACTAAAATAAATTTTCCTTGTTCTTAAAACTTTAAAAAGTAAATGCTTTAATAACTGCAGCTCTCATTAAATTTATATTATAGCTTAAATATTTATATATCTATCATGTATTATATGTTGTATTTCATAAATAGATTTGGAAATATTTGTCCTGGAAGTTCTCTCTCAATTCCATGTACAAGAAAAAGTTTAACATCACTATTAGTTTCACAAATGATGAAATGTTGGCATGCTCTCACCATTCTTAAAATGTGTAAGTAATTTATGCTTAGAAATCAATTTTCTAACATTTCATTTCTAGATTTCTCCAGCCATTCAAAAACTTTGGGCTGAGACGTCTGCCTTACATATTATCTGAGAAAAGTGAAATGTATTAAGCTATTATTAGAGAGAATAAAGATTAAAATCTAATGAGATAGAAGTAACAGGGACAAATTTAAAGTTCACACGTGGGTCCAAATAGCTAACTGTGAAAATAACGGCTTCACTGTGACTTCACTGTGGCATATGGGAAAGAAACCTGGGGGTTTCATTGACGATAAACTCAATTTGAGTTGTCAGGGTGGTAGAGCTGCCAGAATAGCTATTGTGACCTTGGGCTGTTGGAATAAAAATGGAGTTCCACCAGGGATCTTCCAGTCATAGTTCATAGCAGAACACTTTCATGTGACAATCAATTAGCCTGGAAAAGGATGGTCTATAAGAAGCAATCAATTTGCAGATGAATGGCTCATTGGGACTACATGTTGGACTTTCTCTGTCATCTGCTACACAATTCTGAGCAATCTGTATGTTCTTTCTTAACCCCACTATTCTTAGGATTTTGCTAAGTACCTGTCATGTGAAGGGCTTTAGATGTGTGTGTGTGTGCGTGTGCGTGTGCATGTGTGTGGGGGGTGTGTGAAATGTCAGAATCTAATAATTTTAGGTGACCCATAACAGAAACATTTTACCAGACAGAAGGATTATAAACTTCTCATGTCTTTGAGGTAACTCAGGTCTGAGAAACTATTTTCCTTCAGAGTGATATCTCAAGATAACTATGTTCTTTATCTAGAAACAAAGTACACTGACAGGACAGTTGTTAGGGAAACAGATAATGCAAATACCTACCTCATCAAGTTACTGCTACATATTTTGGTCATGCGTTCACAGGCTTTATTGATTGATTGATTGATTATCTTTTTGCTTTTTCAGTCACACCCGGCTATGCTCAGGGGGTTACTCCTGGTCTTCACTAAGGAACTACTGCTGGCAGTGCTCAGGCGACAAATGGGATGCTGGGGGGTAGAACCTAGGTAGGCCGCTTGCAAGGCAAATGCCCTACCTGCTGTGCTATTGCTCCAACCCCAGGCTATGAGGTTTAAGCAACCCCTGTGTTCATGCCTATGGTCTATAGGGTCATGCCAACTTGAAGGGGCAAGGGTCACTAAAGGAAGGAATGATTTTATCTTTAACAAAGGGCTGATGGGTGGAGATGAGGAAAACATATGATTACTTACAATATAAATACAATGGTGCATAGCAGAAACAACTTTCATGAGATGGTACATCTTCTATTTTATTTAGACATTTATAGTTATTTTGTAAGGGTCATATTTGGGCTCTGTGATAAATAAGAATCCCAAACTAATAAATATCTCTTTCATGCAACCTATATTCCATGGGCAAAACAACAAATTTGATAAGTATTGATATAAGATATTGAAAAATCACAAAAACTATTTTACACATCATCTAAAGAAATATCAAGAATGGAAGAGAAAAACATATAAAGCAAATAGACAGGTAAAATTTCACTAACATTGTGATATTTGAGCAAAGACTTGAAGGAGGCTAAATAGATGGCATTCAGATATCAGAGGAAGAACGTTCCATGCATATCAAAAGGAAATGAACTTAAAGTGCACTCAACCAGAAAAGCGATAAGAAAGCCAGTATGGAAGTCAGAGAGTGAAAAAACAAAGAGAGCACTGGAAGAGGCATGGAAATGATGGGAAGGACACAGTCTATAGGTCATTGTGGACTTGGACTCCTTACCACGGTGAAATATGAAGCCATTGATCAGATATATGACCAATTACCCTACCATTTTCCTTGCTCTGTGGAAATAATAGTCTTTAGATAGAAAGAAAAAAAGCAACATAGACTTTTAAACAGCTCATCTCAGAGAAAGTAATGACTTGGACCAGGAAAACAGCAGTGGAGTTGGTGAGAAGCAGTTGGCGTCTGCATATATTTTAAGTGAGGGGAAATAGTTTTGTAATATAGTGAATATGATCTCTGTGGGGGGACACCCCAAAAGATGTTGAGAGACAGAAAAAAATACTTTGATAATAATAATAAATGTCATTTAACTGGGATTATAAATGAATAAAAGAGTTCGGAGATGAAGCATATCAGTTTTTAGATTAAAAATTAGTACCTTAGAGCTTGAGTGAAAGTACAGCATGGAGGACACTTAACGTTGCATATGGTCAACTTGAGATCAATCCTTGACATCCCACATGGCCTCCTGAGCCCCTTAAGGAGTGAGCCTTGAGACCAGAGTCAGGAGAAAGCTGCATGTGTGAGTTTGATCCTGATTACTGTATGCTCATTTGACCATGGTCAGAATAGTGCTAGTTATCCTAGTTAACCCACCAACTGGGTCCAAGAAATTGAAGTGTCAGGTATAGGGAGCTGATAGAGTGTCATTGCCAGGAGTGGCTTTCAAACTGTGTCAAACACTCCTCCACACTGGCCTGCAAAACCAAAAAACAAACAAAACCTCATTATATGCCAAAGAAAGGAGTCTCAATTTCCACTTACTTCAAAACAACACAGTAAAAGTACTAAGTAATAAATCAACAAGCACCTGAAAGATATGTTTTGTGGCCATTGAAGAGTCCTTTAAAAGTATACTTAGTTACTAAGACAATTTGAACACTTAGGTTACTCAAGTATGATTTTTGAATAACAAAGCAATGTAAGATGATGTGTTTGTGTGTATGTGTGTGTGTGTTGTAAGATGATATGTGTGTGTTTGTAAAAAGAAAATAACTTGAAAGGTACTATAAGACCTTGGCAGAATAATTGTCTTGAATTACTCTACATGGCATAAGAAGTGGAATCAGATTTTAAAGCCAGATTTCACAAAACTAAACTTGATACATGAGTGCTGTCTTCCCAAAGCATTATGCTAATGACATTCATGACAGAGTATTGGTGAACCAAGCTTGTCTTTGGTTTTCTTTTTCTTTTTTAATTCATAGCACTAAAATGCATGTTTTTTCCTCCCCACCAACAAATACTCCTAAATGTGGTGTAAAAGTCCCTATTTATTCAATAAAAACTTTCAGGAAAAAAAAAATTCAGTAAACGAATTTTCTTAAGTTGAAGTTAGTATGGATTAAAAGATAACCTAATTAAAGAAGAGGCAAGAAAATATTACCATACTCCTAGAGTTTGAAAATAAATTATTTAGCACCTAAAATTGCATTTTTCTGCTATCACTGTTTTCCTAGCTTCATTGTTTTTTCTTCCAATGTCAGCATCCATCCTTATATGCCTCTGACTCCTGCTTGCTTGTATCAAAGCATTTGCATGCATTGATTCATGACAAATGGCTGCATTTGACCCATAACTGATTTTGCTGCCTGACAACTAGAAACAGATACCATTTTAAAAATTTTTAAAAAAATCATAAAATAACAAGAGTAATAGAAATATATCATCTTCTTAGTAAATATGCCTTATGAAAGTTTTATCAAACACAAATAGCAGCAGTATCCCAAATAAAATAGTACTAAATGCTTGACATTTTATTTGTTGGTGACAATTCTTCTTAAAACTGGGAAATAGTTTATACAAATGAGTGGGTATAGGGAAAGGATGTTTAAGAAAGAGTTGTAAGTATTCAAAATGAGAAACAGTCTTGGTTGAGAAAAAGGTCAGGATCTTCTAAAATCTCTAAGGTTTGTTTCACAGGAATCAGATGAGGAGCTGGACTTTGTCACACTTATTTACAAAAAAGTCAGCTATGTGAAAAGTTAGAATAGAACTGAATCACTGGTTTGCCATTGGGGTTTTGTTTATTTTACTATCCTTTCCCTAAAATAACCTAGCTTGGATGTCCTGTTCTGTGTGAGAAATTTTTTGAAAATTTCTAAAAAGGGAAGTAAACTAAGTGATCTAAACTCAAATATCTGGGAATGCAAAAGTACTATAACAAAATTATTATCTATAAAACACTGGGAAGTTTTTTGATGTCATGAATTCTCACTACCAAATTATGTCCCAGTCTCTGTCTTCTGGGCACAGAGTTTAGTGGTATATTATGGCTGTATTTCAGATGACTATATGGGAGAATGCCTGGTCATACTCCCAATTTGCTTATAACTTTTAGTTTTAAGATTTTGAATAATGCTAGGGAGATAGGTGATGTGCTATCTTTCCAAGTGCAGCCTAATGAGTTTTGAGCAGGATGAGGGTTACTTCCAAGTGAAAGGATTTATTTACTAAATTAATTTAAATACTATTTTGTCTGCCATGATGTAGTATTTAAAGTAGTTGTTTTTCCTAATGTTTTTCCTAATTTTTTCACTGAAAATATGGAGAAGAATCTGCAGCGCTCTTTCTACATAGTGTTTCGAGTAAGAAATACCACTTTGAGCCTTAAGCCATTGAGATTGGGAGTTGATTGGTCACCATAACATAATCTAACCTGTTCTAAACTATTTATTTCCATATTGATATTACATAACACAACTAAATACACTTGTTTATACTGGCAAAGGCAAGAACTCAGTAAGGTAGTCATTAGAAGATTATGGGGTGCTGGAACAATAGTATAGGAATTAAGACACTAGTCTTACAGATGGACAACCCCATTTCTATCTCTGGCACTACATATGGTCCTCCAAATGCTACCAGAAGCAATCCTAGAACATAGAGCGAGAAATAAACTCTGAGCATCACCAGGCTCAGGTGCTCAGGCATGTGCGCATGTGTGTGTGCACCTTGCACACACACACACACACACACACACACACAAAGAATAAGAATACAGGATCAGGAATCATTGTTTAAATCCTATACTTGACACTTACTAGCTAGGCAATTGAGCTATTTACACTCTCTGAACGTTATTTTCCTCATTTAAAGAAAATAAGGACATTTTGCCTTGCATACAGTTACCTGGTTTGATGTCCAGTACCCTATATTGTCTCCCAAGCCCTGCCAGAAGTGATTCCCTAGTGCAAAGCCAGGTCTACCCAGTGAATGTCACTCTGTGTGGCCCAGAAAAAAGAAACTCAAAAGGATAGCCATCTCAGAGCAAAGATTGATAAAATAATATGGAATTTTTAGCTCAGTTCCAGACATAAAGCAAATATTTACTAAGACCCTTTTTTAAATACATACAGGAATGTTTGCCACACTTAACAAGTACTATATGTATAATTTTTCTTCAGAGTCATCTTCCAAATTTTGACTTTTATTGTCTTTAATGATTTACAGAAATTGGAGAGACAGCACAAAAGTTAAGGTTTGCCATGCAGAAGGCTGGCCCAGGTCCGGTCCCAAGCACCATAAATGGTTGACTAAACACCATTAGGAGTGATTCTTGAGTACAGGGCCAGGAGGAAATCCTGAGCACAGTTGAGAAAAGAAAGAAAGAAAAGGAAAGAAAGGAAGAAAGAAAGAAAGAAAGAAAGGAAGGAAGGAAGGAAGGAAGGAAGGAAGGAAGGAAGGAAGGAAGGAAGGAAGGAAGGAAGGAAGGAAGGAAGGAAGAAAGAAAGAAAGAAAGAGAGAGAGAGAAAGAAAGAAAGAAAGAAAGAAAGAAAGAAAGAAAGAAAGAAAGAAAGAAAGAAAGAAAGAAAGAAAGAAAGAAAGAAAGAAAGGAAGGAAGACAGACAGACAAACAGAAAGAAAGAAAGAAAGAAAGAAAGAAAGAAAGAAAGAAAGAAAGAAAGAAAGAAAGAAAGAAAGAAAGAAAGAAAGAAAGAAAGAAAGAAAGAAAGAAAGAAAGAAAGAGAGAAAGAAAGAGAGAGAGAAAGAAGGAAGAGGAAGGAAGGAAGGAAGAAAGGAAGGAAGGAAGAAAGAAAGAAAGAAAGAAAGAAAGAAAGAAAGGAAGGAAGGAAGGAAGGAAGGAAGGAAGGCAGACAGACAGACAGACAGACAGACAGACAGACAGAAAGAAAGAAAGAAAGAAAGAAAGAAAGAAAGAAAGAAAGAAAGAAAGAAAGAAAGAAAGAAAGAAAGAAAGAAAGAAAGAAAGAAAGAAAGAAAGAAAGAAAGAAAGAAAGAAAGAAAGAAAGAAAGAAAGAAAGAAAGAAAGAAAGAAAGAAAGAAGGAAAGAAGGTTTTACCAGGCATATTCCTTCTGTCTGCAGGCCTTTATGGTTGCCAACAATTTTTTATACCCAAATTTGACCTCTTACTCTTGGTATAGACTTCTTACCTCTCCAATTCTCACTTAGTGATTTTGCTCATGAATGCCTTGACATACCTTAACACTCTTACCCAGAAGTTAAAGAAGGAACGATGGGTAGATGGTTTTACAAATCTCCATGGCACATAACAGGGCAACAATGATATTTATTTTAACAAATGCCTATATTTAATTAATACTAGATGAAGCTTAAATATAGTTGGGGGTGGGGATATAGCCTATGGAAATAGCGCATGTCTCAGACTCAGTGTCAGGGTTCAATCCCTGACACTGAAAACAAAAATTATAAATACTAGCATGAAGTTTTCATCTAAAATCTTTACTCTAGCAATCTTCTATAGTTATTGTTTTATATTGTTTTCTGATGATGAATCATCCCATACTCAATAGAAATTGCTTTACACCATATCTCATTCATATAAACAAGAACATCAATAGGGATTTCTGTTTACAATAATAATAAAGTGCCTTTACTTGTTTTCAACAATTTAATTAAATACAATTAACTCTAGTTTGTTTTGGCAAGCTATTAATGTCACAACTGAATATAAATAGACTCATGAAAGATTATAATTAATAACTCCTTTACACTAATGTAAAAGTACTCAAATATACTTTACATGCCAGAAATACTTAACAGGCTTTCTGAAATATATTAATGGAGACAGTATAAAAGAGATAATAAATTTTTATAAAAATAACTTGGCAAGACTTCTATAAGGCTTTCACCTAAGTATGCTATAGAGTTATTGACTGTTGAGTACAGTTCTTAATGACCCCAAAACACTGATACCATTAATCCTTTCTTTGTATATGAACTATTCTAACATGATAGCTCAAATTTCTAAAAGTCTTAAAACAACCTATTGGCTTGTAATGGTACACACACACATACAAACAGATTGTTTTGGGGCCACACCCAGTGATACATATGGTTACTAAGGGCTCTGCATTCAGTAATTATTCCTAGCAATGCTCAGTGGACCATAGAGGATGCAGGGGTAAAACCTGGGTCAACTGCTTGCAATGCAAGTGCTCTACTTGCTGTACTCTATCTCCAGCAGCTTCATCATATTTTTGCCTTTTGCTCATGCTCAAAGTATTAGACACTATGTTAACCTGCTGTACTATCTTTCCAGCCCAGTTTAGCTGGACTTTTTGTCTTTCATTGATGCTCAAAGTGTTAGACACCATGTTACCTTGGTAATGTTAATATACAAAGTTGTTATTTTGTATTTAGAGTAGAAAATATAGTAACAATGCTGAACAAATAAATAATGCCCTAGGTAAAAGCAAAAACATTAAGATGGTATGTTTATCCATGCATAGTTTATCATACTCCTTCCTTATCATTGAATCCTGTTACCAAGAGGGAAAGAACTACTGTAAAGTAAAAGAGAGAGCCAGAAAAAACACAAACATGCAACTAATGGAAAGGAAATATTCCCGAGCTTTTAAAGATAAGTCACATAAGATTTCACTTGTCTAGTGATTCTTTTAGTAGTTAGTAAAGGTTTATTTTCCATGGACCAGAGTAATTGTGTTATAGTAAGGTGTTTGGCTTGCATGGAACCTGCCCAGGTTGGGTTTCCAGTGCTCCAGTAATCCAAACCTGCCAGGAGTGGTCCCTAAATGCAAAGCCAGGAGTAGGCACTGAGCACCACCTGGTGTGTCCCCCAAAAATGATGATTATAAATAATTCTAAGAATCATAAAGTACTAATGATAACTTTTGCGCTTAAATTCCATTAATTAATATAATGTCATGTGTTTCAATTAATTAATCATCTTACCAATTATATGGTATCATATATCTTTAACGAACTTATAAAGCAACTTAGCCACTATACTTGCTTTGGAAGGAGAAATAGTTCATACTAATATAGACTTTATGACTATGACTGACTATTACATATTCTGATGTAGAAATCAGGCTACTAATTTATGAGTACACAGGCATTATTAAAAGAAGGCTTGGTTATCATCATGAAGTAAATATGTAAGTACATGTCATAAAATGTATATATGCATAATTTTATAACAAAATATGTTATGGGTATATAATGACAAGCAAATTGATAGACAACAACTGTGGTTTTATAAATAGAATTTATTTTGTGGGAAAGACAGTGCATCATATGTATTAATTAATCATTTAAATTGTAAGCTTTTAAGGAAATAGCAATACCCAGAGGAGTAATTCAATTACTTATTCAATTCAATCACGTATCTAGAGTAGCCTAGATTAAGAATGGCCAATGCTACAAAATTAAGCAAAAATCCATAGAGGATACTTCAATCATTATCTGATACAGTAGATGTAAATGATAATTATTCCTTGCATGGCTGTTGTTATTGTTTACATATAAATTCTATCAGTTGCAAAATGTCAATGATCTGTGTATTGTGTGCTAAAGGACTCAGAGACTAAACTGGGTTCATATTCAAAGAATACTTTAACTGATTAGCAATTGCTATATAATATGATCAGAGGAATAGTGGGCTGGTGTTAACAAGTTGCCATCAATGGACATGGGATTTTTTTTTTTTTTTTGCTTTTTGGGTCATACCCAGCAATGCTCAGGGGGTTACTCCTGGCTCTGCACTCAGGAATTACTCCTGTCAGTGCTCAGGGGACCATATGGGATGCCGGGGATTGAACCCGGGCGGCACAGGCCAGCTGCATGCAAGGCAAACGCCCTACCCGCTGGGCTATCGCCTCGGCCCCAAGGACATGGGATATTTTTGGAATAGAGAAAGATTTACTTTAATAATAAGATGAATTTGGAAGTGAGACCTCATACTCTACTATAAAAGCAATTTATCCCTAACATGTTATTGGGTAATGAGATGAGCAAGTTTATTTGGAAGACAGAATCTTCCATATTTTAGCAAAAAGACACTGCTGCAAATGATCAAAGCACTTACCAGAAAGGTCAGCCCACTTTACAACATTCTAGATAATTTATAAAGTCTCAATATGATAAATGCCAAAAAAATCTTATCAAAAAGTTAAATTGCTCTTAAAGTGAAATCTTTCCCAGTGTGAATGATTTATAACTTCATTTAAAGTAAAACAGAACATCTACACTGAGAGTTGAGTATAATAAATGCAAATTTATCTTATGCTGCAGTCTCCCTGTCTGGAGCAGAGTCTACAAAACTAAGAATGATCAGGAGACAATAGTTGCCTCTAAAACTAAGGTTCTGTTGATCAACTCAGGAGAAAAAACTACATTGTTGGTCAGGTATGCTTTTTAACAAATAAAGTGTTTTTCACAGTAAGCCCTGCAAATTACTGCTTAATATAATCAAGATAACTACTCAAGAGCCTCACAGCAAACCAGACGACCCCCACTCCATGAGGGCCTCCATTTTCCACATCCGGACTTCTCTCGTCAGACCTCCACCCAGAAGACCAGACTATCAGCGGCCGCGCGGTTCATCAATAAATGTTGGACTTAAAGATGCCTACAAGAGTATGCTACCTGCACGGCAGAGCCTGGCAAGCTACCCGTGTTATATTTGATATATATGCCAAATACCAGTAACAATTATAGACCTCATTCCATAATGGATTGAGGCTCTTTATGTTCCTGGATCAAGCAGATGCCTTGGGCTCTACTAGCATTAGACAGGACATATGGAGATGTTACTGGGGCCCGCTCGAGCAAATCGATGATGAACGGAAGACAGTGATACAGTGAACTACTCAAGAAAAAGTTTTGTTGTAATGAAAATAATGCCTCTGTAGAGTAATTTAAATGTACCAAGATCATATTTCTGATATTTATAAAGTTTTATGGCCTCAATGTAGTATTTTGTTGTGTTACCAACAGCAACTGACAGAGAGTGCCTACATGACCTAACTGTTCCTCTCAGTTTTATGATTATTATACACATTTTCCAATACCCATCATGTAGCATTTTGGTACACACCAAATGTCATATCTTAAGGAATAGTCCATATCAGGGCTTCACAAAGCAGAGACTTAATAAATAGCTCTGTAATTCAAAGACCAACATAATCCCTAATTTGCCTTTCATACTAAATCATCTTGAATAAATTATCTTGAATATAGTATATTTTTTCTTGGTTGGGAAACTTATTTATAAATAAAATTAAAAATTGTTATACCCCACAAGTTATTGTAAAACTTCAATGAAACAATAGGAATCTAGGACAATTCATTTATTCTTTTTGCTAGGGATATTTTTGGCCTTAACCACATGCCAAAGAGTTGTTTTGATATGACCTGACTATTGGCATCTGAGATTATAGACGATGGCAAAAGCAGGATAAATCCAATGGCTATTATAGAGTGGCCTCGCTAGTATTATTGCAGAATCTTATTAGTGTATTCTTTTCTGTAGCTCTCTGCATGAATTTAGTGCTCAAAAAACATAATGAACAACAAATATTAATTTCATTGTTAAAAATGAAGATTCACTATCATTACAGATATGCAGTTTCCTCTCACAATACAATCTTATTTGTCTTTTTCAGAAAAATTGCAGTACTTAAAAATGCATAAGACCACATATTTTTGAGGTCTCCTTAATTCAACCTCACCATCCTATCCGTGTTAATCATCAGGGTACATTAATAATGGAGCCTTGAGATTATAGAAGTTTTTTAAATCATGCTTACACTTATATGTATACTAAGTTCTTGAAATAAGTAAAGGTCTACTTAGATCATAGACCCTCCAGGTACAACACCCACTTTATTATCTTACCTGCCTGTCATATTCTAGTTGTTCTTATATTTTATTGAAGGGAAGGTGTCAGTTATTTGCTATGAATACCCAAAATTTCATCTAACATTTAAGTCAGCTACAAAATCATCCCCATTTAAAGGGTTTCCTAAACCTCCTCTGAATAAAATAAAATACTTCTTTCTTGCTTTATCACCACATAGCACCCTGCTCAGAGCACACATTCAAAGCAGCTTCGCAACTTAAGCTTAAAACAGAGATAAATAAGAGTGGCAAAGACATCACAAGTTCCTGCTGAGTATAGAAATAAGTCTACAATTCTTTGAAATCCTCAGACTTTTTCAAAAGCTGGACACTCTTACATGTTAGTTAATAAGGCGTATTCATTTAAATTAAATTACCGTTTAATTGTCTTGTTTTTTAAAAAAATGAAATGTTTTCTAGCATGTATTTGGATGAGAGATTCTGGTTATCCAATTAACCTGCATCAGCCATGATCAAAACTTGCATGTCAGTGTCAATCAGTTGATAATCAGGGCCTGAAGAAGGATTGAGAATGATTCAGAAGTCACATCTAGACACTGTGGGAACAATCACTGTGATTGATTACCATGCCTGAGATAGAAGGCTGGAGATTGGCAGTATGCAGACCATAAATCTGTTCTTACTTCTAAACAATCTTGGGAGTAGCTGTCAAAAACGTTGCTCTACAAATGTTCACCCAGTGACCTATTTTCTCAAGCATATGTCCAGTACATGGCATCTTGCATTTTCATTGGATAAAAAGACATAAGAAACTACAGAAACAACTCAATTTAATACAACTCACATGTAATCTTCCAAAGAACATATTTTCCTATCTTACATATTATTATTTTATTAGAAAAATCACTTGTTATTTATTTACTTTTTGCTATGCAACTTTTTTAAATCCATAGTGCTACAAACTTCAAGTGTCTAGTTACAATTTCATTGTGAATGCTTATGTTCAGGATTTCCTTACCTTGCAGACTGAGGAGGGGGAAATAAGCTGATTCCTGTTCCATTACCCAGTGAAAAAAACACTCAAGTTGTAAGTAGTTAGAAAGATGCATTTGTGAATCACTACTTTTATCAAATAAGATGAGCCTTTTAATATGGTCATATATCTGAAAAGAATACTTATAGGCAAAACAATAAGCCAGAAACATTACTTAACTGGAGAATTGTATTATACAGGTTTATAGGCAGCATATAAATGATCACTACAATAGTGTACGCACCAAAAAAAAAGTGTGGGAAACTATCACATGCTCTCACACATATTTTTTACAGTAAGAACATATATTAATCATTTCAAAATCAAATTTCAAAGTATCTTTAGAACTCTTCTCCAGCAAATTTAAAATCCAAAATGTGCAAATATGCATCCACTGCTCTGGCTATAGGTTTAACAGAATAGCCCAGAGCAAACTTAATTGATAATAATTAAACTAAACCAACACTAATTTATAATTAAGAAGCAAGGACCACAGTGATTGAAAATCACTAACTACTCAAATAACACTCATAATGCACTAACAACAAATTATCCTTCCCCAAATTGCATAAATCCTAATTACATGCATGCAAGCATTTTGCAGTATTTTCTAGGATTGAGAGCCAGTTTTCTTAGTAGAATAATGAATTAGAGAATTTCAGCAAGTCTCCACTACGTGTCATTTCTAGCAGACTGATAGCTCAGGCAGTGTACTAGTAAGTTGCCTATATTATGTACAAGTAGAGTGAATATAAAACCTTAAATAATTTGCCCAAAAGAATAACCATCAAAACACCTATTGGCTATCAAGATAAGCTTATAACACAATAGTGGACTGAAGACTAGATTTGAGAGCTTATATAAATTATTCAATTAATGGGTTTTATATCACACTGCTATGTGCCTGATGTTTCCCCTCTTTATTATGTTTTCAGATTACTTTCCCCCAAACCTTATCTAAAAGAAAATTAATTGATTTTTAACTGAGATTCAAACCCTCTGTTTATGCCTTTGACTTCATTGCAGTGATACAGTTAATTACATACAAAGGTTCTGATACAGTGTTTTAGCATTCTTAGTATAACTGGACAAATCTTCATTATGAACATCCTTTTAAAGCAAAACAAGAAAGGAAATGGGATTCTCCTTAACCTTCTCTTCATTCTTCTTCAATAAAAGAATTTAGTAAAATAAATAGTGATTATAAAATTCTGGAGCTGGAGATAGATTTTTGTTAGGTTGATGCTGGTAGATTGAAAGTGTGAGATAACCCTGAGTCAAGTTTTAGTTGGCCTCCCTGGTATGTAAAAATATGTAAATTATGAATAAAATCTTATATTTCCAGCTCTTCTTGAAATGTAAGGGGATCACACTATGTTGATCCCATCTCAAGTGTAGCTAAGCAACCTCTAAATGTGCATATTTAATTGCTACCATTTGAGATACTTTTATAATCTCTGCCTTCTGGATCAGTACAATCTATTTGTTTTATTTGCCTGTTATATGAAGGTATTTGTCTCTGAAAGCATCCAGAAAATTTTTTATGTAATTTCAGTAGAATTCTTTTTAAACATACATGCTCATAGGAGAATTTTGTACTTAATCTTTATCTAATGATAGAACTCTTTTCCTGGAGCAGTTTAAAGCTTCACTATTTGGCAGAAAACACTGTTTTGGGAATGCATGGATCATCTCCTTGGAGCTGCTAGGTACAATATGAAAAATCAATAACATTCAACATCCTATTTTGGTACTCTTTCCTCATTACCATTAAATACAAAAATAGGCTTAATGTGATGCTTGCCTGCCAGTATTTGCATTTTTAAAGGCTATATGTCTTCCCTAGTTAATCAGAAAATATCTGTTGAATGCCTACACATTTACACCCATATATTTTTCAGTGGGAAGTCAGACTTTATGGCCTTCCTGTCCTAGTCCAACAAATCACCTTGAACACCCTGTCCATTCTTGGTGAAGGCTCATCTACTGCTGGAAACAGGTTCTGTATCAATAGCACAGCCTAGGATTTCATTTGTCCATTCTTCAACCATCTGAGTAACAGAGCATAAAAATCTTATGGATATATGCAAACTCAGTTAACTTGTATTTATACTTGGGTAAAATAGAAGGTATCTGGAATGTGTCAGATAAAGTAATTACTTCAACATAGCAATGGCTGTAGCTGATTATGGAGAAGGCTTTCTCACTTTTAGACTCAGATGAGGTTTAGGTTGACACATCTGTCTCATGTAGGAAGGGCCCCTTAATGAGCAAATCATTTACTCAGTATATATATATATATAAAGATATATATATATATCTTTCTTCTTATATAAAAGACATTGCCATGACGATATCATCTTTTTCTGAATCTTTATTACATGAAGTCAGGAAAGAAGAAAAATCAAAGTAAGCCAATAGGGTACTCTAAGGAGAGACATTATCTTTGGAAAAATCCAGTTAGTGTATGCAAATTGTTAACAAAATAATCCATCTCCTTATCTAACAAAAATTGTTTGGTGTTATTTTCTTTCTTGTACAAAGATGAAGCAAATTTTTCTCTTGATGACAAAAAACATTGGAAGTACATGGCTTTTTATTATTGGTTAAGGAGAGTTAATTTAGTGCCGCAACACTATACTTCTATTTTCTTAGTCTATAGTAACAAAATATAATGCTGTGACTGAAAATCAGTGATTTAAAATTATATTTGTTAGTATATTCTTTGGATTATTTTTATTCATGGAACTGCTGTCAAATATGAATAGAGGAAAATATCTGTACAAAGATATTGTGTGTTGCACATTCATACATATGTATGTTGCCAATTAAATGTTCATACAGTCTTCTTTTGAAGTATATTTATAAGATACTGATATAAGTAGATGTTATAGATGTCACACAAAGAAGTGTTTGGAAAATATGAGTTGACTACAGCCAGGTCTCCATAAACAAATCTTTCTAGAACTTGCATTTATTTTCATTCACTGAAAATCTCCATACCAGGCAATAAGTGATTCACAATCAGTTAACAGTGCCCTGGCCCACCCTTGCCCATAACCCCTGCCCCCAGCCAAGGAATATCTGGAGGAGACATGGTTTTGTGAAAAAGAAAATTCTGGTCTGCATTTTTATTTTTTTTGCTTTTTGGGTCACACCTGGTAATGCTCAGTGGTTAGTCCTGGCTCTGCACTCATGCATTACTCCGTGTGGTGCTCATGGGACCATATGGGATGTCAGGTATCAAACCCTTGTCAGCAGTATGCAAGGTAAAATGCCCTAACTTCTGTGGTATGGCTCCGGTCCCCTCTGGTGTGCATATTTTGCTGGATTTATATTCTTAGAAGGAAAGGGCTTATGGGTTCTTATAACACATACCTTTCTCCTTTGTGCTAAAATGGTAGCATTTAATGCATTTCTAATTTTACCTTAAAATTCCCCATATCTAATGATATAAGCTTTTTCTGAAAGAACAGTGCAAGTTATTCCTGTTATTCCATGTAATAAGTGTAATTCCAATATATAAGACATTCGGAAATAAAAAGTCTGTGTTTAATCCTCCCCCCCAAACTTAACTACCATAGCATAAGGGATATTTATACCTTTTTGTATGTACAAATAGATCACATGGCTGCCCACCTACAAGATGGTCAGACTTCTTCGTCAAGACAGTGAAGGAACGGTTTGAGGCTCTTCGTATTCCTGAAACAACCAGATGTCATTGGGCTACACTGGCACATGATAGGGTCAAATGGAAATGTTACTGGCGCCCACTAGAGGAAATCGATGAACAAAGGGATGCTTAGTGATCTAGTGATAACGATTTAGAAGCTGAGCAGTTTGCTCTATGTTTTCTGCACTTAGCAGTACATCATGAGAATTTGTCTCAACTGGGTGATATAAACATATCTCTACCTTTGTGATAGCTATAGTTAACACCAATGTATGAGTACACTATTTCTTTTGCCAATTCCTTATGATGGAGATGAAGTCCCCATTGCATCATTTACCCTTAAGATCATTGTTACAAAAACTAAACTTTAAAGTGCATCTTTTCATGCCTGTCTAATTATAGTCTTATAACAAGTGACTAAAAAATATAATTGTGTCCAGATATGCACAGCTTACAATTTAGGCTGCATTGTCAAATTGTTTCCTAAACTACAATGTGTCATTTATACACCTCACCCTTGAAATTTTCACATAGAACTTAAAAACTGTAACAAAATATAAGACTTTACATTGTCTTCTGAAAGAAACTAATAATTTAGTCATTGAAAGGTGATATTTATTTTGTGCCACTTGTGACTATTCGCAGAGTGATGTAATATCTTTTTTCTCACTTTAAGAGTTAGTTATGTATTTCAATTCAATATGTAATAGTACCCATATGCATTCTAACAATTATCTTATAATTTCAGAGAATTAAGAGGAAATATTTATTTTTCTGAATCTCTACTTAGTTGTGATGTTTGGGGAGTTATTAAATGTCCATAGCTGCATCCTAAAATGAGATCAATATTATTGATCAGATGATCAATGGATTATTGCTAGCACCAGCTTACACCAAATAACAACCTGTCTGCTCTAATCCTTTGTCCAATTCACTACACTTAGCAATCCAGTACTGGTATGCATTCTTAAGAAGCCAATATGCAACCATTATTGTTCTCACTACTTCTTTTATTGTATAGCAACAGAACAATCCTTTTATGTATAAATCCTTGGTATTCTAGTGAATATTCTTTAAGCAGATTTAAATAAAGCTTATTAGTTGAACAAAAAGTAAAGTATAAGGCATATAAAATACTTTTATAGCATTTTAATAAGAAATATCACTCTTTAAATGGATGGCGATATTTAATATGCAATAATTAAGTCATAAAGGTATACATAAATACAGTAGGAGTGTATGAAACAGCTTTAAATCAGGCCAAATCTAAGTTATGTAGATAATTCTATTTAAAGTAATTTGTTCATACATTATGTATGTATGAAAGTTAACATATTCTTGTCAACAAGATAGTAGTGATACTATTGTATCACAAGAGTATGTGTAATAATACAAGAGTATGATACATTGTCAACAAGATAGTAGTGATAAAAGAATAAATGATTCATTAGTTACTTATAACTTCTTTTCTCATATAATTTATCTTTGTAATTTTAAATTACTACTAAAGAATACCATAGGTAGCATCAAACAAACGTTTTGAAATGATCCATATTTATTAGGTTTCAAGGACAATTCCCTTATAGATACATACCCATACTCTGGAAATTAAGTAACTATCAAAATGCTGTCATAATTTAAATATCTATAAAGAGGAAAAATTCTAAGCAGAAATTACATTTAGTAAACAATTATATTTCACAACCACTATTGATTATCAAGAGGTGAAGCTATAAGAGTGGAGCACCACTTTAGAATTCTCATTGCTTTATTAGTCTTTTTAAAATTAAGGCTGGAGTGATAATACAGGGATTTAGTTGTCTGCCTTACACGTGGTTAGCGCTGGTTCTATCTCAGTTGTCACATTTTCTCACCACATGGAACTCTATGAAATATCCCTGAGAACCCCTAAAATCAGACAGCCTTAGCCATACCAAATTCTAAGCACTCACAATAAACTGCAGGCCTGGTTGGCCAAAAATTACTAGGAGGGACCCAGTGTTAATATAATATATACTATATGTATATATGTAGAGATAAAGAAACATGTCCAATCTTCAAATTGTTATGGTAATTTCCTACATCATTCCCCCCCAAAATATATTTAGTCAAATATTAAATTATTGAACTTACAATTTTTCATCTTTAGCACATTTTACACATATGTGTAACTTTCAAAGTCATTTTTATTTGATTGACTTTTAATCTTTCTTAACTCTTCAGAAACTGAAAATATATGATGCATTCCTAATACTATACATAAAAAATCAGAAGTGCTTAGATCCTGCAGGGGAATACATTCAAATCAGAGTGTTTTCCAGTTAACATATTCTCACTCTGTTTCTGTGCAAACCAACTGCATTGAGAAGACAGATCACAAATTCAGGGCCTCACGAAAACATTGTCCTGATTTCATGTTTTGACAGCAGAAATTGGTCCCAATCTCTAACCATTTCCCCTAAAGGCCCCTGGCTGGCTGGTTCCATCCAGGTGTACATAGGCTGAATGAGGGGAACATCGCGTCAAATTCCTCTCATCTGTCAGTGTAGTGGATTATTTCTTGAGAGACTGAAATTGGCTGCTTGGGATCAGAGCACCATCAATCTTACTGTGGAGGGATGGCAATGCTGCCTGTTAAAGGCTGGTGGGGGTGGGGGCAGTCATTCCCAGCAGGTGAGGAGGAAGCTGTAAAGCCTTCCCTCTCCCTCTCTATAGGGCTCTGAGTGAAAGATTTGTCATTTTTTCACACTCCCTGAATACTTGGTATGCACATAGTGTCTGACTGCTCCTGCATTAGGGAAGAGGCGATTTTTCAAGCTTAGGCAAATGTGGCAAAGCTCAGGGTCTGCTGGTGTCTCATTTTTTCTCATCATGTCAATTGTTTTAACAATCTGAGAAAATGAGATTATGTTTTTCCTTTTTTTTTGCTCTCATTTATCCAGCTATTTATTTATTTATTTGCTCATTTAGGGGTGGGTTGTCACAGATAACTGGCCCTGATTTCTCTCTTGTTTTTACACACATTTCATTAGTGTCCCGAAAGATTTAAGACCCACAAAGAGAAACATCACAGCCCTCATCAAAAAGAGCACAGAGTTGCTCTTAAAAATCGAAAAAAGAAAATTGTGTTAAAGGAGATTGTATTCTGACTGGAATCATCTAGACTATTGCTTTGCCCATGATCTATCACTTTGATCTTTGCAGCTATTGTTGAAAACCCAAGGAGTTGAATAAACATATTACAAAGAACTGTTGGACCTGCACTTCAATATCATTTTCATCTTTCTGCATCAGAAAGGAGTATTTATAGTTTCTTCATTCCATCAATGAATCTGAAATAGGCTCCAATGTATAAGCACTTGGGGTTGAAATTGGTTTCAGTGCTGCATTTTCTTGGGCTATTTAATATACACAAAGGATATAAATTGACGAAAAGCAATTTCTAAAACTGTATAATGTTAAAAAATAAAGACAGTTTAACTTAAGCCAGAACCTAATGATGTGTTTCTCAATTTTAAATTATAGTATTTTCATAAGAAACCCCATAAGACATGCATTACGATAGCCATACCCTTCACCAAAATCAGTAGTCTTGTATTTTAACTGATTACCAGAGACAGACTAAATGGAAAATTATTGTAAAACCATGCTATATTTCATGACTAATGACTATATGTACAGAGCATAAAATAAAACATAATATTGGTAGCACTGGGTAGTGCACTTTAGCAAAGAACTGTAGCCAAAAAAAAAAAAAAAAAAAAAACCCAGTAAGAATGAAGACAAGGATTTTTGTCCTATCTGGATTGTGAGATTTGTGAATCGCACACCTTTGGTGATTCAACATCTCGGAAAGTTTCTGTTTGATAGCCAGTTAAGTGAGGATGTTGGTAATGCGTGACCTATGCAGAGCTCTACTGTCCCTGCATATTTTATTTCCGTAGCATAGTGCTGCCTCCCCACGCCCCAGCTGAGAATTTGGACTCAAGGAAGAAAAGTGAGGTGCCGAAGGTCCTGCAAATATCAGGGCCAATCACCAGCTCTGACTTCATTGTGCGCCAGACCACTTTTCAGAAAGGAGTCTGCAGCTCAAATGCGTCCAGATATTGACTAGAAAGTTTTGACAAATTAGGGCGCAGTCCTCAAAGAGGTCGCCTGCCGTGTTTTCCATGTACCAGCCGACATTGCATCCTTCTTGGAAACAGGCTCTAGATATGCAGTCAGACTGACTCCCAGAGGCAGACAGCCATGTACAGTGCGGTTTCAACTATTCACTCTACACTCAGAATATAAATGGGGGTCAAAAGTGATGCTGGACGAAGGGATAGGGATGATCCTACCTAAAGTAGCTTTGAGAGCATGCGGGGGGTGGGGGGGGTCTTTTCTCCTTGTTATGCTACGGATTCTTATTAAATACTATGAATGTCAATTTTTCCACCTTATTTGTATAACTGCATAACAAATCAACACTATATGTGCCAAAATAAATCGGGGTGGGAGGACGACGGGATTCCCAAAGCAGAATTTGTATTTACTGGGTCTCAGGATTCTGCAGCTCCGGAGTTTGGCACAACTGGAGCCGGCTCCAAGTTGAGGACTCAAGTAACCAGAATGAGGGCGAGCGGCGCGGTTTCCACGTCCACCTGCAGGGGCACCAGCGCCCTTAAGCGTTTCTTTCGGAACCCCCGGGTAGGGTACTGAGCGCGGCTGGGACCGGAAGGTAGATTAAGCCGCCCCCTACCCTCCTCGGGACAGCAGCAGCCAAGAGGGCGGCGCGCCAGCCCCCGCGGACTGCGCTGGGGACCCCACAGGCACTGTTTGCCTTCCAGCCACGAGCTTGGAAGCAGAGCCCGGGAGCATGCAAACGGCATCTTGGAACGTGTTGTTGGAAGGACACTTAGCCCAGCCTCGGTGCACAGGCCCGCCTCGAGCCCGGGGAAGGCTGCTGCGAAGCTGGTGGACTGCGCAGTTGGAGGAGGCAGGGTGCACCGAAGGAGGCCGGGGAGGGATGTGGAGAGTGAGTGGGTGAAGGGCTGAGAGCGCAGAACTGAGGATAGCAAACTGGGGCGCGCAACTGGTCCCCAGAGCCCGGATCTGGCATCGGACGGGTGGGGGAGGCGGGGAGGTTGGGGAGTGGCGCTGGATGTAGGCGGAGGACGGAGTAAATGAATGCAAAGACTAAACAGAAAATGGAAGGAATCTTTTTGAAAGAAAGGAAGGTGAAGACAATTGAGTTCGAAAACAATAAGAAAGCTGAAGAGGCAACCGAGCGAGCAAAATCTCCATTGAAGGGTGCACAGGTCATGCAAGGGCAAGAATCACACTATGGGAACAGGACGAAGAACACAAAACGCATCCGGAGTCAAGATTCAGTACAGGGACCGACGCGGGTGGGGTTGTCAGGAATCCAGCGAAAGGAAACTTGTCCCAGAACCACCGGCGGCGCGAGAGAGGGGTGGGAAAGCAATCAGAAATTGGACGAAGGGAGAAAATTAAGGAGACAAATTAAATTAGACCAGAAAGAGTAAGTTACTTTTAAATCTCTTTTTCATTGAAAAATTATTTCCAAAATTCATTTTGGAATTAACACCTTGCCAAATCCTTAACTACACAGGTAGAAATCCTTAAACTAGATAAAAATGTATCCCAGGAATATAGACTCTTTTATCAGTTGTTTACCAGGATATATTTTGCTTCCCTAAAATTGCAAGTCTGGAAAGTTATCCCACCTCTCTCGGTATGTAGAATATTTCCCTATAGGCAGAAGTATCCCAAAGCCTTAGACATCTGCTTTTTACGGTGTGTGGAAGTGGGAGGGAGACTCAGTGAAAGCCATCTTTTCTGAGAAAGTAATAGAAATGTATCCAAGAACTTCCGTATCAACCTTTTCCCTAGATAATCCAGCCAACAATGTCTTGGGATGCAGAGACAAGCTGCCCGCTCACGTAGCAGTTTCTGTCACTTGAATTCAGCCATCTGTTAAGTACAGAACACTGCAGCCAGAGGCGGCACAGCCAACCCGCTGCACTTACCTGGTCTGTGCAGGTGATGCTGTTGGAAAGTGTGCTGTAGGGATCCATGGCAGAGCAGCATGGCACCGGCAGTTATCCACAAATACAGGACCCAGGACATCGCAGAGACCATTGCCATCCTGTAAAGAGAACAGGAGACAGAAAGGATTACCCCAGACCTCAAGCCCCCAGATCTCTCAGTCCTTGGAGGTGAAACAGTGGGTCTCAGATGTCATTTGCTTTCTCCACTTTGCTGGCTGGAATTAATGGCTCAACAGAGATCATGCCTTGAAGTAGAAATGGATAAAATACTCCCCAGGAGATCATGAATTTATTTTATAAATTCATCAATACCAAATTCTAAATATTGTCAAAATGCCAAAATAAAGTTTGTAACTATTCGGTAGTGATTTTTTTTTTAATCTGTGGTTATCCCAGGCACAGAAAAGCTGCCTACCCCTGCTTATTCTAACTTCATTGCAAGTCTGACATAAGCCTGGAAGGAAAAAGTAGATTTTTTTTTAATTCTACAGTCATGAATTTTTAATCATGATGCTGTCTTCTAACCTAAGTAATCATTTCTCAGAGGCATGCTGTAATCTCCTGATAGAGCCAGTCGTTTTGGCTGGACTTAAAATAATAAGGATTTGCCTCCAATCAGAAAGTCAGAATGAGTTTTGCATGCAAGGTCTTTGCCTCTATCCTAGAGTGCGTGAGCCTCATTTGCAACATTGCTTTACCTCCTGTGATCCCTTTGTGGAAACAGTTGTGTAGTGCTGATGAATATGCACATACAGGTGGCATATGTATGGGTGAATATACACCTTTTCTCAGGCTTTGAAACTTTGTCTTTTCTGCACCTATAAAAATCTTAGGAACTGCAAAGCTCGACTTGCTACATATTGTTCCATTTCTCAAACAACACCTTATGCTGCATTTCATATTTCCAAAATGAATCAAACTTAAGAATCATTCTTACTCAGCCTTAAGAGGAAAGCAATTTCTATTCAAGCATTCTGTTACATATTTAGTTTTCTACAGAGAGCTTTTGGAATCATGGTTGTCTCTTTTTTTCCTGTCAATTCATGTACTTCAAATATTTCAACTGTATGCTTAAATCATGCTAGTAACCTCTTAGTGTGCCTTCTTTATTCATGAAACTTGGTACTCTTCCAAAAATTAATGTTCAGAAAGCAAAATAAATTATATATGTGTGTGTATGTATGTCTGTATATATGCAGACATAATAGAGGATAATTTGTGGGTTTTATGAGAGAGATGTAGGCTTCATAAAATGTTTCATGACTATAATAGAAAATGGTGAAAACCATAATTAGTACAAAGTAGAAAAACATTATTTTCAACAGCATGGTGCCTTTCATGCCACAGCCTATGATTCAGATGGACCATTCACTTTATAATTAGTTTCACTGCCTACTGTTTACTTTTGTACACAAGTTTTGGCATTTTTATCTTAAAACTTCATGTATAAGATAGATGCATTGCCTTCATTAGAGATAAATAGCAGCACCCCTCCTGTGAACCAAAAAAATGAATACATTTGGGAACCTTTACAAATTATCTTCCAAATTATAGAAAGATAAAACAGAGGTGACTATGGTATGGATTGACTGCTAGTGAATTTCAGTTCAATGTACTTGGAATGAATTCAAACTAGGAAAGAAGATGACTACAGTGAAAACTTAACAGTTTGTCAATAATTCCTTTTCTCTTATTCTCGTTTGCACTAATTTCCTTTTCAATCTTTGTTTTTCTTTTAACTTTTAAAAAAATTCCCAGTATTATTTCCAAAAGGCATGCACATCACTCTCATTGCTTACTCTCTTACCGAGAGGTTATCTCTATGTTAAGAGGTGTCCCCCACCACCAAAATGCACCCAGTCTTACATAGTTCTCTTGATGTGACTTGGTAGATTACAAATGTGCTCTCTAAATCTTAAATCCTTAAAAAGGCTTCTTACCTGAAAAATCCAGCCAAGAGCAGAGTACTCTATTAGTGTTCATTGGAAAGCTCTCTAACACTTTCTAAAATCCATCTGTGACACAAATTGGAGTTTTTTCACTCTCTCTTTTAAAGAGCTTCCCAATAATCTTCTTTTTCAATATTAAAAAATATATTTTTTCTCTTCCGATGCTGTTTCCACAGTAAGAAGAAACCAGGCTCGTTCAGACTGTATTGTCAGAAAAGAAACCAAGGTTTGAGGGGTAGAAACCTTGTCATTTTCACCTTTAAATCATCTCCTGGCGTCACTTCTGTCTGACGAGAGACCTTTGAAGTGGTAGTTAGATAATGTGCAGTTTCCTGATGAGAACCAGTTTATAGTTAATGACGGACCATCCCCAATCCAGTGTATTCAGGGCAGAGTAAGGCAGCAAAATGTGAAGCAGGGCTGCTATACGGTGCTGTAAGTAGCAGTAGTCTGTTTCAATACATCCCTCCTCTGTAAAGTATCACATGTCTTAAAGTGACATTACCCTCTATTACAGCTACAGTGAATCGGAATACCTGCCCCCTAACTCCTCAGCGACTCAAGCAACACTTTAACACTGTATTGCCTGGTATGTTTGCTAAAGGTTTTACTAATACATTTCATTTGCCAAAAGAATAATAGGAGAAGGAGAAACAAAAGAAATAACCTGCAAAATATGGGATGGGTGTAATGAGTATCAGTCTTTTAACAGCAAATAGGAAACATAACTATGAACCATTTTTTACTTCTTACTCCCTTTTTAACCTATCAGTTAACAAAAAAAGTTGCTATATTTCTACAAACATATTTTTGTAAGTCTGCCCTTTCATTTTGGTAGCTAAATCTTGGACTATAGTATATTTGGAATACAGTTTAGATACTTGTATGGACAATAAGGGCTTTGTTTTTTCATTTGAAAATAGAAATATGTCCTTTTTAGCAACAAGCTCTGAAATTTGATGAAGAAGGATGTCCAAGGCACTTTATTGTTTATTTTGTTGGGGTCTTCACCTGGTGGTGCTCAGTGGTTATAACTGGCAGGAGGCTCAGAGGTTGTTTGGTTGTTTGGTTTTTGTTTTTTTTTTTTTTTTCTTTTGGGTCACACCTGGCAATGCTCAGGGGTTACTCCTGGCTCTGCACTCAGGAATTACTCCTAGTTGTGTTCAGGGGACCATATAGGATGCCAGAGATCGAACCCAGGTTGGCTGTGTGCAAGGCTAATACCCTACCCGCTGGACTATTGCTCTGGCCCCTGGCTCAGAGGTTGTTTGAAGGGGTACTTAGGGTCCATTAGGGTACCAGGCTTCTAACCAGGACTTTTGAATATGATATAGCATACAAATCTTTTGAGATAGCTCCACAGCCCTCAAGACTTGTTTACATTTCTCTATTTCTGAAATAATATGCTGCAGTCAAGAGAAAAACACTCAGTTGTACATCTTCTGATATCATGTTTTGAATTTTGGAAACATAATTAGAATGTACCTCAACATTCCTGATAAATGTAAGATGACCTCAACTTCAATGGCAGTTAGCTCTAGAAATTATCTGAAATATTCATTCACTTATGTCAAATATCATTTATGAGGTAACTATTATGTGTTAGATGTTGTCATCTTCATTTTATCTGTCAGAATATTAATCTCCTTAAAATCTTTTATATTAAGGTAACTCATAATTTTTCTTCCTCAAAACTGTTGAATGCTTCATTTCTTTCACAAGTTATGGAGATTTTGGGGATTACAATTCATGTTTGGAAGCCTTCTCTTTTCTCATGTAACTCAGATTGAGCGAGTGAGGGACCATTCAGACTCAACAATCCTTCTCATTGGTTTTCATGTAGCACAATGCACACTTAATAGTTCTTCGTAATAAACAAACTGTTCATTAAACCTTACCATTAGATGCATTTCAATACAATAGCATGGTGTCAAAGCACAGCAATAAATAAATGAAAGCATCAAAGCTTCACTTGGCATTACATGTTACATTTCTGATCTTACCTTTTTTCTGATCATTTTTTCATTTTTGGTTTGGGGAATTTGTTTTTCATACCTCCACAATTCTCAGAGATCACTCCTGGCTCTGCACTCAGGAATCATGCCTGGCAGTGCTCAGGGAACCATATGTGATGCTGGAGATTGAATCTGGGTTGGCTGCATGTAAGGTGAGTCTTCTACCTGCAGACTATTTCTCCAACTCCAATATTTCTATAGTTCATTATGAATCCAGGTCAGCTATGCACAGACCAAGTGTACTATCTGCAGTACTATCTCTTAACTCCAATATTTCTATAGTTCATTACTTTTGCTTTAGAGAGTTCATAAAGAGCATGTGTACCAACTGTAAAATGGCAAAACAATAACATAAGTAGCAGCATCTAATGACTTTTAAGCCTACATGATGTGCTAGCACTCTTTGATAGCATGTTATTTAGTTAAGTATAACTCAATCCTTTTTCTTTTCTTTTTCTTTTTTTTTCTTTTTGGGTCACACCCCTGCAATGCTCAGGGATTTCTCCTGGCTCTGCACTCAGGAATTACTCCTGGCAGTGCTCGGGGGGACCATATGGGATGCCGGGATTGAAACCCGGCCACGGCATCGGCCGGCCGCGTGCACGGCAAACGCCCTACCCACTGGGCTATCACTCTGGCCCCTCAATCCTTTTTCTAATTCTCTAAATATGTAAAATGTGTGTGGGGGTATATCTGCAGTTGTGTGTGTATCTCTGCAGGGTTTTGTGCATATATGTGTATACTGTGCTGGTGTGTGTGTGTGCATATATGCATTTATCTGTGCAGGTATATGTGTGTGCATATGTATCTATCTCGGACTCCTGGGAAAACTGGACCCCCTGGGATGAACCCAGAACCACGACAGAGCCTCCAATCTACCTGTGGTATATTTGATATGCCAATGACAGTAACAATAATGGACCTTATTCCCAACAAATGGAAACATTACTAGCGCCTGCTGGAGCAAATTCATGAAAACGGGAAGACAAGTGATATAAGTGATACAAGTGATTAATACAATAATTAATATTGTACTAAGATTACATGGGCAGCTATTTTCAACATCCAGACTCCACAGCTCGTCAGAGCTCCACCCAAGAGAAAAGTTGATGTCTCCCCTTTGCGGTTCATCAGCAAATGCACGAATGAGAGCCATCTACTGAGAGTATCCCAACCACACGGCAGAGCTTAGCAAGCTACCCGTGTCAATTTTGATATGCCAAAAAACAGTAACAATTACAGACCTCATTCCCATGACCTGAAGGAATGGTTTGAGGCTCTTCATGTTCCTGGAGCAAGCAGATGCCCTTAGGCCTACACTAGACATGATAGGACATGTGGAGATGTTACTGGTGCCAGCTCAAGCAAATCAATGAACAATATGAAGACAAGTGATTCAAGTGACAAGTAATTAATACAAATTTTTTTTTGGTTTGGGACTGTACCCAATTGTGCTCAGAGCTAGCTTATAGCTCTACACTCAGGAATCACTTCTGTTGAAGCTCAGAGGACAATATGAGATGTCAAGGATAAACCCAGGATTGCCTGCAAGACAAGTGCCCCCTTACTAAACTATCTCTGCAACCCTCTTAAAACTTTATTATCCCTTTGAAAGATGGAATCCCTGAATACAATCTGAGTTAAGAAATTTGTTCAACATAACATAATTAAGTAACCTAACTGAACAGATTTTATTTTATTTTATTATTTTATTTTATTTTTTTTTGCTTTTTGGGTCACACCCAGCGATGCTCAGGCATTACTCCTGGCTCTTTGCTCAGGAATTACCCCTGGCAGTGCTCAGGGAACCATATGGGATGCCAGGGATCAAACCCGGGTCAGCTGCATGTAAAGCAAACACCCTACTTGCTGGACTATCGCTCCAGACCCCCAAACAGATTGTAAACATTAATGATTTGGCTTAAGAACCATCTCAAATGCTTGGATGAAATACACTATGGGAAAAACTATATCCCCAAATTATTCACGATATATATTTTTACTTACATTATAATAGCTTCAATGTTGTTATTCATTCAACAGGCATTTAACACATTTGAAAAATGAAAGCACAAAAGTAGTAGTTTTACTATGTTTTTGTTTTTGCTCTACTTATATATTAAATATTAAAAGTGACTTCATTTATTTCTAAATGAAATAGAATTCATTTCAAAATACATTTTGGAAACTGTAACCATTGTGTTCCTCATCTTCAGGAATTAAATTAAAGTTTTTAGAAGATACTTATTTACAATTTATACAAATAAACTTGAAATATATAATAATGGATTACCTACAAGGCACTTAGATACTGTTGACATAATTTCTTTAAGGACTAATCAAGTTTAAGTTTTGTCTAGTTCCATCACATAAAATGAGCAAGTCTTTTCACGTTTAAGGCACTTCCCATGTTTATATATGATAGGACATTTCTCAATATTTTCTCTTCCATGTATCATGTAATTAAAGTATTTTATTTATTTACTGTAATGAATAAGTAAATACATTATTTACTGTGGTTAATAAGCCAATTCATTATAGTAATACAAACATCAAGATATGTTGATATTCAAGGCCTTTTATATAATTATTTCTCACACTTTTCAGGAATTTGGTTACTTCCACTTTCCTTACATGGTAAGATTGTACTTGCTGATGTCACTATGGCTGTATGGACCATAAAGTTCTTGTTAGTGAGTATCAACATAATTAATGTTACCACTTGAAGATAAAGCATCTAATTATTGAAACAAAATCTTCCAGAGCTCTCTTGCATTTGGAACAGGGACTGGCACTATATCAGCCTGGATTCTCGAATCACTACACTCTAAGAATTATCCTTTCTTTAACCAAAACAAATATATATATGTATATATATACATATATACGTATATATATCTGTATATACATATATATATGTAGTGAATTAAAAAAAGCTGGTCCTTTAACTGAGACTTGGGAGCTATTTATTATTGTGGTATAACCTCTTCAATCCATGATCAATGGAACTCTAACTTCTTTTATGCATATAGCAATAGCATTTATATGTTTCATACAGAGTGCTAAGTCCTGAGTAGACAATAAACCAAACTCTTGCCTTTATAGAGCCTCTTATAATAGAATCCATTGATGATTTTTTTTTTTGCTTTTTTGGGTCACACCCGGCAATGCTCAGTGGTTACTCCTGGCTCTTCGCTCAGGAATTACTCCTGTTGGTGCTTGGGGGACCATATGGGATGCCGGGGATCGAACCCGGTCGGACACATGCAAGGCAAACACCTTACGCACTGTGCTATCGCTCCAACTCCTCCGTTGATAATTTTTATATCAAAGCAGTGAAAAATACAAAACATTCATTTTTCTAACAGGAAAATTGGGGGGTTTATCTATACCAGGAGATATAAACAGATTACTCATGTAGTCCATGATTATGGACCATATATTTATATATATGAAGTATCATGATTTATAATACCATTAACATTCTAGGCATGCTATGTTATTGCACCAAATCAGGTTACCAATATGACTTTACTTCTACTTTCTACCACTGCTCAGTCTTTTTGTAGTGTTTTAAACCATTGGTATAACCCATCGAGTTCACAAATTCTGCATACCCCACATAGCTGGTGTTCAAACCATGATACACACCAAAATCTTAAGCATAAGATATCATTAACATAAACAAAAATGACTGAGAAATCTTATTTCCACATTTATTCAGAAGAGAGGACCAATGAAATTAATTGGGAGTGAAAGCTGAAACATTCAGAATGCATAAAAAGCCAAGAATGTTCTGTAAATTGTCCGGGATAATAAAAAGAGAATGGAGGGATGGGTAGAGAATGTCATTGTGTAGAAACCCAGAGAGAGGAAATACATGGCAAGACAGAGAAATGGGGTGAAATATATTAAAACTTTGGACATAAAGGATTGAGGAAAACAAAAATATTCAACGAAGCTTTCTTGTAGGAAAGTATTTTATGGATTTTTAAAAATTTCATATATTATAGATTTTTTTGTGCAAGTGATTGTAAAAGACAATAATGGGTCAGGGACATGACACAAATATCTGGAACTTGTGCTTTTTGCATGATGGAGCCCCAATCTAGATCTTTGACATCACATAGTCTTCTTTGCTCAGGGATCACTCATGATCATGAGGAGTGATACCTAGGCACCAAGCTGGGAGAAGCACCTAAACACCACTATATAGTCCTCAAGTTAAAAAATTGCATATTTTGGGCCAGGCGATAGCACAGCGAGTAGGAATTTGTCTCACAAGCAGCCGACCTGGGTTTGATCTCCAGCATCCCATATGGTCCCCTGAGCACCGCTAGGAGTAATTCCTGAGTGAAGAACCAGGAGTAAGCCCTGAGCATTGCTGGGAGTGGCCCAAAGAGATCCCAAAAATAAATTAGTAAAAATTTCATATTTTATTATATTAAGTTACATGTAAAACCCCTTTAATGGAAAGAATCCTGCACCTACACTAAAGTATCATCATTCTTCACTTTCTACATCATTACCACTTTCCTCTCCTCGGTACTAGTAGACACTACAATTATTTCAATTTAGTAAAATTTTACCTAATAATTTGACCACTTTTAATTAACAAATGTTAAAAAAACTGAGGCATGCAAACTTTTTAATCTATGCCTATTTCTAAATTGAAAACAACTGAAAAAATTTAAATAAATTACATCTGGACTGAGAAATATGCCAAGTTTCAGTCCAATGCAAATTAAAATAGCTTAGATGTACACTGCTTAAATGAATTCTAAGTATTTTTAAAAATTATTCATTATAGTTGTGATTCCACAATTCTGATAGATTTACTTGTTCCACTTCAATTAGCTAATGTCAATGGAACCATAGATGAAAAGATCATTGTCATGGCACTCTTGCTTGAATCTTTATGTCTTCTGTATCATTGTAAACTAATTTTCCTTTACTTAGTTACTAGGGATACTTCTATATTAACTGCTGAAATTTTTTGTTTTTAAATCCTTGACCATGAGAAGGCAATAGAACTTTTCTTTATGAACAATCATAATTTTATTATATCTTCCTACAATAGCTCACAGTATGAATTTCCTCACACCAAATCACATGAAATATTCTAATCTACTAAGTTCTAGATAATGCCCTAGCTCAGATAAATAATCACATACCCATGCCTAGTTTATCAATCTTACCTCTGGAATATAAATAAAATATAGATGTAAGTATAGCTGTACTTATCTGTTTACTTCTCTATGTTGTAGCCTATTTTATTTCAAACTATATTTAAGCTAGGAAGAGGAATCCCATAAAAGAATTTAAACAGAGTAATAATTACATAAATATATTTGCTAATAATTATTGTGATATTGTATAATGCTTAGTGTGGGTTCTTTCTTCATACTAATTATCAGACTAAGCAGTAACATTTAATTTTCACAAAAAATACAATAGTTCCTTGTTATTGATCTCTATTTTCTGAGTAAACTCAAATTTTACAGAAATTAAGCAGTCAAAATAATGTTCATAACTCTAAGAAAGTTCAATAACTAAGACTCAGACTTATACTTTATATCCTGAGCCTAAGTTCTAAGCAACTAAATGCTAGGTCAGAATGTTAGCAAAAAACAAATCTTAATAAAGAGAGAAGTACAAGTGACCAAGATAAGATGAGTTGAATATGAAGTTCACAAATTAAATTCAAACCATCAGTTGGCACTCGTTTGTGGGACATAAGAATACATATCATGAGACTAATACTCAAAGACAATTAAAACAAGGATCAGGAGGATTGATTCACCGTTGGAAGCTTGCCTCAAGTGTGGTAGGAGAAGGCAGTTGGAATAGAGAATTGAGAACTGCTACAATAATAGATGGAAATTGTCACTGTTGATAAGAACTGAGTTCTGAAAGTAGTTAAAGGAACAAATGTGATGACATCTCAGTACCTGTATTGCAAAGCATAATGCCCAGAAGGAAAGAAAGCAAGAATGAGAAAGAAAGAAAAAAAATGCTGCCGTTGAGCAGACTTGGTTGGGGTGTGGATGGCGGGAAGGAAACTGGGGACACTTGTGTTGGGATATTGCTGAATGGATGGGTGTTGGAATTTTGCATAATTTAAATTCAATAATGAACTGCTTTGTAACTGTATCTCACAATGATACAATTTTTTTAAAAAATCCCACCCATCGATGCAGAGGGAATACAGTTTAACTCTAAGCTTTCTGGCAGTAAAAACAATCAGGGAGCAATTGTTTCATAAGCATTCACAGTATAAACATTATTAAATATAAAACAAATGCAAATATGCATAATAAAATGAAACAACAACCACTCAAGGAGGTGCAAAAAATTTAATGGTAAAATATAAGCTAAATAAATTTACATAAACTGATGGTTGTAGAAATTTTAGTAACAGTGAGCAAAATTGAGTGCAGATTTTTCTTAGGCTGGAAGAAAAAACTACCTTAATAAAACCATCTAATTTTTCTCCTTCAGAGGTCTATCTGTTCAAGTACCTTATCAATTATAATATTTCATTATTTACATTGTCTATCTTTAGTTTAGCAGAAAAAGAAAGAAGTAAGTATATATTTGTCCTGTTTGTAATCTCTTTATTCTCCATTCAAGTTGAAGCCATACTATTAGCATCTCTTAGTCTCTAATCAAAGATATAATAATCATATTCAAACTCAAGTAATTTTTATTACAGAATGTAATAAAAGGGATGGAGAGATAGTACAGTGGGTAGGACCTTGCATTGGGCCAACCTGAGGTTTGACTACTAGCACCCCATTTATTTTATTACCAGTAATAAAAATGTGTATTTTCCGACCCTGAAAGAGCCCTTAATACAACAGCACTAAGATAGGCAAACAAAGGAGTACCTGGTAAATTTCAGGGGCAAACTAGGCTGCCAAAACGAAGAAGGACTAAAATGACTGTCTGTACTTTCAATGCACGTACGCTGGCATCGGAAGCATATATTGAGGACCTGATGGTGCAAGCGTAAAAGATCAAGTATGACATCATTGGTCTGACTGAGACAAGGAGGCGACAATCACATCATGCCGTTTTGAACACCAGAGAGAACTCTTCCAAGGAACATGCGATGAAAGAGGCGTCGGTGGCATCGGTGTCCTTGTCCAACACAAGCGAGGCCATGAACACTGATTCATTTGAATGCCTAACAAACCATATTGGACAATTACACTTGAAGAGATGTGGCCCACTGCCAGCAATTTCTATCTTTGTTGTCTATGCACCAACATCCACATACAAGGAAGATGAAATTAAGAAATTTTACACGGAACTGGAGGAGTTCTATAAAAAGATCACACCTTCTACAAGATCGTAGTTGGCGATTTTAATGCCAAGAGCCAAGATAGGACCGAGAAGATCAACTGAAGAACTCCACATTGGGACCCATGGCATAGAATGGAATGAACAGAGTGAGAGACTATCTGAGTTCATCATGTCCACCAAGACCACTCATGGGAGCTCACAGTTCCAGAAGGCTGAAGCGAAACGTTGGACATGGGAATCTCCTCGTGGACAGTACCACAAAGGAATTGACCACATCATCTTCAACCGAAGGTATTGCCTGACCGATGTCGCTGTCGTCCCAAAATTCCAAACAGGATCAGACCACCGTCTTTTTCATGCAAAATTCTACTTCACGCCAATAGGGAGAAAAGGCTGCAAAGTTTAAGAAGAGAACTCCCAGAACGACCACCAATTGGGAACTTTTTGGAACCATTGCAGCAACATGGGAAGATCCCATCATTGATGACATCAATGAAGAATACAACCGACTGGTTCAGCACCTCCAGGAGAGTGCGAAGAATGCCCAGAAAAGAAAGACAAAAAAGGATGTCTTTCTTCAAAAATTCTCAGCTCATTCGCTAACGTGGCAAGGCGCGAGCCTCAGGAGACCAAATGCTAACATCCAAGCTCTCAAAGCAGTGCAGAGAAGCAATAAAGGAAGGCCTTAAAGAGAGAAGAACAGAAATACTGGAAGAGGCAGCAGAAGTAGGGAAAAGCATTTGCAACACCACCTGTCCTTCGCCAACTATAGGACCAAGATGACTGCCCTCCGACATTCTAATGGATCTATCACATCTTCCAGAAACAATGGAGAAGATTATCCATAACTTCTACTCAGATCTCTTTGATAGCCACGTCCACCTGCCCACATACCAAATTCTGCAGGATGGATATGTCATTCCCAATGTTCTCCCTTCTGAAATCCGACATGCCATTTCGTCGGTAAAGAAGGGAAAAGCACCAGCCCCAGACAAAATCAGACCTGAAAACCTGAAGAATCTGCCATCAGTACTCATCAGTAACTGGCTCGGCTCTTCTCATGCTACCTGTCTGATTGTAAGGTGCCCTCCCAATGGAAAACCAGCAGGACAGTTCTACTGTTCAAGAAGGGAGACATTCACGACATTGGTTTATATTGCCCCATCTGCCTGTTGTCCATCTCTACAAGCTGTTCACTGGATTCATTCTGAACAGGGTTGGCAGAACATTAGATGAAGGACAACCATGCAAGCAAGCTGGCTTCCAAAAAGGACTCAGCACATTGACCATATCCACATGGTAACCAAGCTCATTGAGGTTTGTAGGGAGTTCAAGATGCCACTCTGTCTCACGTTCATTGATTTAAAGAAAGTCTGTTTCTGTTGAGATAGAAGCGGTTATCGAAGCCCTAGCCAAACAGGGTGTTCAAACCCAATACATCAAGATTCTACGTAAGCTCTATTACGGACTCACCACCAGGATCTCACCATTCTACAAGGAAGTGATTATTGATGTAAAAGAGCGGTTCGGCAGGGTGATACCATTTGACCAAAACTCTTTAGCGCCACCCTCCAGAACATCATGGGACAATTAGAATGGGAAAGAATGGGAGTGAATATAGACGGTCAGCAACTACACCACCTCTGCTTCGCTGATAACATCGTTCTTATAACACCAAACATTAGCCAAGCAGCACAAATGTTGGCTGACTTTGACTGAGGATGTGGAAAGATAGGTCTATAGCTGAATATCAACAAAACTATGTTGATGAGAAATGAACTAGTTCTGGAGACCCCCATTCACTCTCAATGGAACAAACATCTCTGAATGCAGCAGTTATGTGTACCTAGGTCGACAAGTCAACATGATGAATGACCTAAAACCTGAGCTGTGCAGGAGAAAGTGAGCGGCATGGACTACCTTCAAAAGCAACGAAGAAATAGCTAAAAAGAACAAGAACCTCCAGCTCGGGCACATCTCTTCAACTCCACTGTTCTCCCTGCATTAACATACACCTGAGAGACCTGGGCCCTACGAAAGCAGGATGAGAATGCTATTCGGGTCTCCCAAAGAGGAACTGAAAGAGCTATGCTTGGAATATCATGCCTCACTCAAGTGAGAGAAGGAATCCAGAGATCCGACCTCCATCGCTGTTCCAGAGTCAGGGACACTGTCTCATTTGCCAAGGCATCGGAAATCAGATGGGCTGGACATGTAATGCGATTTGGAGATGACCACTGGACTAGAGCCATTACCAACTGGATCCCACATGATGTCAGAAGATCACGTTTCCGCCCACCTACAACATGGTCAGACTTCTTTGTCAAGACCATGAATGAATGGTTTGAGGTTCTTCATTTTCCTGAAATAACCAGATGCTATTGGGCTACACTGGCACATTATAGGGTCAAATGGAAATGTTACTGGGGCCCGCTAGAGGAAATCCAAGAACAACGGGATGTCTAGTGGTCTAGTGAAATCTGGAAGATATTTCCAAACAATCTTTTTTTTTTTTTTTGGGGGCAGTCACACCCAGCGACGCTCAGGAATTACTCATGGCAGAGCTCGGGGAACCTTATGGGATGCTGAGGCTCAAACCTAGGTTGGCCGCATGCAAGGCAAATGCTCTATCCACTGTGCTATTGCTCCACCCCTCCTAAACAATATTAATCCAACCACTAAATATTCTCTCTTGCATGCTTTTTCTTCTCTCTACTTCTTATAGCACTATTCAGTAAAACTTCGTGAGACTGAAAATTTTCTAAATCTGCGATACGTGATGATGATAACCCAAAGGACATGATAAGTGAATAGTGTAACAGAGGAAATAAATGTTCAATTTAATTCACTGTATCACTGTCTTCCCGTTCATCATTGATTTGCTTGACCAGTAACATCTCCATATCTCCTGTCTCATGCAAGTAGAGCCCAAGGGCACCTGCTTGCTCCAGGAACATAAAGAGCCTCAAACCATTCCATCAGGTCATGGGAATGAGGTCTATAATTGTTACTGGTATTTGGCATAACAAATACGACACGGGTAGCTTTACAGGCTCTGCCATGTGGGTAGCATATTCTACCCACATCAATTTAATTAATTTATTTTAATTGCTTACGACTTTACATTTAAAGTTTTAATTTACATTAAAATAGCCACCTTTGATTAGTGGATACTATATTGGATAATCCAATTCATGAAATATGAGTAATTGTTAGTAAGCCAGAGACTTTGTATTACTTGCTAGTAATTTTCATATCGTAGATAACAATGAAAGAGGGAGGTAGAATTTTTTTCATGACAATTAACAAAAAAGAAATTCAAAACTGAGGGAAGTAGTAAAGAGGTTTGAACTTGCTTGTTGTGATTATCCACAGATGGGAATTATTCCAGAATGATATAATTCAGCAAATTTACTCCATGGTTTTCAGTAATTTTTCAACTGTGGACCCACGCCAGTGTACACCAATGATTGAAAACCGCTATGCTGACTTTTATCAATAACTCAGATCCACATTTCCCAAAATGAGCAATGCCTTCCTTATTGATCTGGAACAATCAATAAAACACTGGTAGTATCTACTACAATTGTGGGATGTTTTCTCACTTTAAAGAGGCAAATTTCTGTAGAGTTGTTTAGTGATTTTTAATTTTTTTTTCTGAAAAGGGGTATCAGACTATATGAGTTTGGGAATTCTGATCTAGATCATTTTCAACTCTCTGTTCTTCACGATGTCAATTTCTTGTAAGGCAAGCTCATACGGTGGATGAAATATGTCTACCAATGGCTGCCTGGTCAATGTGCTTTGTCGACTATATGACAAGATAAAGCACAGTTTCAAAAGATCTTTTAGATGAGCAATAAACTATTTTTCACTCCCGAAAAACACTTCTGTTTCTTTAGCTTACCTTGGGTCACATGTCCCTCCTTGAGCCAGTTAGGTGTCCAGTGGAAAGTCTATCACATAAATGGCTTTAAGTTGAACCGCATAGCCCCTCACCAGATCAAGATGGAAATCAGATTAAAATTGTGAAGGAAAAATAGGAAGATAAAAATGTAAAATAAATATTGAAGTCAAAATCACAGTTTATGAGGTTTCCATAAGTATTTGACAAAATACTACGGTATTTTCAGTATTTATCTAGTCAATAAAAATAATATATTCATATTGGCAATGAGAGGAATCTCAATGACTAGAAAGAAAATTTTACGTCTTCTGTGCCCTAGTATATCTTACCAGTATTCTCATTGTAGTTATATAATCAGGTTAGCATGTGTATCAATAACTTATCTAATTAAGCATATTTAAGACTTCACTTTCAAAAGAATTTTAATTTAACATAAATTTTGTTCCATGATTTTCTTGTGTTCGCTAAAATATCATATGTAATGCAACTATTTTTCTAATATCCTTTCTAAATTTAACCTAAGATCTTTTGTTTTTCTAAATACTTGACATGCACATGTTGCATATAAATTATAGTTGGTAATACTTTTGTAACAGACTGAATAAAGAGGAATGATTCATTTAATTTCTACTACAGCATCTTTTAGAATCCCAGTAGTTAACTACAACATAAAATTATAAATCCCTTTTGTCCTGTGTGCTTTAATCCTATTAACTCTTCTTATCTCATTAAAAACTTAGGTTTTAGGCTGTAAATTCCTCTTTGAGTCTTGTATTATTTTGAATATCACTGAATATTTATCTACTTTTTATTTTGTTTGAACTTTAATTTTGTGAAAATTATAGGAAAATGTATAAATTCAATCTCCTTGGCCCTCCTTTAATTTATTCATTGTTTTACTTGTCAGTGAGGACAGAAAAATGAGAAGAGTTGACCCCTGATTCTTATTTCAGCATACCGTGCCCCTATGAAATTATTTGACTTGAGCTACCTCACTTATACCTTTTCCAGGGATTTTTGTTAGTGTGTTTGGCATATTAGAGTTGTGGAATATTACAAACATTAATAAAATTTAAAATTAAATTTTAGGCCTGGAGACTTGGGTAGGGCATGACAGCAGTTATTTCTGGGTTTAATCCCTGATACCATACATGGTCCCTTAAGGACTGCCAGAAGTGATTCCGGAGCACAGAACCAAGTATAATTTCTGAGGACAGAATCAGTATAACTTCTGAGGACAGAATCAAGTATAACTTCTGAACACAGTCAGATGTGGTTAAAACCAAAATATTTTAAAAAATAATTATAGATTTTATTTATACTGGCACATGCTATGGTCAAATGGAAACGTTACTGGTGCCCACTAGAGCAAATCGATGAATAAAGAGATGTCAAGTGATCAAGTGACTATAAGATTTAACTCTGTATTTTTTTATGTAAATTAGAATGTAACTTTTATTATACTGTATTAAATGGTTTTAATTTCCTTATTTATATAAGTTAAAATCATATAGAAATCACAAATTGGCTTTTTAATTTTTTTTTATTTTATTTTATTTTTATTACAAAAAATGTTCATGTTTGGATTTTCACCATTCAATGTTCCAGCACCCATCCCTCCACCAGTGCCCATTTCCCACCACCAATGTTCTTGATTCCCTCCCCCCAACCCTAGCCTGCCTCTATGGAAGGTTCTCCATCGCTTTTCCCTCTTTCTCTTTCTCTCTTTCTCTCTTCCTTCTCTTACATATTGTGGATTGTAATACATATACTTAGATGTTATCAAGTGTATCTTTTTGCCTGTATTTAATGCTAAGTTCTATGTGGTAATAGAGTTTCGACAATCATTGGCACACTGTTCCCTTCTCTGTCTTACCTAACCTCTGCTCCCACTTGTTTGTGGTAATTTCCACCTTTGACAAGATTGCCTAATCCAAGTTTCTCCTGAGCTTGGATATTGGTATCATAATATGATATATAAGATAATATACATATATATATTTATGTCATGCAAATAAATGCAGTCATTCTATATCTATCTCTCTCCTTGTGGCTAATTTCACTCCCTATGATCCTCTTCATGTCCATCCATTTATAAGCAAATTTCATAACTTCATTTTTCCTAACAGCTGCATAGTACTCCATTGTGTAGATGTACCAAAGTTTCTTTATTCAGTCATCATTTTCGGGCACTCTGGTTGTTTCCAAATTCTGGCTATTGTGAATAATGCTGCTCTGAATATAAAAGTAGGGATGGTGTTTCCGCTGCATGTTTTTGGATTCCCAGGAGTGGTATGACTGGGTAAAATGGGAGTTCAATTTCTAGTCTTTGGAAGAATGTCCATAAAGTTTTCCAAAAAGGATGTACCAGTAGACATTACCACCAGCAATGGATGAGTGTCCCCTTTTCCCCATATCCATGCCAGGACTTGTTGTTCTTGCTCTTTTTGTCCTAGTATCTGTAGTGTTAGATGATATATAATTATTGTTTTGATGTGCATCTCTCTGATGACTAATGATAATGAACATATTTTCATATGTCTTTTGGCTGTTTGAACTTCTTCCTTATGAAACTTTCTGCTCATTTCATGGCATACAGACTCTCAAAGTAATTTCTGATGATCTTTTTGATTTCTGTGGTTTCTGTAGTGATGTCACCATTTTCATTTCTGACTCTGTTTATTTGGGTTCTCTCTTTCCCTGTCCTTACAAGTCTTGCCAGTGGTTTGTCGATCTTGTTTGGTTTTTCAAAGAACCAGCTTTTTGGTTTCATTAATCTTTTGGATTGTTTTTTGGGCGTTCAGCTCATTGATTTCCTCTCTAAGCTTTATTATTTCCTTCTTTCTGCCCTGGTTGGGTTCCTTTTGTTGGTCTTTTACTAACATTTTGAGCTGTGAAGTGAGGTTATTTATGTGGGCCCTTTCTCCTTTCCTGATGAATGCTTGCAGAGCTATGAACTTTCCTCTTAATACTGCTTTTCTGTGTCCCACAAGTTCTGATAGTTGGTGTTTTCATTTTCATTTGTTTCCAGGAATCTTTGGATTAGCTGTTTGATTTTTTCTGTGACCCACTGGTTGTTCAGCGGTGAGCTGTTCAGTTTCCAGGTATTTGGTTTAACTCCCTGTTTCTATATGTGGTTAACTTCCATTTTCAGTGCACCATGGTCTGTAAAAATAGTTGACACAATTTCTATCTTTTTATTTTATTGAGGTATATTTTATGGCTCAGCATCTGGTTTATCTTGGAGAATATTCCGTGTGCACTGAAGAAAATTGTATACAGCTTTTTTGGCATGAAAGACCCTGTATATATCAACCAGCCCTCTATCTTACATTTCTTCCTTCCAGGGCTATATTTTTTGGTGAGTTTCATTCTTGTCGATCTATCAAGAGTTGATAAAGATGTGTTGAAGTCTCCCACTACTATTGTGTTGCTGTCAATGTCTTCTTTGAAGTCTATTAGCGTTGTATTGCGATGGCCCCTCGTTGGGTGTATATATGTTTAGAAGTGTAATTTCTTTCTAGTATACTCATCCCTTACTTGTTAAGAAATGACCTTCACTGTCCCTTCTAACCTTTTTTGCCTGAAGTCTATGTTGTCAGATACTACTATGGCCACACTGGTCTTTTTGGAGGAGCTGTTTGTGTGGAGAATTGTCTTCCAGCCTTTGACTTTGAATCTGTGTTTGCTCTGATTGTTCAGATATGTTTCTTGTAGGCAGCAGAACATTGAATTCAGTTTTTTAATCCATTTTGACACTTTGTGTCTCTTTATTGGCTCATTTAGGTAATTGATGTTGAGATAGATTATTATCTTAGGATTTTGTGCCATTTTTTGAATAAGTTTGTTGCACTTTTAGGGTTTGTTTTATCATACATCAGTTCCTTCAGTCCTTCTTTTAAAGCTGGTTTTGAGTCTATAAAGTTCTTAATATGTTGTTCATCTATGAAGTTGTGTATATTTCCTTCACAAATGAATGTGAGTCTAGACGGGTAAAGAATTCTTGGTGAGGCCTTCATTTTGTTGAGTCTTTTCACGATATCCCACCATTGTCTTTGGGCTCAGAGTGTTTCCTCTGAAAATCCGCTGTAAATCTTTCTTTGATCTTGCAGCTTTCAGTATTTTATCTCTATCTATGGTTCTTGTTATTTTTATTAGGATATGCCTTGGAGTATTCTTATTTGGGTTTCTTTTTAGATGGTACCCTTCGAGCTTCCTAAAACTGTTAGCATGCATTCTCTAGTTCCAGGAACTTTTCAGCAATGTTTGCTTTGATAGTTGCTTCTTCGTAAGGATTTTCTACTTGTCCCTCTGACACTCCAATGATCCTTACGTTATTCCTTTGGATTCATCTTGAGTATCTCTTGTTGTCTGTTTGTTTACTGTTAGTCTTTTTGCCATCTTGTGCTGTTGTCGAGAAAGTCTCTGCACCTTATCTTTGAGCTCATTGATTCTGTCCTCAGTGGCTGTTACTCTGCTGCAAAGGCCTTCCAGTGAGTTTTTCATTTCCCCCATCTCATTTTTAATGTCTGTTATTTCTGCTTGCATTTTCATTTCCATTTTCTTCACTTCTGCTTTCATATCCTCTTGAATTTTATTGGTTCTGTGTTCCATTACTTCCTTGAGCTCCTTTTTGCATCCTTAACAGCTCTCTTCGAAATTGCTTATTGGATAGATCATATAGCTCACCATTATTGCTTGGCTCCTCTTGGCATCTGGCTTCGCTTATGGAACGTGACATAATTCTGCATTGCTTTACCATTATGATTGTTTTAGGTTGCAACTTGACTGTACTGGGCACTGTGTGTCTGGGCAGTGCAGTAAAGGTTGTTGATGATTGTTCACTGATTTTGAGGGATGTAGGGAGTACTGTGGCAAATTGGGGTACTGTTTCTTTCTCTTGAAGATATTACCTTCCTTTGGGGCTGAATTTCTTTCCTTTTGTATTAATGAGCAGCCGCCTGCCTAGCCAGCCACACAACCAGGAAGAGTACCTGAAGTGGAGGCAGACCGGTGTGAGAGGTCAAAATATCTGTTTACTTCTGTTTCCGCTCAGACTTCTGGGTGCTGTAGTTTCATCTTCTGCCGAGACCTTGGGCTCTGCCACCTCCCCCCGCATCCACCCGGCCAGGCCAGTCATGCAACCAGGAAGAGTACCTGAGGTGGAGGCAGACCCTTAACTCTGAATTTTAAAGATAGTTTTTTCACTTCCGTATGCCTTTGGAGAAACTGTTTTCTATTTTCTCTTTCTACTCCTTAGATATACTATGTTAGAACAACAGAACATGAAAATTTGTGTATCCATATTCACTTCCACTTATCTTTCTACTTTTTCTTTCTTCTCCTAAGTCAGATGTCTAGATCTGAACTTATGTATCATCTACCTTGGAGATTTTCATGGTTTCCCATGTTAGACCCTCCTCTACACTCAGGTATGATTTTGTTATAGCATCTACTTATCTATATTATATTTATCTACTTGTTTCTCTCTAGAATATTTCTATCTTTCCACATAAAGAAAAATATCTCTTAGAGTTATTTTGTCCTTCAGGCCCCAAACCTATTGTACATTCTGTTCCCAATTTATAGAATATTCCACCATCCATTTATCACTCAGATTGTTCTTTTAAGAAAATTCAAGAAAGAATACTCCTAGTCATATCATGTCCATCTTGAAGAGACGCAGTAGTTATCCAACACACAGAATATATATAATAATGTCGAATTTTTTAGACCGTAGGACATAATGTCCATTATAATTGACATGCCAATATGAAGATTGCCTATATATGCAACCCAAAATATCATTACCCTCTTCTCTCCCTTCTCCTACCCCTAAAATCTTTCATTACTTTGATCTTCTTATATTTATCAAGTATTCATTCGAAAAGAAAGTTACACATAAGAGATCTCAGAGAACTGTTGAACAGGATAATAACTGCCCCATGTTGCACAAAAATACTTTCCAAATTCAAAGTCCTTGTACACTCTTTTTTATTTAATTTATCATGACTTACCATCTTACAAAGTTGTCAGTACATAGTAGGTACTCAATCAATATTTATAGAATAAATGAATGTGTGAGTGAATGAATAAGCATAGGTATTTCTCGTTTATTCATGTTTAAAGTGTTTTATAAATTTTCTGCAATATTCTAAGCAGGAGGTAGGCAGTGGGCTGAGGAGGGAGGAGTTTGGGAAGAATTTCATATGATGTGTCTGCATGTGTATGGGTGTTTGTGTGGGAATCCAAATCTGAGAATGCCTAAATGTGCATCACTCACCACATTTTGGTGCCAGAGGGAAGGGCTTTTTTCATTGCTGCTTATTGCTTCTCATCCACCCTTTGTCCCTTTCTCCTAGCACACCATATTGGCAGTAGGCCTTCCCCACTCTTGGTTTCCACCCTCACAGTTTTTTTCCTCCTACTGTAATGGAAAACATGTGGCATCTCTTAGAATACAAGTTTAGAAAAGAGAATCTAGCAGTGACTAGTTTAAAGAAGAAGAGAATTATAAGAGAAGCACTGGCAGAGAACTAGTTCTACATCTTTGAGAACCTGGATTTCCTTCCCAGCAATACAGAAACAAAACTAAACAGAAAAAGGAATTTAAGGGAAACTTTTGTCACAACTGAATGGTTAAAGAATACACTTGAGCATGGTCATACTTACGTTTTCCAGATCACGGATTCTAATTCTTGCCTGTTAATTACAATGATCTGGGTTATTTTGTAAATTCTAAGTGCCTGGATATTCACCCCAGATTAATAAAATCAGGATCTTTTAGGTGAAACTGAGCTATATTTCAAAAAAAACCCAGCTGGTTCCAATTTGCATCAAGCTTAATACCACTGCACTGAAACAAAAACTTATTTCTGGTCTCTATGGTAACCCCAGAAATACCTTCAATTTCTTGTGAAGTAATTTCCAACTAAGAGGCACATATATTCTCTATATTTAACATATTTATGAGTAACCCATAAATCTATGGCTTTTAATTAAGTGCCTAATGAACTTGATAAGATAGTAGGTACAATCTAAACCTATATTTTGTTGATTTTGAGATTTTCTCTCTAGTTCCCATTTAATCGATGGCTTACATTAACCCTTGATGTTTCAAGAAACGATTATATCTCATAGTATAGCCTTTATTTATAACCACCCCTCCTTTTGGATTTCAATCATTTAACAAAGCCCCTCTTGCTGAGTCAACAGCTGGTACTAAGAGACCCTTATGTAGCTCAGAAATAGTCTTTTTCATCCAGACCTACACAAAAAGCAGATCACTGACTTGGAGTTTTTAACAGGCATGTGGACATGATATATAAGTGCCAAATTTGGTATGAGGTAGATGATTTGCTAAATCCAATCAGCCCCAAAGGACACTTAGCTCTTCCAGTACATTTTTCGTTACCACATCCCAACCTGAAAAACAGACTTATTTTCCTCTTTCTCTGTTCCCCCTTGAATTTTCAAAATTAAACTTTAAAAAACTACAACATATGCTTTCCATGTTTAACACAGTTTAAGCAGGATTTTCTATTACTTTCAAAAAATCAATTCTAATACATCATGAATAGATAGTCTAAAACAATGGGATTAGTAAACTAAAAGAATTACAGAGATATATTATTTTAATTTTGGAGGGCCCACAGTCAGTGCTCAGAGGTTCTACTTAATATCTGATTTAGGATCATTCCAGGAAGTCCTCAGGAGACCAAATGTAAGCTTGGGATCAAATCATGGTTGGATGTATGCATGACAATATCACCAGCCTCCCAAGGACTATTTCATCTAAACACTCAATTTAAAATTAGAATTAAGAGGTTGAGGTATGGGTTAGTAATCAAGAGCTTTACCTAAAGGCATGAAGCTACAATTTCCATATCTAGGACTAATTCAGATCAAATAATCCAATAGCACCGGAGTTTGTTATCCTTGGAATGATAATAAATTATGCTATTTCATGCATGTGACAATTACTATGTATGACCATCCCAACTACAGTGTGTGACCCCTTACTGTTGCAACAATAACAGAGAAGAAAGAGAAGGAAATGAACATTCAGGCCAAAAGAGTTAAAGTAATTTATACATATTAACCCATTTCTCCTGGTCTTCAATTTTTTAAGAGGATTTTGATATCCTGTGTTTTCACTGCAAACCATTGCTCATTTGGCTAAGCTGTAAAGTTTTCTATACTGTGAACTTTCACTTCAGTTTTCCAATGCTGTTAGATTAGCTGTGATGACCCTATTTTTTAAAATGTCATGTAATTTCCTTGGAAGGAACTCTCTAGAAATATATATTTAGTCCTCTCTCAAAAGACATACTTGAAGTCTATAGATAGCATTTGATTTTTAAATGTATACGTAATGAAAGAATATATAAAACTGTTGAAAATATAGATCCACAATGTACCCCCAACCAAAAAAAATTAAAAGTTCTATCCATCTAGACTGCTTTAGAAAATGATGTTGCTGAATATATAAAATACTTGAATCTAAATTTAAAAAATACTCCCCCCTCCTCTTGATTAACCAGATTGTCCCCTCCCCTATATAGGAACACTATGTGCCTGAGCCCACTTGCCATCTGTCACCACATTTTCCTAACTTCTCTTCCACCCCTCCTCTTACACAATCTTATCACATAAAAATATTAGATTTCAGGGATTTGTATAATTTCATTAACTTTTCTGAGCCAAGTGAAAATAGAGGAAGTACTAATTTATCAAAGAGACTCAGTTTTTGAGTGTTTAACAGATAGTCATGAGAGCCAGCAATGCCCCTTAGGTAAAGCATATGTAGTTTGGAAAAACAAATATACACCCCCATTATGGCATTTCCTGTTAGGAGTTTTCAGGTGTTCTCCATTTTGCAGAGAAGAATTGGATAGTTTCCAGAGAGCCCTGACTCATATAGCATCATATTGCTTTATTACCTTTTTGTAAAGAATTGTGAGTTTCCTCTGATCGTTAGAATGCATATTAGTCAATTGGGGATTATTTCTGTCTCTGTTCCTTGTCACAATTTGGAAAATTATTTTTTAACAATCCAAGAAAAGCGTTCTTGTACTCATCCCAATATTTAGGTTAAAACTTAAGAATCTTTCCTTGTGTATTCTTTATCCCGCCTGCTACATCAAGTTAACAACAATTCTTAGCCAACAATATTGCTCCTAGATTCCACAGGAGTCTTTTCTTAAAATTGGGGTGTTGGGGCATATCCAGGGGTGCTCAGGGCTTAGTCTTGGCTCTATGCTCAGGAATCACTCTTGGAGGGGATGAGAGGGACTATAAGCAATGCCCACAGGGTTAATCATGTACAAGGTAAGCACCTTAAACCATGAACCATCTCTCAGACCTACACATGCGTTTTTAGAAATGTCTAGGAAGACCAGCATATTAAGGTGAGTAAAGAACTAAATATGGCCCTATGATCTGATTTTGTTTCTGCTTCTCTTAATATGTAAGAGAAGAAAAGATATAAACTTCTATTAATAGTTCTTTTCTTTCATACTTATTCCTGGTTATTCTAAAGGCACCTCAATCATGATGATCACTATCCACTCAGCTATTCAATGATCACAGTATTCAAAGAACATAAGATTTATCAAGAAGAAATTCCATGGTTTTAATAGTTAAGACTGATCCCAGTGTCAGTGTATTAACCAAAGTAGAACTCTTGGGAGAAAGGGATTTGCTTTGTTTATAATATAGGCTTCAGGCCTCATTGCCATTTCTGTCATGAGGAAAAAACTGCATCTTGAATTACAGAACAATGTTATATCTATTAAGAGAAAAAGGCAAGGAATAAACAAGAAATACAAAGAAGGAAGGAAGGGACTAAAATATGGTCTAAATCAGAGTTATAAAACTATGAAAGTCTCTTTTAATAAATTATGATTTATTAGAATGTAAAATGTTTTATGTTCTGATCTTTGATGTATTGTTTCTGATTTCCTCTACAGGGTAAAGTTTAATTGGAATATATACTATACCTAACTTGAAAGCCTTGATCACTTGATCACTTGACATCCCATTATTCATCGATTTGCTCGGCGAGCACCAGTAACATTTCCATTTGACCCTATCACGTGCCAGTGTAGCCCAATGGCATCTGGTTGCTTCAGGAATACGAAGAGCCTCAAACTGTTCGTTCAGGGTCTTGATGAAGAAGTCTGACCATCTTGTAGGTGGCGGCCACATGATCTTTTGACATCCCGTGGGATCCAGTTGGTAACGGCCCTAGTCCAGCAGTTGCCTCCAAATCACATTACATGTCCAGCCCATCTGATTTTTTGATGCCTTGGCAAATAAGACAGCATTTCCTGTTCATCAATTTGCTCGGTAGGTACCAGTAACACCTCCATACGTCCTGTCGCAAGCAAGTGTAGCCCAATAGTATCTGCTTGCTCCAGGAACAGGAAGAGCCTCAAATTATTCCTTCAGGTCATGGGAATGAGGTCCATAATTGTTACTGGTTTTTGGCATATCATATAAAATACGGGTAGCTTGCCAGGCTCTGCCATATAGGTGATATACTATCAGTAGAAGGCTCTCATCTGGAACATTTACTGATGAAACTCAATGAGTAAAGATTAGCTTTTCTCTTGGGTGGAGCTCTGAAGAGCTGTGAAATCTGGATGTTGAGAATGACTGATCTCTTTGTATGGGGTTTCCTCTGGCTTCTTCCTAGGCTCACTGGACTGACGGGGCATGGCTAGAACCTTCCTAGAACTGTATACAGTCTATAAATGCGAAAGATCCTGGGAAGAACCTGATCCTAAAATCTAGTACTATCTAAGATTATCATGTGGCCACAGAGTGGCTGCAAACCAAAGGAGCTTTGGGTCTGGAGTGTCTCTCTTCTGGATTGCTGGCATGGAGGTGGAGGAATGGGAGAGGAGCCCAAATCCCAGCTCCGGCCAGTTGGTCCATCCCCTGCACATATGAGTGAACCTTTGAGCAATATTGGATTAGGTCAGGAGTTGGCTGAGCCTTTACTGCCCTCCGGAAATTTTACTGAAGGGCTATAAAATCAATACATATCTACAGAAAAAAAAGACAAGGAAGGGAAGAAGAAAAGAAAAAATACAGAAGTCTACAAGATGGCACTGATAGCAAGGATGATAATGACATTACCAGTGTTGGCTAGTGCCACAGATTGATTGCACACATGGTGCCTTTTTAGCCCATTATCACTTATCCTCCCCAAACCTTGAGCTGCAGCTTTATTCATCAGGATAGGATTTTCTTTTTGCTGTACAAAACAGCTCCAATATCTTATGGTACATGTTATATACATGACAGATCAGTAGGAGACTTTTATTATAGAGTCAAGAGCTTGGGTTTCTAAAAACTTCTCAAAGCAAATTAGCCTCCCTGAGACAAGAAACCATGGTATCCACACACTATACCTAAACTCTTTTTTCTACATGTGAAATACCTTATTTACTCTCAGATGACATCAGCCGGACTTCCAGATGGAGAGAGCAGTGGCTCCTGGTGCCTGGGCCAGATAGCCATCAGCTGTCCAGGAAGGAGAAGCAGCTCCTGGTATCTAGGCCCAAGGGCCAGCTCCAGAGCTGCAAGTCCTGTGACTGAGCCCGAGGGCTAGCACTAAGGCTGCAGGGCAACAGGTAAACAGCTCACAGGGCAACAGGACAAACAGCAGAGAAACAAAGAAATAGATTATGGACACAGAGTATCAGAGAAACAGAGGCAACAGGACAAAATGGTGACACAGGGAAATGGAGTTAGGGACTTGGATACATAGAGAAATGAGGAGAAAAGAGGCCCTGAAGAGAAAAGCCCTGAGCAGAAAGGACCTAAGAAAAGAGGCTCTGAGAAAAGAGGTCCTGGGAGAGGACCTGCAAGGTGCTGCCCTGAACAAAGACATCCAGAAGAGAGAGGCCCTGAAGAGAGGAGCCTGCACAGATGCCCCCGAGGAGAGCAGCCTGAGAACCTGCCGGAGAGCCCGAGTGCCCCAGAGAGAGGGTCCTGCAGTGCGCTGTTGGACCTAACTCGGGGATGAAGCTGAATGTTCTCTCCCTGTTGAATTACACCCAGAGATGCTCAGAGTGTGGTTGGTGATGCTCATCTGTCAGAACAAGACAAGATGGAATTCAATATCCAGTATTCCAGAGTGCACAGAATACTTTTTGAAGCTAATGATAGAAGTTGGAGACATGCCTGCCAAACATATAGGATGGAGTTGTAACTTCTGAATGAAAAGAATATGAGTGGCTGCATTGGTGGTGGAATACGGATGCTGTCTTCAAATTTGGACCTGATGGACTTTTAAGTTATTTATTTATAGAGTTAACCTTGTATCAAATACTACATAAGTTTTAAGTATGCAACATTGTGAATCAACATGCACTTCCCCTTTGTCCCAGTTTATGAATCCCATCCCTCTCCAGCTCACTTCTCTCTGTTCTTCCATATTTAATTTAATTTATCTATTCATTTCCTTTCATCAATAAATGCTCGAGTTTTGAGGTGTCTACAAGAGTATTCCACCTGCATGGCAGAGCCTGGCAAGCTACCCATGTCATATTTGATATGCCAAATACCAGTAACAAGTATAGACCTCATTCCCATGACCTGATGGAATGGTTTGAGGCTCTTTATGTTCCTGGAGCTTCGGATGCCCTTGGGCTATTTTGCATGTGACAGGACGTATGGAGATGTTACTGGTGCCCGCTCAAGCTAATCGATGATCTACGGAAGACAGTGATACAGTGAGTGATGACATCAGCCATGTAATAGCACTAAATTGAATAGTGCTGGTGTATCTAATATTATACTCTCAGAAGGAGTAGAGTGGCTAAAATTTAGAGCATGATAGGAATGTTTGCCAAAGTAGGCATTGTTTCCTCTTTCTAAGGCAAAAATATAGTAAGAAACTAAGGCAACTTTCACAAGACCTGGGTAATAAGTACAAACATATGTCAATTACATACATAAAGTATTAGAGCTATGTTGAGTGTAAGTCATAGGACATAGTTACACAGAACTAAAGAGTATTATCTACTACATTCTTAGCCAGCAAGATATATCTTATTTGGATGGCACCTCTATATGTATTTTTCAGTTACTCAAAATGTTCAGTAACATATGGCTGTACTAGTGTTTCAATTAAGCCAAGTCAGTAGAAATTTGAAGTTCTTTTAATTTTTACATTTTCAATATAATAAACATTTTTGAACATTTGTGATGATACATTTACCTTTTAAGGAAGTAATTAATAAAATATGAATGACAATTTGAGTAGACAACTGAATATAGGATGTGATTACTGGGAGTATGGGAGGTCAGTGTAGAAGTAGATATGAGATGATGCAATCAAAAATAGGAGTGAGGAAAGGAAGAAGGGATAGAGAGTCAAAAGGAAGGTTTGAAACTAAAATCATTTCTGCTTTTGAGTTCCTTAAGTATAATTCTTTCCTAAAAAGTTCAGGTTCAAATATTTATGAGACAGGGTTACTATTCCTGTTTGAGGCTTGTTGAGTGTAAAAGAAGAAGAAGAAAAATCTGTTTGTGAAGGGAGTTTATAATATACTGAAAAGTTTATTTTATTTTATTAAACATTTTATTATATCACCGTGAGATTACAACGTTGCTCATGTTTAGAGGTTTCAGTCACATAGTGTTCCAGCACCCCGCCCTCCACCAGTGCCCATTTCCCACCACCAATGTCCCCAATTCCCTTCCCCCTCCCATAGCCTGCCTAAATGGCAGGTTCTTTTATCTCTTTTCTCTTTCTCCCTCTCTCTCTTTTCCTTCTCTTACACATTGTGGGTTGCACTACATACACTTAGAAGCCATCATGTGCATTTTTCTGATAGTTGGTATCTTCATTGTCATTTGTTTCCAGGAATCTTTTGGATTTCCTGTTTGATTTCTTCTATGACCCATTTGTTGTACAGCAGTGAGCTGTTCATTTTCCAGGTGTTGGTTTGACTCCCTGCTTCTGTTTATGGTTAACTACTATTTTCAGTGCATCATGATCTGAAAAGATAGTTGACACAATTTCTATCTTTTTTTATTTTGTTGAGGTATGCTTTGTGGCTCAGTATATGGTCTATCTTGGAGAATGTTCCATGTGCACTGGAAAAAAATGTGTATTCAGCTTTTTTGGGGATGAAAAGTCCTGTATATATCAACCAGCTCTCTTTCTTCCATTTCTTCCTTCAGGTCCAGTATTTCCCTGGTGAGTTTCAGTCTCGTCGATCTATCCATAGTCGATAAGGCTGTGTTGGACGTCTCTGACTATTACTGTGCTATTGTTAATGTATTCTTTGAGGTCTATTGATAGTCATTTTAAGTATTTTGCTGGCCCCTTGTTTGGAGCATATATGTTTAGTAATGTGATTTCTTCCTGGTATACATACCTCTTAATTATTAAGAAACGGCCTTCACTGAACCTTTTAACCTTTTTCAGCCTGAAGTCTATCTTGTCAGATAGGAGTATGGCCACACCCGCCTTTTTGGAGTAGTTGTTTGCGTGGAGAATGGTCTTCAAGCCTTTGACTTTGAGTCTGTGTTTTTTCTGATTATTCAGATGTGTTTCTTGTAGGCAGCAGAATGTTGGACTCAGTTTTTTAATCCATTTTGCCACCCTGTGTCTCTTAATTGGTGCATTTAGACCGTTGACGTTGAGAGAGATTATTGTCATTGGATTTTGTATCATCTTTCTGTTTAAACTTGTTGTGGTTTTGGGTTGTCTTATTTTACAATAGACCCTTCAATCCTTCTTTTAGAACTGGTTTTGAGTCTATAAATTTCCTGAGTTGTTTTTATCCATGAAGTTGTGTATCTTTCCTTCGCATCTGAAAGTAATTCTAGCTAGGTAAATAATTATTGGTGAGGCCTGCAGTTCATTGAGTCTTTTCACAATATCCCACCATTGTTTTCAGGCTTGGAGTGTTTCATCTGAGAAGTCTGCTGTAAATATCAGGCATGCTCCTTTGTGTGTGATTTCCTTCTTTGATCTTGCTGCTCTCAGTATTCTATCTCTGTCTATCGTTTTTGTCATTTTAATAAGGATGTGTCTTGGAGTATTCTTATTGGGGTTTCTTTTAGCTGGTATCCTACGGGCCTTCTGTATCTGGGAGCATGATTTCTTCAGTTCAGGGCGCTTCTCAGTGATGATGGCTTTGATAGTTTCTTCTTCATCAGGGTTTTCTTGTTGCCCTTCTGGGACCCCAATGATGCATATGTTGTTTCTTTTGGCCTCAAATCCGATTTTCTCTGGTAGTCTGTTCGTTGATTGTGGTCTTTTTTCCATCTTCTGTTGTTGTCTACAGAGTCTCTGAACCTCATCTTCGAGATCACTAATTCTTTCTTCAGTAGCTGTTACTCTGCTTTGGAGGCCTTCCCCTGTGTTTTTCAGTTCACTTACCTCATTTTTATTATCTGTCATTTCTGCTTGTACTTTGATCTGAAATTTACTCAATTCTGCTCTCATGTTTTCCTGTATTTTATTGACTTTGTATTCCATTGTTTCTTTGAGTTCCTTGTGCATCTTTAACAGTTCCTTCCGAAATTCCTTTTCAGAGAGGTTATATAGCTCATTGTTATTGCATGACTCATCTGTATTAGTGACTTCAATCATAGAGCTTGAAGGAATTCTGCGTTGCTTTACCTTAATGACTACCGTAGGTTGAACATGTGTGTTCTGGGTAACTAGTCAATAGAGTTAGGTGCCTGAATTACTTTGCAGTTAGGGATGGATAAGAAAGAATGTAGGGGCAAATGCTCAGTGGTATCTCAGGTAGATAGATATTACTTCGTGTGGACACGCTAGCGGTTTTGAATTTTTGGGTGTCAGTTGGTGGTTCCTGAGTCAGAGGTTGGGGGAGGTAGTCCAGTGGAAGATCCAAAGTAGAAGCTGAGTGTGGGTTGGTCCCCTTCTCAAAGTTTCAGCCCTTTATCCTGGAACTGAGTGCCTCGGGGAGTGCCAGCTGTTGGAACGCACCTGGTGGGGAGAGCAGGGAGCTGCTGGTCATCGGGGTGGAAGTCTTCAGGTGGAAGGTCCGAAGAAGCTGGGTGTGGCCTGGTCCCCTTCTCAAAGTCCAGCCCCTTATCCTGGAACTGAGTGCCTTGGGGAGTGCCAGCCATGGGAATGCATCTGATGGGGAGTGCGGGAGCTGGTAGGGAGAGCAGGGAGCTGCTGGGCGTTGGGGCGGAAGTCATCAGGTGGAAGGTCCAAAGAAGATGGGTGTGGCTTGGTCCCCTTCTCAAAGTTCCACCCCTTTATCCTGGAACTGAGTGTCTTCGGAAGTGCCAGCCGCAGGAATGCACCTGGAGGGGAGAGGGGGAGCTGCTGAAAAGTTTATTTTTAAAAATAAGGAGGAGATGATAGGGAAAAACAGACTCCACCAACAATCTGCGAGGTGCACTAATAGGAGGCTTCTGCAGGCTGCCAAGAACCAGAAATAAGAATGAGCAGTTCTGATCATCAAAGAGTCACAGGAACATTCACAAACAAACATGATATTTGGGGTACAGCAACTCTAAGCCATATTACTCTCTGTCATGAACACCCTCACAGTTTATAAAGAATGCACCCACACAGGTAAAGTCACATCTGAGTCAGCTGTCACTGCTTTCTTTTGTGTGAATTCCTGTGTTGGTTTAGCCTGAAATTGTGACATGGTATACAAAAAATACTATGTGGCGGACTTTAGAAAAAATTTGATGCCATAGATATAGTAAACATGGTATTACCTTAATGACCAGAAAAGAACCTATGCATTCTCTCAAAATACATTATGTTATATTTTTTGAATGCGTTAGTCATGACTGCTTATAGATGGAATACAATTACAGGAGCTGAGAATGGAAATGAAGAAGAGAAACAATATTTTTTGTGAAATTTCATGTTAGTGAAGAGGAAAAAGTAGTGAACATTGATGTTTGATACAAATCTATGGGGAGAATAAAAAAATGATATAATTGGACCTGGAGGTAAAGGGTAAGATCAACTTATGCAGTGAACAAGTAGCCTACTGAGATAAGAATTTCTAGTCCAGAGCCTGAAAGATCAAACTATGCAATGATAAAGTATGATACATATTAGGCCACAATTCAATTAATAGACTCTTTTTGGAGTCAAAAGTATAATAGAGTAGGGTTATGAAAGTTCCTTGTTGAGGACTCAAGAGATCAGAGTCTGTTTTGCAACTTACTAGATGTTTGCCCTTAAGCTAGCCACATAAAGTTTATGGGTCTAGATTTCTTCTTCTGTGAAATGCGAGAGTTGGACCAGAGGCTCTCTGAGGTCTCATTTGGTACTAAAATTTATATTGCCGACTTTCCTATTCCTACAGTGGTGCATGCACATGAGCACAAGTATGCAGATGCACACACATGTGTGGACCTGTTTAATAGGTTGACTTTTTAATTGCTAGAAATAGCATCTAAGCATCTATGCAAAACAATGAATGCTGAGTTAGTGTGACTTCAATATAAGTGAAAACCATCCTTAACTCTTCCAAAAACTACCTCAAAATAGCTCATTAGCAATTTAACAACCATCTTAAGCCAAATAGGACTGTCTGTTTTTTTTTTTTGGGGAGGGATCATATCCAGCGATGCTCAGGGTGTACCCTCCTGGCTCAGCACTCAGAACTTAACTCCTGGTGTTGCTGGGAACCATAAGGGATGCCAGAGATTGAACCCAAGTTGGCATGTGCAAGGCAAACACCCTACCCACTGTATTATCACACTGGTCCCACTACTGTATCTTAAGGGCCACATCCATACTCTTCTTAATCTACCTGTCATTAGACAAAAGTCCACTATTACAGATGCATTGGACTAGTCCTCCATACATTCTACCCATACAATCTGATGTGGTTGTCTTTGATTGGAGCAGAAATAAGTAACTAACCTGAAAAGGATAAACCAAAGGCTAGCCATTGACATGGGAAGGAATAAAAGAAAAAGGGCAAATCAGATCAAAAGATTTGCTGCTAAGAAATTTGAACTTAGATTTTTGAAACACTGAATAGGAAGGTAGCAGGGTCAAACATAAAAGGACACATAAAATTCTGCCATAACTTAATGATAAAGCATGTGAATGAAGTCTGTGGATTCTGTCTTTGGAGCTGTTTGAATCCAAACTTGTTCTTCACTTTTATCTACCTGATATTGGTTTTACCGGGCTTATTATACTAAATTACATTTACCAAATAATGGCTTTACATTGAATATGTAAATGAATCTCCACAAAAATGTCAATTATGACTTCTTTGACATCTTGAGATATTAAGTTAAAATGGGTATGAAGACAGTCTTTTAGGAAATATAGGTCAGATGACCATGAGCTTCCACCATAGGAAAAAAGTGAATGTCATTTGCAGTGAAAAGGGATTCCAGGAACTAAGAAGTATTTTCCCTAGGTATATTCAAATGAGTGAAGAATAATGGGAGAAATACAGGGATAATTTGATAACTTTGCTAATGAGACATGTTCAGATGCATAGGAAATACAATAATCCCCCCCAAATACTCAAACATAGTTTTCTTATCTTCCCTCTACCTTACTTACCACATGTTGAATATTAAAAATAGCAATAACTCTGATGGAGGTATGTCGGGGAACGCCCGCTGGGGTCCCCGACAGTGTCAGGACAGAGGTTCTCTTCTACCTTCGAGGACGCTGGGAGAACAGATGAAGACTCACGAGTCCGGTGCAGTTCCAAAAATGGATTTTAATAGTACAAAAGCTCTTCCACAGCACCCACTATAATGAACAAACTCTAGCTCTGGTCCGAACTTAGACCATACAAAAGAGCCTAAGTCTCCTACCAAAGAGAGAGGATCTCACCCGAGCTGAGTCCTACCCAGAAGAGGAGCAAAAGGCCAATGAGCAAAAAGCCAAAAGCCAAAAACAAAAGGCCGAGGAGCCAAAAGCCACAGGAGCCAAAAGCCAAAAGCTAAAAGGCCCAAAAGGTAAAAGTGAAGCGGCCTCAAGTCAGCCCCTTATATACACCCAAGTAATCCAACCTGGATGGGGGACCGGGCATGTCAACAAAGAACTCTAAACAGAGTGCAGTGCCACACCCTATTGCAGATATAAACAAAGGTTACACCAAGGACTAATCCCGAGATTATCTCTTATGTAAAACACTGGAGAGAGAGAGAGGGGGCTTGTATAAAGTAATACATCTTAACTTCATGAGCTTCATGTAATCTAGATGGTACCCACAGGTCCTTCTTATTATTATCTGCACCAGGGTGATTCTGAGTATCTTGTTCTCGTGTACTGAAAGGGTCACACTTGCCTGCTTAGAGAAAACTAGTATGATCCTTCCTATAGTCTTCCTATAGTCTCAGCGTAGCTAGGGTGGTAGTCTCCTGGTAAATTCTAACTGTCCCACGCTGGGTGCAGTGGGTATAAAGAGGAGCTGTGCCCAATCTAGAAAACATAGATGTCTTAGTAGATGTACTTAGTAGATGTACTTAGTAGATGTACTTAGTCAGAAATTATTCAATCAAGGTGACTTCTGTAACTGCCACACCCTCTAGCAGTGTTTACATAGAAGAGAGGTCTCATTAGAATGAACCTTGACTTAAGTAGATTAAGCTGGGAGTGGGCAAAACAACAAAACTCCCAGAATAGCTAAATCTGTCCTCCAACAAAGGTATAAAATTTGGTCTTCCAAGAATAGTACTGAAAGACAGTTTTTTCCTAGTTACTTACTCATAAAAGAACATGCTATTGTCCCGCATCTGCATTCATACACTTTTCCTTTTGGGGAAGGTGAGGACACACAGCGGGCAATACTCAGGGATTACTCCTGACTCATCACTCATGTATCATTCCTGGCGGTGCTAGAATGCCAGGGATGGAACCCAGGTGGGTCACATGTAAGATAAAGTACCTTACCCAATTTACTATCTCTCTAGTCCCATTTTTTTAAAGTTGTCCTAAATTATTTCTATAGATTTTGATCCTCAATTTAAAGACCCTGTGGAGACAAAGCAAGCCTGTAGATTTTTAAGAAGAGAGTCATATGGAGGGAAAGTCCAATAGCCACTTCCAATTGCCATCTGTAACAAGTCTGTAAAACATTACATTTGCATAATATATGGGCACTCTACTGAGATACATCACTGTTACAAGATATGGAAATATTCTAAGACAAATAATCTCTCCTCACAAAACTATTACTCTTGTATAGGCAAGAAAGCAGTTTGTCTGTATTGCTTTTAAGCTGAAAAATCCATGGCTCAAAGAATCACCAAATGTGTGCTTAATGTGCTCTAATCTAATGCTGTATCCAGCTGTGAAGTTTTAAGAGTAAGAGTAAGCAAAGGTCCTTTAGTAGAAAATGCCTGGCTTGGATTGAACATCTCTGCTCTAGGGTAAGCAAGGACAGAACAGCAATCAGTTTATAAAAGCAAGCACTGTGTTCCATCCATATTGTAGACCTATATATCTGACCTAAAAAGGCCATCACTCGCATTTCCAGAATAGAAAAATGTATATCAAATACTTTATCTGTAAGAAAGGATCTCTATCTTTAGTCAGAAGTGGGCCAGCAAACTGATGTCTTGACAGCATGCTGAAGAGTCTGGCTAAGTAGGATACAGGGTACTTAAGACTATTCATTCATTTCCTGCTTGAATCTAAAATACATTTAACATTCTTGATTAAAAAAGAGTAATTTTAGGTTCATCATTATATATTGTATAAGTGTCTGTTATATATGAATTTTTCCATAGTTTAAACCTGCTACAATACTGCTACAATGTAGTTTTCTTTTTTGAGGGGGATAGTTTGAGTTACACTCACCTACATTTGGGGCTTACTCCTGGCACTGCACTCAAGAATGAATCACTCCTGGCTGTGTTGGAGAACCATTTGTGGTGCTGGAATGCAAATACTGGTTGGCTATATTCAAGGCAAGAACCCTAACCACCCTCTACATGCCCACAACTATAATTATGAAAAAGCCATCAGGTTAGCAAAGACATGGTGGTTATATATAGGTAATATAAGCACTCCCAAAAAATCTTTTCCAAATTTTAATGATCAGTTGAAAAAAAATCTGAAATTTGAGAACATGATGTGCAAGATAGAAGATGGTTTCTTGCAGTACTTTAATGAACCCAGTCTAAAACTGCAAATTGACTTTTTAATGAATGGCTAAGTTTGATTATAGAAACATTTCTATCGAAACAGAAGCCTTGTAAATAACCTTAGGAAACATTTTTAATTGTTTGGTTCCAACTCTGTAAAGAGTGCTCAACCCAAAGCTGGAAAAACTTATAAATGATTTTCCTCCCTAAACAGTCTGAATGACACCCACTCTAAGTCAGACTTCTTTCAAGACAGATGGTGAGAGCACGGTTTACAGTTCAGTTTCAATTCACTGCTGTCTTTTATAAGCAATATGGTTAAAGTGAGTTGCTAAAGAGAAAGCCTGCAAAGCCATACTGCTTTATTTTAACAATATCAAGATGAAACCTCCTGCTTTAATATAGTGGTTTACTTCCTTGTAGTGTTTTATGAAACCTGTCTTAAATTTGTCATTCAAAACTAATAACTGATCATGTAGAGGAAGTATCCTAAAAAAATATCAGAAGCTTGCCATTTTATATGCTGTTTCTGGTGTGATAGTTTATCTTTTGATTTATCCAAGTATTTCACATTTTCAGATTTCTAGCTCATGTTGGTTTCATAGCTTCATCTCTTTATATCAGGAAGATAAAGAGAAGAAAAGAGTTACCAAAATAAGGAATGTGCTGCATCTGGGTTTGTATTTTCCTTTTAACACACTGTGAGTGCTTGTGTGGGCCAGCTACTGTGACAAATTCTTATTCTTTTGTGTTTGTTAATATAGCAAAACTAAAATATTTTTATTATTTATGGATAAGAAATTGTTTCAGATAGATCAAGTACCTTATCCAAAGTTACAATGCTCATAAGTGGCCAATTAGAAGTGAAAATTGAGTCTAAGTTAAACCCACACATACTAAAAAATTTTGCTAATCAGTCCCTTTACGTCTTTTACTCAGAAGGAAGCTTGACCACTACTTTTATTGAAAAGATCTGATCAACAGCAGTCTGATCTTTGAAATTTCAATCTTACCTTCCATTCCACTTTGATTGATTAAAATTGAGCCACCAAACATCCGACTTACTTTGTGTCTGCACCAGAGTATTGTGACTTGGTTCAGGCATAATTCAAGCAGGGCTTCCCAATGAAGCAGGCAGCTGTGGTGCAACTATGCATTTACTTATCTTTCATAAAGTATGTCAGGAGATCTACTTTTATATCCCTAATTAGGATTGTAGAGGTTAGAACTTACATATAAAGTAATCATAGGAAAGCAAAAATCAACCTATCAAAAATGTCTTTGGTAAAGGTTATTTCCATGGAATTGTCTCAATTCCAGATTCTCAGCAATTTTATCTTTAAATTTTTTCTTAGCTATAAGTTTTCTCTATAAATGCTTTGTTCAGAAAAAAAATACTTAAGTCCCTTAACTCTTTTCAATGGAGAAGGCAAAACTTAAATAAATAAGCACAATTCCTTTTGTTTACTCTATTTTCCCCTGATATCCTTCCAATTTAACTTTGTTTTATCTTCACAAATATCCAGTGTTTGGTGTTCAGATAAGTTCTTTAATAATGGTTTCTCGGGCTAGAGTAATAGCACATGGATTAAGGCACTTTCCAAGCATTTAGTAAAGTATGGTTAGATCCTTGGCACTACACACATTCCCCTGAAGATGCCAGAAGTGATCCCTGAACACAGAGCTAGAGTAAGCTCTGAGCACAGCTGGGTGTGGCCCCCAAAACAAAAAAGGAAAAGTAGATGGTGTCTGAAATTATGTGGTATGTTACTCTACCACATAGATCTAGTTTTTCTGGATCTTTATATGCATAGAGACTATACATGTCATTAAACTAATTTTTATACTTTTGTTTTCCAAAAATAATCTAAACATAAGATTATTTGCATATTCTCTGAAGACTTCAGAGGGTTAGTAAGGGATGATTCGTTCCTCAAAATAATTGCTGAATAAATGAAAAGGTTAAGTCCGATTTTATGACCTATTACAAGATGATCTCAGGAAAGGAGACTCACTCCATTTCTTTCTTTTTTTTTCTTTTGGGTCACACCTGGCAATGCTCAGGGGTTACTCCTGGCTTTGCACTCAGGGTTTACGCCTGGTGGTGCTCAGGGGACCATATGGGATGCCAGGGAATCGAACCCGGGTTGGCCATGTGCAAGGCAAACGCCCAACCTAATGTGCTATCACTCTGGTCCCTCACTCCATTTCTTGCATTGTTATTTTTGTTATGTGATCATTCCCTAAATTCTAATTGCCAGTTTAGTTGATAACCTAATAAGAATTTCAATTACAAATCTTTTTTGGGTCTCTCTGGCTGACATAAAGCCCATCAATTTAGGGACTGGAGAGATAGTACAGTGAGTAGTATGTTTGCTTTGCATGCAGCCAAGTCTGGTTTGATCTCTGGCATTCTATTTGGTGTCTGGAGTACCACTAAGAATGATTCCTGAGTGCAGAGTCAGGAGTAACCCCTGACCACTGCCCTATGTGATTCTAATCCCCCAGAAAGGGGGAAACCCTATCTACACAAAATATTACTAGTTTCAAAATGTACTTGCTGGGAACTTCATACTACATTCTCCATTTTAGCTCACAAAGAATGAAAAGCAATTGGTATTGTTTATTTTATGCTACTTACCAAGAAAAACATGCTATTACTGAGAAATATTTTTTATTCATTCAAAAAATATGATTCACTTTTTATTCATTCAAAAATGTGTGCCATGTAATATGATGTAATATGTAAGAGAGGAGCAGTAAGAAAGAGAAAATAGACAAAACCCTTGTCCTTCTGGAACCTTCTGGAACTTTCAGTATTGTGATCAAGCCCAGGTCCTCTCTCATACATGCAAGGCAAGTGGTCTATTGCTGAGCACATCCCTGGCAGAAATATATTGGCAATTCAGAAGACTTAAGTACACTTCTCGTATATATCTGGTCTTAATAACACTTCCTTTCTTATAACTCCCTGAATTGGAAATTTCCAGAGTTATCAGAAAATGGGAACATCTTTTGTCTTACTAATTGGGTTTCTAGTCTGTAGTCTAGAGAAAACTTTAGAGTCAGAAAAAGTTACTAGAGTTTAAATGGGTGGCTTCTTGACATTATTCCTGTTGGTTTCCTTAGCAACTATCAACTTTCTCAGGTGTTTTCCAATAACTGCCTTCATTAACATTGACCTTTAAAAACAAGAAGCCACCCATTTAAACTCTAGTAACTTTTTCTGACTAAGGTTTCTCTAGACTAGAGGACTAGAAACCCAATTAGTAAGACAAAAGATGTTCCCATTTTCCAGAGACAGAGACAGAGATAGAGAGAAGAAAGAAAAGGAAAAATGCCTGCTATGGAGACAGGCTGGGGGAGAGGAGTGGAAATGTGAGGACTTTGGTGGTGAGAATAGGGCACTGGTGGTGGGTCAGGTGTTGGAACACTGTATGACTGAAATCCAATCATGAACATCTTTGTAGTTGTTTATCTCACAGTGGTATAATAAAAAATTAAAAAACATCATCCTCAGAACAGTCCCCAGCATCTTGCTCCTGCGGACCACCTTGTGTGTCTTCTGTATTCTTTACTAGTGTCACAGCTTGATTTAGGCTGATTAGTATTTAAACAAAACTGAAACTCTGAGAGGATAGAACTGCAGGCAAGCACTTGTCTTGCATGTAGGCAACCCAGATTCCTTCCCCAGCACTCTTTATGGTGCCCTGAGGCCCACAGGAGTGATCCCTGGGCATAGAGCCAGCTCTGAGCACATATGTGTGTGGCTCACAAACCAAATATTTGAAAAAGTCTTCTGTTAAAAGTCTTCTGTTTAATACAACCAAACTGATTATATTAAAGCTTAACAGTAATGCATCCTTAATTAGCAACTGATGACAAAGACCTTAATCTTTGCTGTTTCTAATTCATCGTTATGTTACTTAAGAGTGTAATGATGATTTTGTGTGCTAATTCATTAGTCTTTTATAAAAACTTGCAATTTACTTATAGATGTAATCTTGATTCAGCATGAACTACTTGACTCATTCCTTTGAAAAAGAGCCTGCATCTTATTTACGTAGTTACAAACTCTCAGGAGATAAGGAGAAGTCACTGTTCTTAGTTACATTTTTCTTATTAAAAGTGTTTCAATAAAATGGCATTGTGGACAGATATGAATCTTAAATATCATTTTTCCTAATGGTCATGACAGTAAATATATCACTCAAGGCAAATAGACAACAGGATTGGCAATGAAAATGATAGGAGAGGAACCACGGAGGTTATTGAATAAATAGGGCATGCCATGAGCACATATTTAAAAGTAGACACGTACTAGTATATGTCGTCTATGACCTAGACTTCTTTGGGAGTAGAGACTAGCATTTGGGTTAATTCACAGCAAACAAATATTTAAATAGATGTTTGTTTTATTATTTAGATTCTCTGTAAGATAGCATTCTTGGAAACGTTTATTCTAAAAATTTTGAAGCCTTAGAGTGGCACTAACTTCCCCTCTACTCGTTTCCATATACACTATGCAAAAATGCAATAGCCAATTTAACAAAAAATCAAAAGTCATATCTGGACATTTTTAATGGGATCAGAGGCCGTCTACTGGAATTTTTAATTTCCTCGATGCCTTTGAAGGTGAAACGGTCCTTTCTTCTATCATAGCACCTGCTCAATATTCTTTGAATTTTAAGGGTTTTTGTTGGAGTAGCTAATGAGGACTCTGGTGTGCATGTCCTGTTAAAGTTCTCAGATCATTCGTAAAGTGACCTTTAAAAGATCTTAAAATAGATCTCTCTGTACAGATGCAATATAAATACACATATTTATTTAAAGTCTAAACCTTATAGTTATGGAATATCCATATACAAAGAATAAAAATAAAATAGGGGGTAAAAATGAGCAAGAAAGTAATATTAAAAGTAAAATCATTTCAGCCTTTTAAAAAAATTTTATTTTCATTAATATATCCTTTATTTATCTATTTTGTACTTTCATCTTCAACTTGACAGTTTACTAATAACATCTACCCAAACTGCATCAAGAACACAATTTTATCTATTTAAAAATAATAACATCTACCCAAACTGCATCAAAACATAATTTTGTCTATTTAAGAAACATTCTGAATATTATCACTTAATTTTTTAAAAAGTACTTTGCATTTTAAAAAGATAATTTGTCGGGGCCGGAGCGATAGCCCAGCGGGTAGGGCGTTTGCCTTGCACGCGGCGGCCTTTTGCCCGCCCGGGTTCGATCCCCGGCATCCCATATGGTCCCCTGAGCATCGCCAGGAGTAATTCCTGAGTGCAGAGCCAGGAGTAACCCCTGAGCATCGCCGGGTGTGACTCAAAAAGCAAAAAAAAAAAAAAAAAAAGATAATTTGTCTACGAGAAACAAATTCCTCAGGAGCTGACATTTAACCTTTGCCCTCCTTCTCTCCCTGAGTTTGGGGATAACGTCTTTGGGCTTTTTCTTTATTTTGCTCCAGAGAACCTTCATCTATCAGAAGGGATCCTCTAGAATTATTTGGTGCCTTGATTTTCCAGTCTTCTAAAAAATATTTTATATCATTGTCTTTTTTTTATTATTGTGACTGTTGTCAGTGGTACTTCTACATTACTGATCACTGGTAGCTTGCAGGGGCTTATCCTCAAGGACCCCAAAGGAGAAAACATTCTTAAGCAAATACTATCTTCAGGGCTCAGAAAAAAGGCAACAGACCGAATAACTCAGTCATTCTATCAAAGCAGTTAATTAGCTTATCATCATAGCTACAGCCTTGGGGGGGCAGGCTTTTAATTAAAACACATTTAAGGGGTGACTGCAAACCTTTCCAGGGACTTGAGGACTGGAGCTATCTCATGGTTTCTCTGTCATAAATGAGAGTACTGGTATATTTCAGAGGGGAAAATGAACATGTATCTAGTACACCAATTTTTACACTTGCTGCCCAGTTTTTGTGACTATATCCAAGAGAATGCCCTTATTCATCTGACTCTAGTGTCAAAGAGGGATTGTGTTTTCTAGATTCCCTGGAATGGAAAAAATCAGAAGATAGTTCTTAGTTAATGATTCTCCCAATTTCTAAACACAGTGGAATACATTCCTCTCCTTCCATTAAGAGGCTTATTTATTCTTGAACTTCAGCCTTAAGTCAGGCTCTAAGTTTGACAGTAGCTTGTACAGTGCTGGTGGGAATTGTAAATCAGTGCAGCCAATTTGGAAAACAGTATGCCTGTTCCACAAAAACTGAAAAGAAGCGTAATGTATAAATCAATGATTGTGCTTCTTCATTATTATCCAAATATTACAAGAATACTAACTTGAAAGTATGACTACATAACCATGCTTATTACATAACACACAGTCACCAAGTTATGGAAACACCTTGATGCTTGGCAATTAAAAAACAAATAAAATAAAATGTGGCATATAAATAAATGACATTTTACTTAATCATTTGAACAAAATAATTCTATTTTGTCATTGATGCATGTTGAGTGTGCTACACTAAATGAAAGAAATAAGATTAACTACCATATTATTTTAATCATATATATGATAAAATCAGTTTTATACATACAACAGATTAGTGATTATTAATACTATAGTAGGTAATTGATAAATTGTGCAAAAGATTCTTAAAAGGATAAAGTTTCTACTTAGATTTCATAATTTATGTGGGAGGTAGTCTATAACATACAACTATAGTTAATATTGCATTGATATTCAATTTACTATTAGTAAATTTTAAAAAGTTCTCAACAAAGGAAAAATATGTGACTTATATGGTGAGAGATATTAGCTAGATTTTTATACAAATAATTTCACAATATGCACAATTCCATGCAAATTTAGATAGAGAACATCAAATAATTGTTATATACTGAAATATAATGATAGAAATTAATAATATCCAAATTAAAGAGACATAAATAATTTTGGAATCACTATCACTGTCTTTCTGCTGTTCATCGTTTTGCTTGAGCACACACCAGTATATCTCCATACGTCCTGTCTCAAGCAAGTGTAGCCCAGGACATCTGCTTGCTCCAGCGACAGCCTGGCAAGCTACCCGTGTTTTTATTTGATATGCCAAAAACCAGTAACAATTATGAACCTCAATTCCATAACCTGAAGAATGGTTTGAGGCTCTTCCTCTCCATAGAGCAAGTTTTGGAATATCTAAATGATAATTTATTTAATGTAAAAATGTCAATAAAAATCTAAGATAAGTTACTTAGATGTATGGCATTGCCATCTAAAAATAAGATCTCTAAGAGTTGAAGCAATGGCATAGCACTTGCCTTGTACATGGGAGATCCTGTTTGATCCCCAGCATTGCATTTGGTTCTCTATGCACCACCAGGAGTGATTTCTGAGTGCAAAGCAGTAGCAGCTCCCGAGCAGTGCTGGTGTGTCGCCCCAAAATATAAGATCTCTATCAGTTTGTCTCCCCATTATTATAACATGTTAAAATAAAGTTGAATGAATACTTGTCAATTTAGAGAACATAGCTTTATGATATAAACAGAAATATAAATATAAACTGTATTCAGCATCGGGGTCGGAGTGATAGTCCAGCGGCTAGGGCTTTTGCCTTGCACAAGGCCAGCCCATGCCGGTCCGGATTCGATCCCAGGCATCCCATATGGTCCCCCCAGTACTGCCAGGAGTAATTCCTGAGTGCAGAACCAGGAGAAATCCCTGAGCATTGCCGGGTGTGAGCTCCCAAAAAACTGTATTCAGCATTTCATCTTGGATTTCTCTTTAAAAAGTTTCAACATGGGGCTCTGAGTGATAGGATAATTAATGGATAGGCTGTTTGCCTTGTATGTACCCCAACTCTGGTTTGATCCCTGACATCCCATATGAACCCCCGAGAACTACCAGAAAAAATTTCTGAGTGCAGAGCCATGAGTAACCACTGAGCCCCGGGTGTGACTCCAAAAAGACAGGGGCAAAAAAAAAACCTCCCACAAAGTCTTGGGTAGTTTATTTGAGAATTCTAATATGAAGGAAAAATAAAAGGAGATAAAGCGAATTAATCTGAACTGTTGAATTGCTGATAGATCATTCTGCTAAAAAAAAACAGCAAACAAACAACTTGTTTTATAATGATCCTTCTGAAACCTAATAAACTGGGACATTTACATATTAAACACTCACAATTCAGTGGTTGAGAATGTTTAGGGTATTGTATTTTCTGATTTATAAAAGATATATGATGGATTTAGAGGAAGTCTTGAGGAAAAATAACAGATGCAAAAAAGGTTGGATTAGTTGCCATTCTCACCAACAGGGAAGGAAGGTTACTTTCCCCTATATTCTCAGCAACACCAGTTTTTGCTGTTTTTATTGATGAGTGTCAGTTCTACTGATGTGGTATGTTATCTCATTGTAGTTATGATATTCCCACCAACAGGGAATGAGGGTCACTTTTTCCCTACATCCTCACTAACACCGTTATTATTGTTCTTTTATTTTGTGTGTGTATATACATATATACATATATATGTATTTATACATATATATCGGTTTGAGGCTCTTTGTATTTCTGAAGCAACCAGATGCCATTGGGATACACTGGCACATGTTAGAGTCAAATGGAAATATTACTGGTGCCCGCTCGAGCAAATTGACAAATAACGGGATGTCAAGTGACCAAGTGATACATATATATACATATATATACATATATATAATATATACATATATATATATCACTTGATCACTTGACTTGGTCACTTGTATATATATATACATATACATATATATCACTTGATCACTTGACTTTGCTCGAGCGGGCACCAGTAACATCTCCATACGTCCTGTTGCAAGCAAGTGTAGCACAAGAGCATCTGCTTGCTCCAGGAACATAAAGAGCCTCAAACCATTCCATCAGGTCATGGGACTGAGGTCTATAATTGTTACTGTTATTTGGCATATCAAATATGACACGGGTTGCTTGCCAGGCTCTGCCATGCGAACACTTAATAAAGGTTAAATTTATTTTTCTTTTTGGGTCACACTTAAAAATATTTGGATCCTGCCATCCCCCAGGTGCACTTAGGGACTCAGGGACCTAGTGGGATTGGGGGAGTAGGGACTGAACTTGGGACCTCAGGCATTCACAGTTTAACCCTTAAGCTTTCCTCTGATCTATATTATGCAATAGACCATTACAAATATTTTAACCTGGGCCAGAGCGATAGCACAATGGGTAGGTGTTTGCCTTGCACACAGTCGACCCAGGTTCGGTCCCTGTATATATATATATATCACATCCGGCCATGCTCAGAAGTTATTCCCTGCTTTGCACTCAGGAATTACTTCTGGAGGTGCTCAGGGACCATATTGCATGCTGGGGATCGAACCGCAGGTCAGCTGCTTGCAAGGCAACTCCCTTTCTGTTGTACTATTGCTCCATTATTGTTCTTATTGATGAGTGCTGTCTCCCTTGGTATAAAGTGGTATCTTATTATTGTTATGATTTGTATTTCCCTTATAACTAATAATATAGAGCATTTTTTCATATGCCATTTCTTCTTTCAGGAAGTTTCTATTCATCTATCCATTTTTGTTGGGCTAGATCATTATTCTTATAGAGTTCTACCAACCTTAATTTATTTTGATATTAATCCTTTATCAGGAAGGCTTAGGAATGGAAGGGAAACAGAGGCATTGGTGGAGGAAAATGTTCACTGTTAAGGAGATTGGCATTAGGAATTGATTTTATACCCTGTCACTCTACTGGATATATCTATTATTTCGAGGAGCTTTTTGGTAGAGAGTATGGGGTTTTCTAGGTATAATATCATGTCATCTGCAATTAGTGATAGCTTGATTTCTTTCTTGTCTATCTGGATGGCCTTAATGTCCTTTCCTTCTCTCTATGATATGGGAAGTATTTCCAGTACTATGTTGAATAGAAGTGATGAGAGTGGGCAACACTGTCTTGTCACCGATCTTAGGGGGAAGTCTATCAGTTTTTCCCCATTGAGAATGATACTGTGGGCTTTTGATAGATGGCTTTGACTATATTGAGGAAGGTTTCATCAGTTCACATTTTATGAAGGGTTTTTATGATGAACAGGTGCTGGATCTTGTAAAATGCTTTCTCTGCATCTACTGATATGATCTTATGGTACATAGTTTTTATTTTTTCTCTTATTGATATGATACACTATGTTGATTGACTTGCGGATGTTGAACCATCCTTGCATTCCCGGGATGAACCCCACTTGGTCATGGTGTATAATCTTTTTTTATGAGTCTTTGGATTCTGTTTGCTAGTATTTTTTTGAAGATCTTAGCATCTATGTTAATCAAAGAGATTGGTCTGTAGTTTTCTTTTTTTGTGTTGTCTCTGTCTGGTTTGGGTATCAGGGTGATAGGTGCCTCGTAGAAGCTATTGGGGAGTGTATCTGTTTCTAATACTTCCTGGTATACAAATTACAAAAAGAGAAGAAAGGAATATTAAGGAAACAATCCCATCACAATTGTTGCACAGAAAATCAAATACTTAGGAACCAGCTTAAATAAGAGTGTAAAAGACCTGTACAACAAAACTACAAAACACAGCTTCAAGAAATAAAAGAGGACATGAGGAAATGGAAACATATTTCCTGCTTATAGATCAGGAGAATCAACATTGTCAAACGGTAATAATCCCTAGAGCTTTATACAGATTCAATGCGGTTCCTTTAAGAATACCCACGATATTCTTCAAAGAAATTGACCAAACACTCCTGAAATTTGTATGGAATAATAAACCCGCATGGATAGCTAATGTAATCCTTGGGGAAAAGAAGATGGGAGGCATCACCTTTTCCACCTTTCCCAACTTCAATCTCTACTACAATGTAGTAGTAATTAAAACAGCATGGTATTGGAATAAAGGTCCTGTGGACCTATGGAAAAGAGTTGAGTACCCTGACACACAGCCTCAAATATATGATCATTTAGTATTTGATAAAGGAGCATAATTACCAAATGAGCAAGGAAATCTCTTTAACAGTGGTGCTGGGAAAGCTGGGCAGCTACATGTAAAAAATTGAGTTTGGATCTCTGTCTAGCACCATGCAAAAAATCAGATCAAAATGGATTAAATATCTCAATATCAGATCTGAATCCATAAAGTACATCGAAAAAAATATAGGAAAAGACCTCCACGACACTGAAACTAAAGCAGCTTCAAAGATGAAACACTACTAACAAAGCAATTATAAGCAAAGATGAGCATATGGGACTACATGAAACTAAAATACTTCTTCAACTCAAAAGAAACAGTGACCAAGATACAAAGACAGTCCACAGAATGGGAAATAATATTCATCTAGTACCCATCTCATAAGAGGTTAATACCCAGGATATATCAGGCACTGCTAGAACTTTACAAGAAGAAACACCAACCCAATAAAAAATAGGAGAAAAATGAACAGAGACTTCAACAGGAAGAAATTCAAATGGCCAAAAGGCATATAAAATGCTCATCATCACTAATCATTGGAGAGATGCAAATCATAAAAACAATAAGATATCATCTCACACCATATAAACTGGCACATAACCAAAAGAACAAGAACAATATATGCTGGCGTGGATGAGGGGAGAAAGAGACTCTCATCCATTGTTGGTGGGAATATCAACTGGTACAGTATTTTTTTGAAAATAATATGGACATATTTCCAAAGAATAGAAATTGAGCTCCCTTTTTGACCCAGACATATCACTCCTGGGAATATACCCTGGAGGCCAAAAAACATGCAGCATATTCACCATCTGCACTTTTATATTTATAGCAGCACTATTCACAATAGCCAGAATCTGGAAACAACGAGAGTGCCCGAGTAATGATGACTAGATAAAGAAACTTGGTATGAGTACACAATGGAATACTATGCAGCTGTTAGGAAAATTGAAGTTATTAAATTTGCCTATAAATGGATGGACACGGAGAGGATCATGTTGAGTGAAATTAGCCAGAAGGGAAACAAAGACATATATAGAATGGCTGCATTCATTTGCATGATATACATACATATATATGCATATATATGCATATATATACATACATATATATAGTATGATACCAATATCCAAGGTCAGGTAAAATATTGATAAGGAGGTCTTGTCAAAGGTGGAATCTACTACAAACATGTGGGAGTCAGAGGTTAGGTAAGACAAGAAGATAACAGTGAGCTAATAATTGTTGAAAGTGATAATACCAACCTAGAACTGAGCGTTGAATACAGGCAAAAAGATACAATGATAAACTCTAAATGTATGTATTGCAATCCACAATGTGTCAGAGAAGGAAGAGAGAAAGAGAGAGATAGAGAGAAAGAGAGAAAAAAAGAGATAAAGACCTGCCACAGAGGTAGGCTAGGGGAAGGAATAGGGAATTGGGGACATTGGTGGTGGGAAATGGGCACTGGTGGAGGGATGGGTGCTGGAACACTGTATAACCGAAACCCAAACATGAACATCTTTGTAAATGTATATCTCACAGTGGTATAATAAAATGTAAAATAATAATAATAATAATAATAATAATAATAATAATAATAATGAATAAATGGTGGACATGGAGAGGATCATGTTGAGTTAAAGCTACCATAAGGAAAAAGATAGCTATAGAATGACTGCATTTATTTGCATGATATATATACATATATGTGTATATACACATATACATATACATACATATATACATACACATATATATCAACAATGATAAGGGAGACACCTCAAATCTCTGTCACGAATTTATTTCAAAAATCCACAGATGATCCTCAAATTCTCCACATTTCCCCCAAATTTGAGAATGTTCCTGAATCATTAGCTAGAAAGGTATTTTAAATTTATTATTGCTTTTTTTTTTCTTATAGGCAATGATCTGAACTCTAGAAAATCACTGTTGAAAACCTAATGAAACTAGAGAAAAAAAAAGTACTGAAGTCAAAAAAAATATCATGGGTATTGAACTTTAAAGAAAAAAAACATTTCGCTGAACATAAAACTATCCACTTGTTACCTGAGGAGAAATTCATAATAAGTACATTACCTTTTGTTTTAAACAAAAGTATTTCTCTCTCCTGCTGAATATTGCCATTGTGGGCTTCTAAAACATAAACAGGTATTCAGAGTGGGTTACCTCTGTATCACTATTTGAGAACCAAAGACTTGTGTGCCCCATGCAGAGCCCTTAGTTATTTTTCATGGTAGTTTTCATGCTATTGACATCCTAAGTCTTTGTTTCTTTTTGGCTTCCAAGGCAGTTATTAAAAAGAAATTGAAAATGAAAAGAATAAGTAGAAAAGGCACTCCTAAAAAATAATATGAATGTTACATCATATAATAATGAGTGCTTTAATTCCAATTCATTCAGTGCCGTTTAAGGCAAGGTCTTGCTGGTAAATGTTGTAGACTTGATCAAATGAACACCAATAAGGGAAATAACTTTAAATTCTCATAAAGATTTCAGAGCAGTTAAAACCTGTTGTTTAGCAATTTGGACATTTTTCCATCTAGATTGGGTGGATAAATATTCTATTTTCCTCACTGCTGTTCATAGATCTCTCTGTGGTTTGAGTTTCATTTATAGTTCAGTTAGATGGATTTTGTTAAACAGTTTTCTATTATTTAGTGTTATTTTTAATTTGACTTAGTTTTCTGGGATGTCAAATCAAACTGACAGTAGACAAACTCACTATCACATATACTCCTTTTATGTTGCTTAAAAATGCAACAAAAAATGCAAAAGTGAATAGGACAGGAAGAAAATAGGTACTGAGATGATGTAGACATAATTGCTAATGGACTTGTGCAATCTGAGACACTGGCTTATCTAACCTGTAAATCTACTGTCAGAAATAACAGAGGTTTGCCAGGGTCTTTATTTTTTTGTAAAGTCTGAATTTTCAAGGCATACCATTCTATTATTAATTATCTAGGATTATTGGCATGCAATTAGAAAAGAGTTTGTAACAGTGAATATGATTTCTTAAGTTTTATGATTGTAATAAAGGGAAAATGTTTATCTTGTAATTTTAGCTTTAGTCTTCAGAACTTCCTTGATACACAACAGTGTTTGCCAAACTCTGAGTGGACAAAATGTGCTCAGGTTCAGACATTTGGAGAAGAATGGTGGGGGGCACATTGAGAAAGTCACAGAGAGAAAGGCAAAGACAGAAAGAGAATAACAAGTCCAAAAAGAAGAGAAAGAGAAACAAGAAAGAGAAAAAATTGAGCAATCATGATGAGAAAATGTTACACCTGATTTATTTAATACTTTTGTTGAAAAGTTCTAAGTGATGAACAACTGGCCTTCATCAACGAGTATCAAAAAGTCATCTATATTATGGAACTTGTTCTGCATGAAATCTGTGCAGATATTAATTTCAACAGTGTTCTCATGAACACCTAGATGGTACTTGTGTTTTGGAAACAGCCATTCTAATTAAATGTCTAAATTTTCTCCTCATTTTGACCTGTAAGTTTAGTGCTAACCCTGGAGCTTGCTTTCAACCTCCTTACTAGACTATATGATCAATTTTGCTGCAATCTAATTTAATACTTGAATGTAACAGTTTCCTTAACCTTACGCACAACTTCAAACACTTATTTATTATTCAGCAACTTGTATATTTTTATAAGCCACATAAACTTTCTGTGCAAATTAAAATCATAGTGTCAAGCTATTTGTGAGGAAAGTTAAATACAAGGCAATTATGTTACAGACTTTGGATTTGGACTTTTACTCATTTTACTCTTGTGGCTCCTATAAAAAAAACTCCTTGATTCTATTGTATATACAAATTTGTTTATGAGGCAAATGCTGTCAGATAAGAATATTGCATGGCCAGTATCTAGAACAAAGTGCATTTATAATCGGACTACAATAGAGATTTGAAAAATGAACTTAGTCATCTGAGAACATAAAAATATGAAGCCCTTTGATCCCCAGAGCCTAATCAGTTAATTCACTCAGTTGCTATCTGCATTCTTCCTGATGAAGACTCCCAAAGTGTTCTAATAGAAATGTTCAGCTTACTATATCTTAAATTTATCAGAAATTACTCCATATACATGACTGTTCCCTAGTTTAAAAACAATACAAATTTTACCACTTGTTTTAAGTGATTCTAAACAGAGGAAGTCATTGGCTATACCAGAATTGTATAATTGGAAATCTGGGTACATTTTAGCAAAAGCTAATGGATACATATTTATTTTCAGTGGAACAGTTTCCCTATATTGCTGTAAAAGGAACTCTTATTAAACTTTTAAGGATATTCAAAGCTAAGCTTTCTTTTTATGTTTCTAGAGAAAATTAACATACTTTTTCTGTAGCCTTATAGCAACTTCATTTTCATAGCCCTTAAATCATCATTTATATACTCTCAGTGTTCAGTAAAGAACAAAATATATGTCCCATAGAATTTGTGGTTTGTTTTAAGCATGCATGGGAGTACAATTCAGAAGTACACAATTCATAACAAATTCAATCTAGACAAGACAGCATACCATTAGATGCAGCTCCACCTATTCTTTCTTTCCCCCAAGAGACTGAAGAATGTAAGTCATTTGCTCAAATATGAAATTCATGAAACACTTTAATTCTATGACAGCCATACACCAAGGACCAGAAAAATCATTTCATCTCATAATGTTTTAGAGACCCCAGGCAAATGTAAACAGTAGATGCTGTTAGACATTAAGGATTCATTATGAGTGCTAAACAGCTAAACTGAATATCTATTGATTTATTTGAAATTCCATGGGATTTTGGTAAGAGATTTATTAAATTATTTACTAAACTTTGACAGGAGAATTTACCACTAATTTAATCAAAATATAGTGCTTATATGCTTATTTATTTTACAACATGGATTTTATTAAATGATGCATACATAGCAAAATCACATGTAGTATCTACCATTTATTTACAGTCATGATCATTTTAATGTAATACTAGTGCTTCTATAAACTGACTCCCTCATAATAAACTACTCTAAAACTTTTGTGATAAGATTTACTTTCTGCCAGTGGCATTTGTCTAGGAGACAGAGACCTAAATATATATAATTTAGACCTAAATATGTATATATTAATTATATATATTTATATTTCTTATATATATTTAGGCCTCTGTCTCATATATCTATATGTGTCTATATATATCTGTGTGTATGTATGTGTGTCTGTGTATATATACATATATAGAACGATCCTTTAATTTTTTTTACTATGAGGCTGCTTCCTCCAGGAAAAGACCATTAAACATATTGGTGGCATCGATTCTAAAGTTTTCTTAACATTGTGCCATATGTAGTCAAAAGACCATAGTAGGAGCTGAAAAAGGATGGAAGAATGTGCCAATAAAGACATTGCTGAGACTGCAAGTACAAGTCTTCCAGTTGAATGGTGAAGTTAGGAGCAGTAGTCCATGGAGCCACGAAGCAACCTGGAATACTGGTGGGGATGGTGTCATCCTGAATTAAAATGTCTGAAAAGACAAAGGAAGCAAAGCAGAAGATAAATTGGGTAGACATGGATTACAAGTGAAGGAAAAATCAGGGGTACTTCAAAATAAGGGTAGCTGGGCATATTAAAAGGTGGATGAACAGTGCTTGTATATACTCTGTAGACCCAAAAACATATAGCAGAAACACTATCTGCACTCTATATTCATCCCAGCTCTATTCACAATATCCAGAATCTGTAAACAACCTAAATGCCCGAGAACAGAATACTGGATAAAGAAACTGTGCTACATCTACACAATGGAATGAATACTATGCAGCTGTCAGAAAAGATGAAGTCATGAAATTTACCTGCAAATGGATGGACATGGAGATTATTATGCTCAGAGAAGTTAGTCATTAGGAAAAGAACAGATATAGAATGACTGCATTCACTAATGGGATATAAACATATACCAGTGTTCTCCTAATTGTAGGAAATAGTAACACTAGACTAGAACTCAGCATTGAATATACACAAAGGGATTTACATGATAAACCCTGAATATCTGTAGGGCAAGCACAATGTGTAAGAGGAGAGAGAGAGTGAAAGATAGATAGAGAAAGAGAGAGAAAAGAGAGAGAAAAGGAAGAGGAAAGTGCAGGTGAACAGGTGGGAGGGAATGTGAGGAAACTGGTGGTGAGAATGGGGAACTGGTAGAGGGACAGGTGCTGGAACACTGTATGACTAAAACTCAATTATGAACATCTTTTTAATTGAATATCTCACGGTGGTATAATAAAAAATTATATCCTATGATGATGCCTGCTTGAGCTAATAGATGAAAAATAGTAAGACAAGTGATACAAGTGATGATTTTTAAGAAATTACTGTATCACTGTCACTGTCTTCCCATTCATCATCGACTTGCTCGAGAGGGCACCAGTAACATTTTCATATGTCCTGTCTCATGCAAGTAGAGCCCAAGGGCACCTGCTTGCTAAAGGAACAAAAAGAGCCTCAAACCATTCCATCAGGTCATGGGAATGAAGTCTATAATTGTTACTGGTATTTGGCATATCAAATACGACACGGGTAGCTTGCCAGACTCTACCGTGCGGGTAGCATACTCTTGTAGTTATGCACAATTTTTTTAAGGAATAAAATATATAATGTCACCATAACTGGTTCACTTGTTCACTTTGTTCATAATACAACTTTCTAAAATTTGTAACAGAGTATTGAGTGCTATTCTCCTAAGTATATTCTTGACAAATATTTATGTTCATATATTATGTATAATTGCTTGTTTTTCTGTATACACATTCAAATAATTGTACACACACTCAAGTATATGAACACACAAATATATATGCATATATTTTACTATATATATATATATATTTTTTTTTTTTTGTGATCTCTGATTTGGGTATTTTATTTTATTTTTTTTTTTAAATATTTTATTACACCGCCATGTGATATACAATTACAAAGATGTTCATGTTTGGGTTTCCGTCATACAGTGTTCCAGCACCCATCCCTCCACCAGTGCCCATTTCCCAACACCAATGTCCCCACTTCCCTCCCCCTCCCCCAGCCCGCCTCTATGGCAAATTCTTTATCTCTTCTCTTACACATTGTGGATTGCAATACATACATTCAGAGATCATCATGTATATCTTTTTCCTATATTCAATGCTCAGTTCTAGACTGGTATTATCATTTTTGACAAATATTAGCACACTGTTCTCTTCTCTGTCCTACCCAACCACTGATTCCCACATGTTTGTGGAAGATTCCACCTTTTTTTTTTTATTGAAAGATGCTAGGTAGAGCTTTGGTTCTACAGTGTTCCAACACGCACCCTCCGCCCAAACCCATCTCCCATCACCAATGACCCCACCTCCCTCCCCGCTCCCGCACCTCAACCACTTGGCGAAGTTCTGTATGTCATTTCTTTCCTCTTTATATCTCCTTCCCAACAAACTTTCCTGCTCTTTGTTGACTGCAATGCATTAAAAGACATTACTGTTTCACTATTTTTAGTGGACCGCGGCCGGCGCGACCTGGGCTCGAACTGGCTTTGCTCTGTTGATCTGGTCTGAGGCCGTTTCGCAGCGTCCGGACAGCAAACATGGTGGCTAGTGTGGTGGGCGAAGTCACATCTGGCTGCTTCCAGGACCCCTCAGAGGCGACGGGCCCACTCCCAAAACCCATCTGCCCTCCTCGGGGTTCCATGGACAGCTAGGCCCGGCGCAGGCCGAGCGCCAGCCTCCCCCAGCCTTCCGTGAGGCCCCTGTGCTGGCCCGTGGGCAGCTCGCCGGCAGGGCCACCAGGTCCGACAAGATGGAGGGGGGGGGGGGACGACCACGCCTCCACTGACGACTTCCCGGTGATTCCCGCCTCTTGGAGCCGCCTACCTGGGCTCGAACTGGCTTTGCTCTGTTGATCTGGTCTGAGGCCGTTTCGCAGCATCCGGACAGCAAACATGGTGGCTAGTGTGGTGGGCGAGTCACATCTGGCTGCTTCCGGGACCCCTCAGAGGCGACGGGCCCACTCCCCAAAACCCATCTGCCCTCCTCGGGGGTTCCATGGACAGCTAGGCCCGGCGCAGGCCGAGCGCCAGCCTCCCCAGCCTTCCGTGAGGCCCTGTGCTGGCCCGTGGGCAGCTCGCCGGCAGGGCCACCAGGTCCGACAAGATGGAGGGGGAAGGGACGACCACGCCTCCACTGGCGACTTCCCGGTGATTCCCGCCTCTTGGAGCCGCCTACCTGGGCTCGAACTGGCTTTGCTCTGTTGATCTGGTCTGAGGCCGTTTCGCAGCATCCGGACAGCAAACATGGTGGCTAGTGTGGTGGGCGAGTCACATCTGGCTGCTTCCGGGACCCCTCAGAGGCGACGGGCCCACTCCCAAAACCCATCTGCCCTCCTCGGGGTTCCATGGACAGCTAGGCCCGGCGCAGGCCGAGCGCCAGCCCCCCCCCAGCCTTCCGTGAGGCCCTGTGCTGGCCTGTGGGCAGCTCGCCAGCAGGGCCACCAGGTCCGACAAGATGGAGGGGAAGGGACGACCACGCCTCCACTGACGACTTCCCGGTGATTCCCGCCTCTTGGAGCCGCCTACCTGGGCTCGAACTGGCTTTGCTCTGTTGATCTGGTCTGAGGCCGTTTCGCAGCATCCGGACAGCAAACATGGTGGCTAGTGTGGTGGGCGAGTCACATCTGGCTGCTTCCGGGACCCCTCAGAGGCGACGGGCCCACTCCCAAAACCCATCTGCCCTCCTCGGGGTTCCATGGACAGCTAGGCCCGGCGCAGGCCGAGCGCCAGCCTCCCCAGCCTTCCGTGAGGCCCTGTGCTGGCCCGTGGGCAGCTCGCCGGCAGGGCCACCAGGTCCGACAAGATGGAGGGGGAAGGGACGACCACGCCTCCACTGACGACTTCCCGGTGATTCCCGCCTCTTGGAGCCGCCTACCTGGGCTCGAACTGGCTTTGCTCTGTTGATCTGGTCTGAGGCCGTTTCGCAGCGTCCGGACAGCAAACATGGTGGCTAGTGTGGTGGGCGAGTCACATCTGGCTGCTTCCAGGACCCCTCAGAGGCGACGGGCCCACTCCCAAAACCCATCTGCCCTCCTCGGGGTTCCATGGACAGCTAGGCCCGGCGCAGGCCGAGCGCCAGCCTCCCCAGCCTTCCGTGAGGCCCTGTGCTGGCCCGTGGGCAGCTCCGCCGGCAGGGCCACCAGGTCCGACAAGATGGAGGGGGAAGGGACGACCACCACTATATATATTTTTTGTATTCATATATATGAATATATATATGAATACAAAAATATATATGAGCCTAAAACCCAGCAGACCAGACTATCACAGCCTGGATCATTGACAGCCACCCTGCAGCAGTTTTTTATCAATCCGGCCCAGGTATGCTGAACCAGAGACTCTCAGACATGGGGCAGAGCTGCTACATGCTCTCCCTGTGCCCAGCTGCCCGTGAGGTGCCCGGGAGGCATGGCGGGTTCTAGCCTTGGCCTGCCACCCAAGCTGAGCCTCACAACAAGCCAGACCTCCCCTACCCACTCCATGGGGCCCGCCATTTTCCACATCTGAACTTCCCTCTCATCACAAATCCACCCACCAGACCAGACTATCACAGCCCGGATCATCTACAGCCACCCTGCAGCAGTTTTTTTTTATCAATCCGGCCCAGATATGCTGAACCAGAGACGCTCAGACATGGGGCAGAGCTGCTACTTACTCTCCCTGTGCCCAGCTGCTCGTGAGGTGCCCAGGAGGTATGGCGGGTTCTAGCCCTGGCCCGCCACCCAAGCTGAGCCTCACAACGAGACAGACCACCCTCCCCACTCCATGGGGCCCGCCATTTTCCACATCCGGACTTCCATCTGGTCACAACTCCACCCAGCAGACCAGACTATCACAGCCCAGATCATCGACAGCCACCCTGCAGCAGTTTTTTTTTTTCAATCCAGCCCAGGTATGCTGAACCAGAGACTCTCAGACATGGGGCAGAGCTGCTACTTGCTCTCCCTGTGCCCAGCTGCTCATGAGGCGCTCGGGAGGCATGGCAGGTTCTAGCCCTGGCCTGCCACCCCAGCTGAGCCTCACAACAAGCCAGACCACCCTCCCCTACTCCATGGGGCCCGCCATTTTCCACATCGGACTTCCCTCTCATCACAACACCACGCAGCAGACCAGACTATCACAGCCCGACTTGCAGAGGTGACTACAACAGTATGCCACCACGGCAAGTGTGGCAAGCTGCTCGCGTAGTATTTGATATGCCAAATACCAGTAACATTTATATTAGGTCATTCCCGTGACCTAATATAATTGTTTGAGCTCTTTATATTCCTGGAGCAAGCGGATGCCTTTGGGTTCTACTCGCATGAGACAGGACATATGGAGATATTTCTGGTGCCCGCTCTAGCAAATAGATGATTAACGGGAAGAAAGTGATAGTGATAGTGATATATGCATATATACATATGTATAATAGATCGTGTAGGTCTTTAAATTGAAAACCAAACTACAGTTAATTTGTATGTTAGATTTAAATTTGTAATTGAGTAGGTGTAACACATGAAAGTGATCCAGAGACTCACAGACATGGGGCAAAGATGCTACCGACTCTCCCTGTGTCCAGCCACTCATGAGGCTGAGATGAGGCTCATGAGGCTGGGATGAGGCTCATGAGGAGTAATGGTGGGTTCTAGCCCTGGCCCGCCACCCCATCAGAGCCTACGCAACAAGCCAGATGACCCCCACACTCCATGAGGGACACCATTTTCCACATCGGACTTCCCTTCTCATCAGAACTTCACCCAGCAAACCAGCCTATCACAGCCCTGCTCAAACTGGTGCAAGCGGCCGCGTGGTTCATCAATAAATGCTAGATTTAGAGGTGACTACAAGAGTATGCCACCCGCACGGTAAGCCTAGCAAGCTATCCATGTCGTTTTTGATATGCCAAACACCAGTAACAATTATATTAGGTCATTCCCATGACCTAATATAATGGTTTGAGGCTTTTTATGTTCCTGGAGCAAGCAGATGCTCCTGGGCTCTACTAGCATGAGACAGGACATATGGAGATGCTACTGGTGCCCCCTCGAGCAAATCCATGATGAGCGGGAAGATAGTGATAGTGATAGTGAACACATGAAAGTGCTTGCATGCCAGTCCCTACTTGCTCAGGGTACTATGCAGTGCTTGATATTGATTCTTATGTTCTCATAACTAAAGCACATGCCTCAACCGCTTGAACATTACCAAGAACCTTAAACACTAAAATTATGATTTTATTTTTTTTCTAAAAGACTTTGTATCAATTAAAGTATCACGGTATCACTGTATCATTGTCTTCCCATTGTTCATCAATTTGCTCGATGGGGCACCATTAACATTGCCACCTGTCACGACCTGCCACAAGCAAGTGTAGCCCAATGGCATCTGCTTGCTCCAGGGACATGAAGAGCCTCAAGCTCTTCAGGTCATAGAATTGAGGTCCATAATTGTTATTAGTTTTCGGCATAACAAATAAAATACAGGTAGCTTGCCAGGCTCTGCGTGTATGTGGTATACTCTCAGTAGAAAGCTCTCATCTAGAGCATTTACTGATGATACTTAAAGGGGAAAGATCAGGTTTTCTCTTGGATGGAGCTCTGAGGAACTATGGAGTCTGGAAGTTGAGTATGACTGACCACATGATGTGTGGGTTGCTCTGGCTTCTTGCTAGGCTTACTGGGATGCCGGGTATCAGTTAGAATCTGTCTAGAACTGTATACAGTGTATAAATGTGAAAGATCCTGGGAAGGACCTTATCCTAAAATCAGTATTATCTAAGAATGTCACGCGGCTGCTTTGACTAATGGACCAACAGACCATCCGCGCACCAACGGAGCTGTGGATCTGGTGTGAGTGGGTCTCTCTTTTGAAGTAGCTGGCATGGAGATGGAGGTAAGGGGCAGAGCCCACGTCTCTGCTCTAATTAAAATCAAGTATTAAATTCAATTAATATTTAATATTTGGTCGTGAACATTGATTCATTCGAAAGCCTAACAAACCAGATAGGACAATTACACTTGAAGAGATGTGGCCCTTTACCAGCAGTTTCTATCTTCATTGTCTATGCATCTTAGATACAAAATAGAAAAGATAGTAGGGACACAGATGTTTGGCCAACATAATTAAACTTAATTTTCCATGTATAGTATCTGCAAAGCGGCTGGCGTGATAGTCCAGTGGGTAGGGCCTTTTCCTTATACACCGCTGACTCAGTTCAATCTCTGGCATCACATATGGTTGCCCGAGCACTGTCAGGAGTAATTCTTGAGTGCAGAGTCAGGAGAAACCCCAAGCATCACAAAGTGTGACAACAACAAAAAGGAAAAAAAAGCAAAACAGTATCAGCAAAATCTTCTTGACTAGTTTGTACACTTTCTAGAGGAAGAGTAAAAACTAACTGCACTGTCCCCTATACCCATGATTTCCTCAAGTCTCCTGTTTGCTTAGGTTGCAGAAGATTTGTGGGAATGATGTAAATAGTGGTGGCTCTCACCAATCTCACATAAAAACCCATACTTACTCTCTCTTTAATAAAGAAGTGCCTAGTACCCCAATTTCATAACAAATAAGGCCTGATTTATCATTGCCGCTTGCTTTCAAAATTGTGTGAGGGGTTAAGGTGCTACCTTGGACACAGCTATTATGGCTCTATCCCTAATACTGTATGGTCCTGTTCCAAGCACAGATTGGAGTGATCTCTGAGCACAGAGAAAAGGATTAAGTTATGAGTACCGCCATATATGCCCTTTCACACCTAAATTGTTAAGGTATCCTAAACAGGATACACATTGCCAGTACACACTAGACACACTGTAATAACTGCACTGTACTATTCTGTCAGGAGAGCTATACAAAGACATACCAACACAGTCTCGTTGAGGTGGGTCCCAACTGCCTGAAACTTAAATGAAGAGATAAGATCATTTTATTTTATATATTTTTAAAAATATTTTATTATACCACTGTAAGATATATAATTACAAAGATGCTCATGTTTAGTTTTCAGTCATACTGTTCCAGCACCCATTCCTCCACCAGTGCCCATTTCCCACCACAAATGGCCCCAATTCCCTCCCCACTCCACCATCTTGCCTCTATGGCAGGTTCTTTATCACTTTCTCTCTCTCTCTCCTTTGTCTCTCTTTATCTCTCTTTCTTTCTCTCTCTTTCTCTTCCTTCTCTTACACATTGTGGCTTGCAATACATATATTAAGAGGTTATCATGTGTATCCTTTTGCCTATATTCAATGCTCAGTAAGCAGATCATTTTAATCCAATTACACTGCATAGGTTAAACATTCCTAATTGTGAACATTTTTTAACACTGTTTAGATATAAAATGACTGGGCCTCCAGGGTCACAATGTCATTTCACAATTTGCCCCAAACAATTTGTTAGCCTGACTGAAAGATGTTAGATATTCACAATTTCAATGTGTTCAATACCGAGGCATAGGCTTGAGAGCATATGTTGGACTTGGGAATTTTTTATGTACTATAATTGTGCCCAGATGATCACGAGGTGCCCAGGAGGGAAGGTGGTGGTTCATCAATACATGAAGGGAGATGAGAGGCTACTACAAGAGTATCCCACGTGTACAGGAGAGCCTGGCAAGCTACCTGTGTTGAGTTTGATATGCCAAATACCAGTAACAATTATAGACCTCATTCTCATGATCTGATGGAATGGTTTGAGGCTCTTTATGTTCCTGGGTGAGCAGATGACCTTGGGCTACACTAGCATGTGACAGGATGTATGGAGATGTTACTGGTGCCAGCTCAAGCAAATCGATGAACAATGGAAAGACAAGTGATACAAGTGAAGTGATACTTGTACTCACAAATGAAATTGAATGTGCTAAAAACTGATAAACTCATAACAGAAACTATTTATGAAATGACCAGTACACCATCCAGGAGAATGCCTCATAGATACTTAGATTCAAAAAAAGCAAAATAAATTATATTGGATATCTTCTTATAATGGGCTCCTATCATATTTCAAAAAGTTTAGTTATATGCTAGTGACTGTGGGGAGTGTTATATCTGCCATCAAGTGTATGACTAAGAATACTCACAACTGAGATACATATAAACCCTATATGGTTAAATACAAATTAAACTAAACAATAAATAATTTTTTTTCACAAAATTTGACACTGCTCTATTTATAAATATAAATAAAATTATTAATGCTTCTATCAAGTGTCAGACATGATTGAATATGCAAAATTGACCAAGACAGATAAGTTTCATGCTTTCACAGAGGTTGCTTCCCTAACATCCCTAATTGGGAAAAAAATAAAAATCAAGACAAAAAATGAATGAAATAGTTTAAATGATTACTAGTTTCTTAATGAAAACAGAAGAAATATATATATATGTTTATATATATATCAGATACAGTTTTAACAGTTCAGTAATATTGATATACTCTGCAACTAATTTTCTGTTATGTGACTGTGTTGTGCACTGCAGCATTTTCAGCAGAATTCACCTCTTTTGCCCACTGAATGTCAATAATATCTTCTCAGTTATTGCAACAAAGTCTCTAGATATTACCAAATGTCCCTGGTGTTCAAATTTATCTGTTAAGAACTGTGAAATTCTGCAACTGTGAATGGAAGTATTAGAATTATAATATTATCATCATTATAACATAACATGCAATTTGTTATGTATTATAATTATTAAATACTTGAAAAAGAACCATGAAATTTAAAAAAATATTACATTAGAACAAGGATTTTCAGGAAAAGTTGAGCATTATAAGACAAAATATTAATAATAAACTTGGGTCTCTAAATGTACAGACAGAAGACCTGTAAGGCAGGTGATGGTATCAGAAGCAGACAAGAACATATCAGAAGATCAGAGTCTTACAGGACACAATACAGAGTACAGGTTTATAGCTTTTTTGAGGGTTATAAGTAAGGGAGAATATTTCTGAGAAGCTGTGAATAAATGCTTCTATCTAGACCTTTAAAGGCAGTTAAAGTTGAATTTTTCTCAGACTGCAGAGAACAAGATTTCAGGTGTACATAAAAAGTGATGGTTAAACTTGGTTGGGACAAAGAATAGAAAGGAATAGATTTATAGACTTGTCAAAATATAGAACAATTTGCAGAAAGAAGGGACATTGGAGGGATATCTACTCCTATTACACCAAAAGAAAACTCAGAGGAACTCTGTCAGGGGGCTTCACCGGGGTCCCCGACAGTGCTGGGAAGCAAGTTCCTTTCTACCTCCGGCGGCGAGGAATGGATGAAAACTCAGGAATCCGATGCAGTTTTAAAAGAGTTTACTTATCACAGGTTCAGGCATACAAATCAGCAAAAGGAAAAGCCCGATGCTTTGGATTCCAGGCTAGAACCCCAGCCACGTGTAGGCCAAGATGGCGGCCACCGTGTAAAGGCCCTGTAAAAGGAGTAGAAGACAAGATCCCAAGAAGGGTGAGCGCTCACAAAGAGAGAGAGAGCCCAAAAAGAAGCGTGCGAGAGAGAAAACAGGCTGGTTTATACCCCTGCAACTCAGACCTTCCTCCCACTGTTATGGAAAGCAGGGAGGGTCAAATGCTCTTAGGTAATCCCTCCCTGCACCTCACCTAGGCCCTTGAGTATGCTAATGTTTTGAGCCAAGATCTGCCTGGAAATGCCTTTATAGGGTAGAGAAGGGGGTTTCTGAGATGGCATGTCTCTGTACCAAAGACAAATACTAATACCAGTTAAATATTTCCTCCAAGCCTTCACAAGTCTCTTCTACTTCATTGTAGTTTTGTATTTTAGTTGCCTTTGAGTATATCAGGGAGCCATGCTTTTTTGCTTGGAAGCAAACAGCATTTCTCTCTGGTCTAATTACTTAGGGGTCCTACGTGGCCAGGCTAATATGCTGGTGAGATCTAGCTAGTCCCACGATGATTGTGGTAGCTTGGGAGAATATTTATACCAGCTAGTACAGCATACATGGTCGATAAACTGCCATATTTAGACTACCCCCTTATCTACGAAGTGATTTGCAGGCGGCAATTCAGAGCAGATGCAGTGGTCCTTAGAGGAGTCCTGCTACAGAACTCTTTCAAGGAGACTGTGTTCTAGGTAACATATTGGTAGCTGCGAGCAGTGGGTCACAGTGGGCTTGTATGAACCCTGGCTCAGCCCCCCAAAATTTCTCTTTAGGAGGGCCCAAATTCAAGAGCAGGCTGAGTAACCCAACAGGAGACAGACACCAAACATCTCAGGGACGGGGACTAACAGCAGGAAGATATCAATAGCTTGATTTTTATATATTTGTATATAGAGGTTTACAGAGTCAAAAGTTTGAGAACAATGGAGACCAACCATAAACACTTTAGCTATTTATTTTATAGTAGTTTTGCTACTGTCACATTTTTAGTATTACTATAGTAAGCCATTGCTTAATGTGATATTGATCTATTTTTTATTTAATTTCCTCAACAATATTATGATGTAGATTTTCTTATGCTTAGTTTAAAAAAACATCTGAGGTGCTGGGGAGATAGTCTGGGGGTTAGAAGATATGCGTTTAGTCCTTGGTACACATAGCCTTCTGAGTATCACAGGGTTTTTCTCTAGAGGCCCCACACATCTCTGGTATGCTTTTGGCCATTCCTAGTAATTTGAACAAACATAGCATTCTTGGACAGCAAGAATGCTAAGAGGCTTAATATAGTATTCTTGGGTACTAGCCCTAAATCACTTGCCCTGGAGAAAGGATATCTCGGGAGTGATCTCTGGGTTTGCTGAGCACTGCTTTGAAAACTCCTACTAAACACATACAAACAGGCACTCAAATTCTACAGATGTTGAAATTCTACTATAAAATCTAAAACTTAAGTAGTTTGAATATTTTAATATCTTAATCAATACTAGCTGAAGCCATTGATAACAGTGAAATTGTTTTCCAAAGGTAATTACCCAGCTAATGTCTGTTTGATGATCAATAAAGTGCTAGAATTTGAACATCTCTGAGTGTCAGCTATTGTTTTAATCACTAAATATTAAATATCTTGCTTCATGCTATATGAAAACTCCAGCTGGTTGTTCCATTTGAATAATAAAGGGGCCAAGGCTTAGATATACTTAGAGACTTGTACAAGGTCACATAGTAAGTGGAATAGAGATTGTCATGTAGGCATCATATGTCCTTATTCTAAGTCATAGATGCCAGACTCCTTTCAACAAGTAAGAATTTTAGAACTTGTTTTGGTGAGGACACAGGCAGGGTTTCTCATAGTATCAGAGGCCACTTTTAACAGTGCTAAAGAGATGTTCCACAGAGTGAGATTAAACCCAGGGTTCCCATGTGCAAGAAAAAACTGCACTCCACTCAACTGTAGATCTGCCTGTAGAGAAATGAATAAAAGGCTATTGAAAAGGGTAGAGTTTCAAAGTTTTTGCTAGTTTTCTTGCGCTATGCAAGTGAGGGAAACAGTTTAAAAGTCTTTGTTACTTTTCAGAACCTGAGGCTTCCACTTGCCTAATGCAATTTATAGCTATAAGTTATAGCAGGAACTGTTGTCTTAACCTAGAAAAGGATTTTTACAATTGCATAGTGTCTGATAGGGCATGTTAAGTATCAAACTTTTCCTATACTACACACTTACAGAAAGCCCCATTTTTTTGTTACTGTGTAGAAATTCTCAAATAAATACAATAAATTCATTTGTTAATTAATTTCAAATAATAGCTTAATTTCCAAGCAGATGTGTAATTATAAAACTTGTTACATTGATTACTCAACTATTTTTAAATATGTAGGATATATCATGATTTAAGATATTTCCAAGTTACCTTAAGTAAAAAAGTTTGTCCACCCCTCATCCATATACCCCAATGAACACAATTTGAAAAACCAACAAAGCCAGAGAGTTCCAGAAGCCACTATCAATGTTTTATAATTAGCATATTTGCCTAAATCCCAGATACTGACACAGGGGTGATGTCCTGCAGTCTGCAAAGTAAGAGAAGTTTGCTGGCACCATGGTGTCTTAAATGATTCATCAAATCTGTGTGTGCTTCAATTGGTTGAAAGTGTGTATTTTCAAATAAGAAAACTGGAAGTAGTGAAAACACATCTATGAAGCAGTGAAAGCAAGCTGTGCTGCTATCATAAGTTGCAGATTTCATCCTGCTGTACCATTTAAGAGTTTTGTGGCCCTGGGCAAGTCATGATAAAACACTCTGAGATTACTCTGTTATACAAGAAACAACACAATTGTGATCTTGGCTACTGAGAAGGTTGCAGTGCAGATCAAAATACAATTTGTGCATGGGTGGTTTATGGACTATACAATGCTCTCACAACACAGGGAGACATTCATGTCATAGGTGTCAAATAATCAGTTACAAAGAACTAGCGTTTGGGTGTCTTTTCTCTCTCCTCGGGTCGTTTTGTCAATGGCAGTGTGCTGAAACAGACATGAGTCAGCCTACATGTTCTGGAGCAAAGGGAGAGACAAGGACAAGCAGAATAAGCTATGCATGTTAGAGGCAGCTCCCCGGATATAAACGGAAAATTCTCTGTGCATTAAGGCATTAAAGTAACGTGTTTAGGGTAAAAATAGCATGAAAAACTTTTGGATCCAATATGTCAGTAGTAGACGGAATAGTGAATAGTAGATGTCTGTCATATCCATTAACTAATTTTTTCAAAGACAATGTTATAAGACTTAATTATTTTGAATCTTCTAACTGTGTCAAGTAGATTAATACTACTTAATATTAATCTACTTGACATGGTCATCTACTTAGGTCATCTCTGCTGACCTCAGACAGGCAGCTCTGTCTTTATCTACCCAGCAACTCATTCTTGGTTGTTCATTATAGGTTAAATTCAAGAGGGGTTATTTTGGTGTCTAGGTAAAAGGCTGAAGAAATATCTCATCAAGGTCAATAAAAATGCAAAACACAAATTTGTGGGCATATATTTGACTGCTATCTTAATATATTTAGTTATATTCACTAGGCATAAATTATTCAATGTGTCTAAAACTTTTTCCCCTACTATGTACAATAACTGTAATGCAGTGCATATTTTTATCTATGTTTTAATTGTTTGTTTAGACTATTTTTACTATAGCTTTGCTCAGGGATTACCCCAAGCCATACTCAGAGATATACCCAAGCCATATCTCATAAGACACTGAGATAAAGCATAGGGGCTCCCTAGGCAAAGCATGCTTTTCAGCTTATCAAACTGCCTGGCATTGTTACCCTTACTAAAAGCAACACAAGGAGCTGGAGCGATAGTCCAGTGGGTAGAGCATTTCTGCACGCAGCCAGTCCATGCCGACCCAGGTTCGATCCCGGCATCCTATGGTCCCCCGAACACCGCCAGGAGTAATTCCTGATTGCAGAGCCAGGAGAAAGCCCTGGCATTGCAGGGGTGTGACCCCAAAACAGCAAATAAATAAACAAAGCAACCCAAGAAAATTAAAACGTACAAGCAAGAATATTGCGACCCACTGTTTATAACACATAATTCAGAATACCCTAAGGCATGTAAGCAGCCAACAACATACAAGGTGAATGTGAGATTGTGATGTAGAAAGACACAATGGAACACTATTCAATGAGAAAGATAAAAATCACAGGTTTTTTTTCCTTCGAATCTGGATGTAATTGAGTTATTGTACTAAGTGTAGTTAGAGGAAAAAGACAAATGACAAATTATCTTTGCTTAGCTGTAGGACCAGAAACAATCCCTGAAATCTTGCCAACAGAAAAGCAAACAAGATGTAAAGGGACAATGAGAGGGGACCTTGGACTGTCAGAAAAGTATGACACTCAGGAGATGGGAAGGTGAAATAACCTTGAGTATAAAACAGTGTAATGAAACTGCTGAAAATAATGTTACCGGATTAAAAAAACACAAGGAGTTATGAAAAATCAGAGGTGGGAAAGAGGATCTGGTCCCCCAATTATAGGAAAAGTGAATTTGGCACTGAATTTTATGTGGAGCCTCACAGAGATGCTAAACACAGATGATCAACAACCATCTCCAATCATGAGATATAGAGCCATGACCACTAAGGAGAATGGTAGAGAACTTTCTGAGTACCCAAGAACTCATTTGAGTGATGTTCATGGAATAGAGCTTATGATCTTACAGAGAAATAGCTGTTTGATCATCACAACTCTTCTGAATTATAACTTCCATACGCATTACTTCCTTCGTAGCCTTTTCTTCAACATTTGATACTTATCCTTCCATTACCTCTGTATTCATACACCATTCTATCAGGTGAACTAAAAGAACATCTACACTAAAATCAGAAGCTTTTTTACCCAGTATCTTGCAGCTAATCCATGAGAGTCAGTATTATGTATTAAATATTTTCCACTGCATTTAAATTAACTTTTTAAATATTTTCTACCAATAATGGAAATTAAATATGTCTTCCCAAGTCACAACAATCAAAAATATATCAAATTTATACCTTATTTATATTATGAAATATTTGTTATTTAAATATATTAATATGAATTAATCTTAAAAACCACCCACGCTCTCAGGTAACCTCCCTGGGGTGTGCGGCTGGCCGGGCGGGCACCTGGGGTCGTGGTAGAGCCCCAGGTCTCGGCAGAAGGTGGAACTACAACCCCCAGAAGTCCGAGCGGACCGGAAGTAAAGCGGTCATTTTGAACTCTCACACCGGCCTGACTCCCCTCAGGTAACCTCCCTGGGGTGTGCGGCTGGCCTGGGCGGGCGGCCGCTCACGCGCCGCTTATTAATAGAAAAACTAGGAAATTCAGCACCAAGGGAAGGTAATACCCTCAAGAAAAAAGAAACAGTACACCAGAGGAATCTATCCCTGAACACCACAACACCATGGGGAAACAACACAGATCCCCAGCTCGAAGAACAGATGAAGGAATCGACCCTGAAGACTCAAAAGAATACAGATGTGCATGATCTCTGACAATGAAATTAGAGAAGAAATTGGTAGGATGTTTAAGGAGCTCAACTGAAAAAATTGAGCAGATGTCCAATAAAATACAGGGAGAACATAAACGAAGCAGTTGAAAGGGCAGTCAATAAACTACGGGAGGAAATGAGAGCAGAAATGAGAACCATGCAAATAGAAATATCATCGCTTAAAAACTCAGTAGACGAAATGAAAAAACACAATCGGGGCTCTCAACAGTAGGATGACAGCAGCGGAAGAGAGAATCAGTGAGACTGAAGATGAGCTGCAGAAAGCACTCAGAGATCTACATAAGATGGAAAAAGACCGGAAAATGGATCAGCAACGAAACAGAGAACAATGGGATGAAGCCAGGCGGAACAACATAAGAATCATCGGAGTCCCAGAGGGACAGGAAAGTAACCCCAAGGAAATTAAAACAGTTAAAAACATCCTGGCTGAAAAGTTCCCCGAGTTAAAGGATGAAGGCATCCAGATCCAAGAAGCCCGATGCATACCAGCAAGAAGAGACCCCAATAGAAAGACCCCAAGACACATCCTAGTCAAAGTAATGGATGCCATAGACAGAGACATAATTCTTCAGGCAGCAAGATCAAAAGAAGGAAATTGTATACAAAGGAGCATCCATTCGACTTTCAGCAGACTTCTCAGAAGACACCCTCCAAGCCCGAAGGCAGTGGTGGGATATAGTAAAAAAACTTAATGAAATGAATGCCTCAGCAAGAATTCTTTATCCAGCTAAACTCTCGCTCAGATTTGAAGGACAGATATACAACTTCTTGGATAAACAACAGCTTAGGAACTTTGTAAAAATCAAAACCAACCTTAAAAGAAGGACTGAAAGATCTACTATAAGACGAGACATAACCCAAAAGAACAACCAACCTATTCAGAAAGATGGCACAAAAATCCCATGACAATAATCTCTCTCAATGTCAATGGTCTAAATGCACCAGTTAAGAGACACAGAGTGGCACAATGGATCAAAAAATTGAATCCGACATTCTGCTGCCTTCAAGAAACACACCTGAACAATCGGAGCAAAGACAGGCTCAAAATAAAAGGCTGGAAAACAATCCTTCATTCAAACAACCCATCCAAAAAGGCTGGGGTAGCCATACTGGTATCTGACAACATAGACTTCAGGCTGAAGAAGGTCAAGAAGGGACAGTGAAGGTCACTTCTTAATAGTCAAGGGATGCATATATCAGGGAAGAAATCACGCTATTAAACATATATGCACCCAACGAGGGGCCAGCAAAAATACCTAAAACAACTACTAATAGACTTCAAAGAAGACATTGACAGCAACACAATTGTAGTTGGAGACTTCAACACTGCTCTATCAACCCTGGATAGATCAACAAGATTGAAACTTACCAAGGAAATACTGGCCCTAAAAGAAGAGATGGAAGAAAGAGGGCTGGTAGACATATACAGGGCATTTCCATCCCCAAAAAGCTGAATACACTTTCTTCTCCAGTGCACATGGAACATACCCAAAATAGATCACATGCTGAGCCATAAATCATACCTCCATAAAATCAAGAAGATAGAAATTGTACCAACTATTTTTTCAGACCATGAGGCACTGAAAATAGAAGTTAATTGTACACAAAAACGGAGACCAATACCAAGTACCTGGAAACTAAACAGCTCACTGCTGAACAACCAGCAAGTCATAAAAGAAATCAAAGAGGAAATCCAAAGATTCCTGGAAACAAATGAGACTGAAGACACGAATTACCAGAACTTGTGGGATACAGCGAAAGCAGTGTTAAGAGGCAAGTTCATAGCTCTTCAAGCATTCATCAGAAAAGAAGAAAAAGGCCATCATAAACAGTCTGACTTCACAACTTAAGATCTTAGAGAGTGATCAACAAAAGGAACCCAACCCAAGCAGAAAGAAAGAAATAATAAAACTTAGAGCAGAAATCAATGAGATGGAATGTCAAAAACAATCCAGAAGATCAATGAAACCAAAAGCTGGTTCTTTTGAAAAAATAAACAAGATTGACAAACCACTTGCAAGACTTGTAAGAAAAAGGAAAGAGAGAACCCAAATAAATAGAATCAGAAATGAAAACGGGGACATCACAACAGAAACCACAGAAATTCAAAAGATCATCAGAGATTACTATGAGAGCCTGTACGCCACAAAACAAGAGAACCTAGAAGAAATGGACAAATTCCTGAATTCCTATAGCTTCCCAAGTCTGCAACAAGAAGATTTGGAATACCTCAACAAACCTATCTCCATCGAGGAAATAGAATCGGTAATCAAAGTCTCCCCAAACACAAAAGCCCAGGTCCAGATGGATTCACCAGTGAATTCTACAAAACCTTTAAAGAGGACCTACTCCCAATTCTTTTTAAGCTCTTCCGACAAATTGAGAGAAACAGAAACACTCCCAAATAGCTTTTCCGAGGCACATATCACCCTGATACCCAAAGCAGATCAAGATGCCACAAAAAAGGAAAACTACAGACCAATCTCCCTGATGAATACAGATGCTAAGATCTTCAACAAAAAATACTAGCAAATAGAATCCAAAGAGTCATCAAAAAGATTATACACCATGACCAAGTGGGATTCATCCCGGGAATGCAAGGATGGTTCAACATCCACAAGTCAATCAACATAATACATCATATCAACAAAAAGAAAAATAAAAACCATATGATCATATCAATAGATGCAGAGAAGGCATTTGACAAGATTCAACACCCGTTCATGATAAAAGCTCTCCGTAAAATGGGGATTGAGGAACCTTCCTCAAGATAATCCAGGCCATCTACTACAAGCCCACAGCGAGCATCATTCTCAATGGGGAAAAACTGAAAGCCTTCCCCTTAAGATCAGGACAAGACAAGGCTGCCCACTCTCACCACTTCTATTCAATATAGTACTGGAAGTACTTGCCACAGCAATCAGGGAAGAAAAAAGACATTAAGGGCATCCAGATAGGAAGGGAAGAAGCCAAGTTATCACTATTTGCAGATGACATGATATTATACCTGGAAAACCCGAAACTCTCTACCAAGAGGCTCCTAGAAATAATACATTCCTATAGCAGAGTAGCAGGGTACAAAATCAATACCCAAAAGTCAATGGCCTTCCTATATGCAAACAGGGAAAAGAGAAGAAAGGGACATTAAAGAAACTATCCCATTCACAATTGTGCCCCAGAAAATCAAATACCTAGGAATCAGTTTGACAAAGAATGTAAAGGATCTCTACAAAGAAAACTACAAAACGTTACTTCAGGAAATAAAAGAAGACCTGAGGAAATGGAGACATATTCCCTGCTCATGGATCTGAAGGATTAACATTATCAAAATGGTAATACTCCCTAGAGCTTTATACAGATTCAATGCTGGTCCCTATAAAGATACCCATGATGTTCTTCAAAGAAATTGAACAAACACTCCTGAAATTTGTATGGAATAATAAAACCCACGAATAGCTAAAAGCAATCCTTGGGAAAAAGAAGATGGGGAGGTATCACTTTCCCAACCTCAAGCTCTACTACAGAGCAGTTGTAATTAAGACAGTGTGGTATTGGTATAGAGACAGACCTGTAGACCTATGGAATAGAACTGAGTATCCTGAAACACATTCTCAAATATACAACCACTTAATCTTCGATAAAGGAGCAAAAAAATATTAAGTGGAGCAAAGAAAGCCTCTTCAACAAATGGTGCTGGGAAAACTGGGCAGCTACATGTAAAAAAAATGAACTTAGACCTCCTTCTAACGCCATGCACAAAAGTCAGATCAAAATGGATTCTAGATCTCAACATCAGACATGAATCTATAAGGTACATCGAAGAAAACATAGGGAGAAACGCTCTACGACATATCGAAACGAAAAGTATCTTTTTTTATTTTTTTTTTTATCTCCTTATAATAAAATACTTAAAAAAAAAGATAAAAAGACGACACACCACTGACCAAGCAAATGGAAGCAAAGATAAACAAATGGGATTATGTAAAACTAAAAAGCTTCTGCACCTCAAAAAGAAACGGTGACCAAGATACAAAGACAATCCACAGAGTGGGAAAGGATATTCACCCAATACCCATCTGACAAGGGGTTAATATCCAGGATATATCAGGCACCTGGTAGCCCTTCACAAGAAAAAAAATAGCCAACCCCATCAAAAATGGGGAGAAGAAATGAACAGAAGCTTCCAAAAAAGAAGAAATTCAAATGGCCAAAAGGCATATGAAAAAAGTGCTCTTCATCTTTAATCATCAGGAGATGCAAATCAAAACAACAATGAGGTACCATCTCACACCACAGAGACTGGCACACATCCAAAACAGCAAGAACAACCGGTGCTGGCGTGGATGTGGGGAAAAAGGGACCCTCATCCACTGCTTGTGGGAGTGCCGACTGGTCCAGCCCTTTGGGAAAACAATATGGGCATTCCTCCGAAAACTAGATATTGAGCTCCCATTTGATCCAGCAATAGCACTCCTGGGAATATACCCGAGAGACCGGAAAAACACATAGCAGAAACACTATCTGTACTTCTTTATTCATCTCTGCGCTATTCACTATAGCTAGAATCTGGAAACAACCTAAATGCCCGAGAACAGAGGACTGGCTAAAGAAACTGTGGTTCATCTACACCTATGGAATACTATGCAGCTGTCAGAAAAGATGAAATTATGAAATTTACCTGCAAATGGATGGACATGGAGACTATCATGCTGAGGAAATTAGTCAGAAGGAAAAGGACAGATATAGAATGACTGCATTCATTAATAGGATATAAATAGATACCAGTGTTTTACTAAATGTGGGGGAAATGGTAATGGCAGATTAAACCCCACCATTGAATATACACAAAGAGACTTAAGTGATAAACTCTAAATATCCTGCAGGGCTAGCCACAATGTGTAAAATAAGAGGGAGAGAGATGCAGAGACAGAGAGAG